>OZ014519.1:305355548-305955548 GCA_963966055.1 Lathyrus aphaca | reverse complement strand
GCATAATTCACTTGATCTGTGGGAATTCCTGCTAATAGTTGACAATCAGGGACAGCATGTCCTGGAACTCCACATAACTCACAGTTAGGTGTTACCGCAGCCACGATGGCTGTTGGTGTTATGGCCAAGTTGTCGATCTTTTGGTTAAGTTGGTCAAACTTTGCATTGACTTGGTCCATACTACTCACTTCGTACATACCTCCTTTTGTTGGTTTCTCAGTTGCGACTCTCTCGCTTCCCCATTGGTAATGATTTTGAGCCATACTTTCGATAAGTGCATAAGCATCATTATATTCTTTGTCCATTAGTGTGCCGCCTGCGGCAACGTCAATCTTCATTCTTGTGTTATACAAGAGTCCATTGTAGAAAGTATGGATGACCATCCATTCTACTAATCCGTGATGTGGACAAAGTCTCAACATATCTTTGTAGCGTTCCCAAGCTTCGAAAAGTGACTCGTTTTCCTTTTGCTTAAATCCGTTGATTTGAGCTCTTAGCATAGTTGTCTTACTAGGTGGGAAATATCTTGTCAAGAAGACTCTCTTTAGTTCCTCCCACGTAGTTACTGGATTCGAGGGTAGAGATTGAAGCCAGGCTCTCGCTCTGTCTCGAAGTGAAAAAGGAAAAAGGCGTAATCTAATAGCTTCTTGTGTAACTCCATTAGCTTTTACAGTATCTGCGTACTGTACAAATATCGAAAGATGAAGGTTCGGATCCTCAGTAGGATTTCCGGCGAATTGGTTTTGTTGCACGACTGATATCAGCGAAGGTTTCAATTCGAAATCATTTCGGTTGATAGCCGATGCAGCAATGCTGGAATGCGGATCAGCTTGTGAAGGACTAGCGTAATATTTGAGTGGATGATTTGGTTCTTCAGCCATCTCTGCGTCCTTTGATGTTCCAACTGGTTTAGGTGGATCAACTTGAAGATCTGGAATGTTGTATTTTCGTTGGTATTCGAATATTCGTCTTCTTAAATATAAGAAACGTTCTAATTCTTGGACTGGAGGTTGCAAGTCTTCGCCTTGAGAGCGAGTACTTGGCATACACTCGGGAAATTAGATTAGGAAAAGAATAAGTTGTTACCTTAGTCTAGACAATGCTACTCTAATAGTGCACTAGTGACTAAATCAAGGTCCCCGGCAACGGCGCCAAAAACTTGATGGGGCGAAGACGCGATATATGTCTAGCGGTATCCGAACTGCAAGCGCACAGCCTATCGAAGTAATATAAAAGATTGTCGAACCCACAGGGACTTTGTAATCACTCTAGTGCTAGAAGGTATGCTAGTTTAGCTAAGGCGGATATTTGTCACGATTTTGGTTTTAAGGATTAAAAACGGGAATTAAATTTAGTTTTAAGGAAATAATGAGAAGGCGGTCGGTATGTAATTATATTAATCTATTCGGGTCAATCTAACCTAAGCTTATAAGGATGGTTCACTTAAATTATTCTGTAGAGATTATCAGTTTAAAAACCCTCGACTCACACTCTCGTGGTCTTATCTCAGATTTTACTCCTAAAGCCCTATGCCTGCTCTCGCTAGCCCATAAGTGTTTAGAAAATAATTTTTGAAAACTTAATAAGTCTAATTCATTTTAAAGCGCTCTCGCTGTATTTAAATCAAATGCCTAACTTTAGCTATCCGGTTAAAATCTCACACTCTCGTGGTCTTGACCTAACCTATTACACTTTTCTTACTCTCGTAACAAAAAGATTAATTTTAATTATAAAAAGCCACAGCCAGAATATAAGTTCTTAATTATTTTAGCTTAGATTCGATTTAACCGTTTTGGTTTAGTTTATTACATACTGCCTAATTAATTTAGCTACTCATTGTTATTATACCAACAGACAGATGCAGAAATAAATAAATATTAATTAAAGCATACATTATAAAATAATAATAATATCTTAACATAAACAAATAAATAAACTTAATATAAATGCCAAAATAAAAACCTGGATAATTAAATTCTTAAACTCCTTCTTCCACAGATTGGCAAGCTCGGAGTGTCGGAACCGGAATCAAAATAAAAATTACGAATTCTGAAGCTAGAAATACATTGATTTAAATAACAATTTCCTAATGTTGGAAATTGTTATTGAATTTGGGTTGGAAATAGAAACAGAAAAATAAAACAAGAACAAGGCTGGAAAAATTAAATGGGTTCAAGAAAAATTACGGCAGAGCTTCCGCGGAAAATTCAATAAAATGCTCTGTCATTTTCAATTTGTAACTAGGGTATTTATAGAACTAGATTTTGGGCAGTTGAATTGGTGAGCGTGGGCTTCGTTCCAAAATGAGAGAATCCAGCGAAAGTGGCATACTGGGTTTGCTTCCATTGAGGATAAAAAGGAGTCGTCTTTGACTCGTTGCACGTCTTCATGAATGACTTCAATTAAATTAAACACATTTTCCTTGTCACGTTCGTGACAAGGGCGTAATGGTCAGATTCTCCAATTCAAGCGTGTCACGGTCGTGACAATTGAGCAACGGTCGTGAGACCTTAAAATAGAGAGTCACGGTCGTGAGGATGTTGTGACGACCGTGAGTGCAACAAAATATACAGACTTAGCAGAATTCTTCTCTTCATCTTCTTTTCATGCTAGATTCATTTATGATTTATATCTATCATTTTTATGATTTATTTAATACCTATCATTTTTATGGTATATTTATTACCTTCCGATATATCTTATAACAATCATTTTTATGTTAGATTCACTACATATCAATTTTATTATATATTTATTACCTTACAATATATCTTATAACTATCATTTTTATGATAAATTTACTACCTTCCGATATATCATATAACTATCATTTCTATGATATATTTCCTACCTTCCGATTTATCTTATAACTATCATTTTATGATATATTTATTATCTTCTGATATATATCTTATATCTATCATTTTTAAGATATATTCACTACATGTCATTTTTATGATATATTTACTACCTTCCGATATATCATATAACTATCATTTCTGTGATATATGTACTACCTTCCGATATATCTTATACTATCATTTTTATGATATATTTATTACCTTCTGATATATCTTATAACTATCATTTTTATGATTTATTTACAACCTATCATTTTTATGGTATATTTATTATCTTCCGATATATATTATAACAATCATTTTTATGATATATTCACTACATATCAATTTTATTATATATTTATAACCTTATAATATATCTTATAACTATCATTTTTATGATATATTTAATATCTTCCGATATATCATATAACTATCATTTCTATGATATATTTACTACCTTTCGATATATCTTATAACTATCATTTTTAGGATATATTTATTACCTTCTGATATAACTTATATGTATCATTTTTATGATATATTCAATACATTTCATTTTTATGATATATTTACTACCTTCCGATATATCATATAACTATCATTTCAATGATATATATGTACTATCTTCTGATATATCTTATAACTATCGTTTTTATGATATATTTATTACCTTATGATATATCTTATAACTATCATTTTTATAATTTATTTACTACCTATCATTTTATGGTATATTTATTACCTTCCGATATATCTTATAACAATCATTTTTATGATATATTCACTACATATCAATTTTATTATATATTTATTACCTTCTGATATATCTTATAACTATCATTTTTATAATTTATTTACTACCTATCATTTTTTGGTATATTTATTACCTTCTTATATATCTTATAACAATCATTTTTATGATATATTTACTACCATTCGATATATCATATAACTATCATTTCTATGATATATTTACTACCTTCCGATGTATCTTATAATTATCATTTTTAGGATATATTTATTACATTCAGAAATATCTTATAACTATCATTTTTATGATTTATTTAATACCTATCATTTTTATGGTATATTTATTACCTTCCGATATATCTTATAACAATCATTTATATGATATATTCACTACATATCAATTTTATTATATATTTATTACCTTACAATATATCTTATAACTATCATTTTTATGATATATTTACTACCTTCCGATATATCATATAACTATCATTTCTATGATATATTTACTACCTTCCGATATATCTTATAACTATCATTTTTATGATATATTCACTACATGTCATTTATATGATATATTTACTACCTTCCGATATATCATATAACTATCATTTTTATGATATAAGTACTACCTTCCGATATATCTTATAACTATCATTTTTATGATATATTTATTACCTTCTAATATATCTTATAACTATCATTTTTAGGATTTATTTACTACCTATCATTTTTATGGTATATTTATTACCTTCCGATATATCTTATAATAATCATTTTTATGATATATTAATTACAAATCAATTTTATTATATATTTATTACTTTCCAATATATCTTATAACTATCCTTTTTATGATATATTTACTACCCTCCGATATATCGTATAACTATCATTTCTATCATATATTTACTATCTTTCGATGTATCTTATAACTATCATTTTTAGGATATATTTATTACCATTTGATATATCTTATAACTATCATTTTAATGATTTATTTACTACCTATTATTTTTATGGTATATTTATTACCTTCCAATATATCTTATAACAATCATTTTTATGATATATTCACTACATATCAATTTTATTATATATTTATTACCTTACAATATATCTTATAACTATCATTTTTATGATATATTTACTACCTTCTGATATATCATATAACTATCATTTCTATGATATATTTCCTACCTTCCGATATATCTTATAACTATCATTTTTATGATATATTTATTATCTTCTGATATATCTTATAACTATCATTTTTATGATTTATTTACAACCTATCATTTTTATGGTATATTTATTATCTTCCGATATATCTTATAACAAACATTTTTATGATATATTCACTACATATCAATTTTTTTTATATATTTATTACCTAACAATATATCTTATAACTATCATTTTTATGATATATTTACTACCTTCCGATATATCATATAACTATCATTTCTATGATATATTTACTACCTTCAGATATATCTTATAACTATTGTTTTTATGATATATTTATTACCTTCTGATATATCTTATAACTATTATTTTTATGATTTATTTAATACCTATCATTTTTATGGTATATTTATTACCTTCCGATATATCTTATAACTATCATTTTTATGATATATTTATTACCTTTTGATATATCTTATAACTATCATTTTTAGGACATATTCACTACATGTCATTTTTATGATATATTTACTACCTTCCAGTATATCAAATAAGTAACATTTTTATGCTATATTTACTAACTTCCGAAATATCTTAGAACTATCATTTTTATGAAATATTTATTACCTTCTGATATATCTTATAACTATCATTTTAATGATTTATTGACTACCTATCATTTTTATGATATATTTATTACCTTCCGATATATCTTATAACAATCATTTTTATGATATATTCATTACATATCATTTTTATTATATATTTACTACCTTCCGATATATGTTATAACTATCATATTTATGATTTATTTACTTTCTATTATTTTTACGATATATTGATTACCTTCCGATATATCTTATAACTATAATTTTTATGATTTATTTACTACATATGATTTTTATGAAATATTTCTTACCTTCAGATATATTCACTACATATCATTTTTATGATATATTTACTACCTTCCGATGTATCTTATAACTATCATGTTTATGATATATTTACTACCTTCCGATATATCTTATAACTATCAATTTTATGATATATTTACTACCTTTCGATATTTCTTATAATTATCATTTTTATGATATTTTTACTACCTTCCGATATATCTTCTAACTATCATTTTTATAATTTAATTACTACTTATCATTTTTTGTATATATTTATTACCTTCTGCTATATCATATAACCATCATTTTTATGATATATTTACTATCTTCCGATATATCTTATAACTATCATTTTTATTATATATTACTACCTTCTGATATATCTTATTACTATTATTTTTTTGATATATTTTCTACATTCCGATATATATCTTATAATTATCATTTTTATGATATATTTACTGCCTATCAAATTTAATAATATATTTACTACCTTCCGATATATCTTATAACTATCAATTTTATGATATATTCACTACATGTCATTTTTATGATATATTTACTACCTTCCGATATATCTTATAATTATCATTTTTATTAAATATTTAATGATATATTTACAAACTTCTGATATCTCTTATAACTATCATTTTTAGGATTTATTTATTACCTACCATTTTTATGATATATTTATTACCTTTTGTTATATCGTATAACTATCATTTTTATTATATATTTACTACTTATAATTTTTATGATATATTTATTACCTTCCGATATATCTTATAACTATCATTTTAATTATATATGTTTAATGCATAACAAATTTAATGATATATTTACTACCTTTCGATATATCTTATAACTATCATTTCAATGATTTATTTAGTATCTATCATTTTTATGATATATTTATTACCTTCCGATATATCTTAAAACTTTTATGATATATTTACTACCTTCTGATATATCATATAACTATCATTTCTATGCTACATTTACTACCTTCTGATATATCATATAACTATCATTTCTATGCTATATTTACTACCTTCCTATATATCTTATAACTATCATTTTTATGATATATTTATTATCTTCTGATATATCTTATAACAATCATTTTTATGATATATTCACTACATGTCATTTTTTTGATATATTTACTACCTTCCGATATATCATACAACTATTATTTTTATGATATATGTACTACCTTCCGATATATCTTATAACTATCATTTATATGATATATTTATTACCTTCTGATATATCTTATAATTATCATTTTTATGATTTATTTACAACGTATCATTTTTATGGTATATTTATTACCTTCCGATATATTTTATAACAATCATTTTAATGATATATTCACTAAATATCAATTTTATTATATATTTATTACCTTACAATATATCTTATAACTATCATTTTTATGATATATTTACTACCTTCCGATATATCATATAACTATCATTTCTATGATATATTTACTAACTTCCGATTTATCTTATAACTATTGTTTTTATGATATATTTATTACCTTCTGATATATCTTATAACTATCATTTTTATGATTTATTTAATACCTATCATTTTTATGGTATATTTATTACCTTCCGATATATCTTATAACAATAATTTCTATGATATATATATACTACCTTCCGATATATCTTATAACCATCGTTTTTATGATATATTTATTACCTTCTGATATATCTTATATCTATCATTTTTATGATTTATTTACGACCTATCATTTTATGGTATATTTATTTCCTTCCGATATATCTTATAACAATCATTTTTATGATATATTCACTATATATAAATTTTATTATATATTTTATACCTTCCAATATACCTTATAACTATCATTTTTATGATATATTTACTACCATTCGATATATCATATAACTGTCATTTCTATGATATATTTACTACCTTCCGATATATCTTATAACTTTCATTTTTATGATATATTTATTACCTTATGATATATCTTATATCTATCATTTTTATGATATATTCACTACATGTCATTTTTATGATATTTTTACTACCTTCCGATATATCATATAACTATTATTTTTATGATATATGTACTACCTTCCGATATATCTTATAACTATCATTTTTATGATATATTTATTACCTTCTTATATATCTTATAACTATCATTTTTATGGTATATTTACTAAATATCAATTTTTTTATATATTTATTATCTTACAATATTTCTTATAACTATCATTTTTATGATATATTTACTACCTTCAGATATATCTTATAACTATTGTTTTTATGATTTATTTATTACCTTATGATATATCTTATAACTATCATTTTTATGATTTATTTAATACCTATCATTTTTATGGTATATTTATTACCTTCCGATATATCTTATAACTATCATTTTTATGATATATTTATTACCTTCTGATATATCTTATAACTATCATTTTTAGGATATATTCACTACATGTCATTTTTATGATATATTTACTACCTTCCGGTATATCATATAACTATCATTTTTATGATATATTTACTAACTACCGATATATCTTATAACTATCATTTTTATTAAATATTTATTACATTCTGATATATCTTATAACTATCATTTTAATGATTTATTGACTACCTATCATTTTTATGATATATTTATTACCATCCAATATATCTTATAACAATCATTTTTATGATATATTCACTACTAATCATTTTTATTTATATTTACTACCTTCCGATATATCTTATAACTATCATTTTATGATTTATTTACTTTCTATTATTTTTACAATATAATATTACCTTCCGATATATCTTATAACTAATTTTTATGATTTATTTAATACATATGATTTTTATGAAATATTTATTACCTTCCGATATATTCACTACATATCATTTTTATGATATATTTACTATCTTCCGATATATCTTATAACTATCATTTTTATGATATATTTACCACCTTCCGATGTATCTTATAACTATCATGTTTATGATATATTTACTATCTTCCGATATATCTTATAACTGTCATTTTTATGATATATTTACTACCTTTCGATATTTCTTATAATTATCATTTTTATGATATATTTACTACCTATCAAATTTAATGATATTTTTACTACCTTCCGATATATTTTCTAACTATCATTTTTATAATTCATTTACTACTTATCATTTTTTGAATATATATTACCTTCTGCTATATCATATAACCATCATTTTTATGATATATTTACTATCTTCCGATATATCTTATAACTATCATTTTTATTATATATTACTACCTTCCAATATATCTTATTACTATTATTTTTTTGATATATTTTCTACATTCCGATATATCTTATAATAATCATTTCTATGATATATTTACTGCCTATCAAATCTAATAATATATTTACTACCTTCCGATATATCTTATAACTATCATTTTTTTGATATATTCACTACATGTCATTTTTATGATATATTTACTACCTTCCGATATATCTTATAACTATCATTTTTATTAAATATTTAATGATATAATTACTAACTTCTGATATATCTTATAACTATCATTTTTAGGATTTATTTATTACCTACCATTTTTATGATATATTTATTACCTTTTGTTATATCGTATAACTATCATTTTTATTATATATTTACTACTCTCCGATATATCTTAGAACTATCATTTTTATTATTTATTTACTACCTATCAAATTTAATGATATATTTACTAACTTTCGATATATCTTATAACTATCAATTTTATGATATATTTACTACGTATAATTTTTATGATATATTTATTACCTTCTGATATATCTTATAACTTTCATTTTCTATGATATATTCACTACATATAATTTTTAGGATACATTTACTACCTTCCGATATATCTTATAACTATCATTTTAATTATATATGTTTAATGCATAACAAATTTAATGATATATTTACTACCTTTCGATATATCTTATAACTTTTATGATATATTTACTACCTTCCGATATATCTTATAACTATCATTTTTATGATATATTTATTACCTTATGATATATCTTATAACTATCATTTTAATGATTTATTGACTACCTATCATTTTTATGATATATTTATTATCTTCCGATATATCTTATAACAATCATTTTTATGATATATTCACTACATATCATTTTTATTATATATTTACTACCTTCCGATATATCTTATAACTATCATATTTATGATTTATTTACTTCCTATCATTTTTACGATATATTGATTACCTTCCGATATATCTTATAACTATAATTTTTATGATATATTCACTACATATCAATTTTATTATATATTTAATACCTTCCGATATTTCTTATAACTATCATTTTTATGATATATTTACTACCTATCAAATTTAATGATATATTTACTACCTTCCAATATGTCTTATAATATTCAATTTTATGATTTAATTACTACATATAATTTTTATCAAATATTTATTACCTTCCGATATATTCACTACATATCATTTTTATGATATATTTACTACCTTCCGATATATCTTATAACTATCATTTTTATGATATATTTAGTACCTTTCGATATACCTTATGACTATCATATTTATGATATATTTATTACCTTCCGATTTATCTTATAACTATCATGTTTATGATATATTTACTACCTACCGATATTTCTTATAACTGTCATTTTTATGATATATTTACTACCTTCCGATATTTCTTATAACTATCATTTTCATGATATATTTACTACCTATCAAATTTAATGATATTTTTACTTCCTTCCGATATATCTCCTAACTATCATTTTTATAATTTATTTTCTACTTATCATTTTTTGGATATATTTATTACCTTCTGCTATATCATATAACTATCATTTTTATGATATATTTACTATCTTCCGATATATCTTATATATATCATTTTTATTATATATTACTACCTTCTGATATATCTTATTACTATTATTTTTTTGATATATTTACTGCCTATCAAATTTAATAATATATTTACTACCTTCTGATAAATCTTATAACTATCATTTTTATGATATATTCACTACATGTCATTTTTATGATATATTTACTACCTACCGATATATCTTATAACTATCATTTTTATTAAATATTTAATGATATATTTACTAACTTCTGATATATCTTATAACTATCATTTTTAGGATTTATTTATTACCTACCATTTTTATGATATATTTATTACCTTATTTTATATCGTATAACTATCATTTTTATTATATATTTACTACCTTCCTATATATCTTAGAACTATCATTTTTATTATTTATTTACTACCTATCAAATTTAATGATATATTTACTAACTTCCGATATATCTTATAACTATCAATTTTATGATTTATTTACTACCTATAATTTTTATGATATATCTATTACCTTCTGATATATCTTATAACTTTCATTTTTTATGATATATTCACTACATATCATTTTTATGATACATTTACTTCCTTCCGATATTTCTTATAACTATCATTTTAATTATATATTTACTACCTTCCGATATATCTTATAACTATCATTTTTATAATATGTTTAATGCATAACAAATTTAATGACATATTTACTACCTTTCGATATATCTTATAACTATCATTTTAATGATTTATTTAGTATCTATCATTTTATGATATATTTATTACCTTCCGATATATCTTATAACTATAATTTTTATGATATATTTACTACCTCCCGATATATCTTATAACTATCATTTTTATGAAATATTTATTACATTCTGATATATCTTATAACTATCATTTTTATGATATATTTATTACCTTCCGATATATCTTATCACAATCATTTTTATAATATATTCACTACATATCAATTTTATTATATATTTACTACCTTCCGATATATCTTATAACTATCATTTTTATGATATATTTACTACCTATCAAATTTAATGATATATTTACTACCTTCCAATATGTCTTATAATATTCAATTTTATGATTTATTTACTACATATAATTTTTATGAAATATTTATTACTTTTCAATTTTATCATTTTTATGATATATTTACTACCTTCCGATATATCTTATAACTATCATTTTTATGATATATTTATTACCTTCTGATATATCTTTTAACTATTATTTTTATGATATATTCACTACATGTCATTTTTATGACATATTTTCTACCTTCCGATATATCATATAACTATCATTTTTATGATATATTTACTACCTTTCGATATATCATATAACTATTATTTTTATGATATATATATTACCTTCTATTATATCTTATAACTATCATTTTTATGATTTATTTACTACCTTTCGATATATCATATAACTATTATTTTTATGATATATATATTACCTTCTATTATATCTTATAACTATCATTTTTATGATTTATTTACTACCTATTGTTTTTATGGTTTATTTATTACCTTTCAATATATCTATAACTTGTCATTTTTCTGATATATCTTATCAATTTCCGATATATCTTATAGCTACCATTTTTTTAATTTATTTAGTACCTATCAAATTTAATGATATATTTTCTACCTTCCGATATATCTTATAAGTATCAATTTTATTATTTATTTACTACTTATCATTTTTACGATATATTTATAACCTTTTGATATATCTTATAACTTTCATTTTAATGATATATTTATTACTTATAAAAGTTAATGATATATTTAAAACCTACAGTTATATTATATAACTTTAAATTTTATGATTTATTTACTACCTACAATTTCTATAATATATTTATTACCTTCCTTTATATGTTATAACTATCATTTTATTATATGTTTATTACCTTCCAATGTATCTTATAACTATCATTTTATTATATGTTTATTACCTTCCAATATATCTTATAATTATCTTTTTTATGATATATTTACTACCTTGCGATATATCATATGACTATCAATTCTATGATATATTTACTACCTTCCGATATGTCTTATAACTATCATTTTTATGATATATTTATTACCTTCTGATATATCTTATAACTATCATTTTTATGATATATTTAAAACCTTCTGATATATCATATAACTATCATTTTTATGGTATATTTAATACCTTCCGATATATCTTATAACAATTATTTTTATGATATATTCACTACATATCAATTTTATTATATATTTATTACCATCAAATATATCTTATAACTATCATTTTTATGATATATTTACTACCTTCCGATATATCATTTAACTGTCATTTCTATGATATCTTTACTATCTATCAAATTTAATGATATATTACTACCTTCAGATATATCTTATAACTATCATTTTTATGATATATTTTTATACATATCAATTTTATTATATATTTATTACATTCCAATATATCTTATAACTATCATTTTTATGATATATTTACTACCTTCCGATATATATATATATATATATATATATATATATATATATATATATATATATATATATTATAACTATCATTTCTATGATATATTTACTACCTTCCGATATATCTTATAACTATCCTTTTTATGATATATTTACTACCTTTCGATATATCATATAACTATTATTTCTATGATATATTTACTACCTTCTGATATATCTTATAACAATCATTTTTATTATTTATTTACTACTTATCATTTTTATGATATATTTATTACCTTCCGATATATATTTTATAACTATCATATTTATGATATATTTATTACCTTTTGATATATCTTATAAGTATCATTTTTATGATTTATTTACTACCTTCTGATATATCTTATAACTATCATTTTTATGATATATTTATTACCTTCTAATATATCTTATAACTATAATTATTAGGATATATCTTATAACAATCATTTTTAGGATATATTCAATACATATCAATTTTATTATATATTTTTACTAGCTTCTTATATATCTTATAACTATCATTTTTGTGATATATTTACTACCTTACGATATATCTTATAACTATCATTTTTATAATATATTTACTATCTATCCAATTTAATGATATATTTACTACCTTCCGATATATCTTTTAAGTATCATTTTTATTATTTATTTACTACTTATCATTTTTATGATATATTTATTACCTTCCGATATATCTTATAACTATCATTTTAATGATATATTTACTACCTTCCGATATATCATATAACTATAATTTCTATGATAAATTTACTACTTATCACATTTATGATATATTTACTACTTATCACTTTTATGATTTATTTAATACCTATCATTTTTATGGTATATTTATTACCTTCTGATATATCTTATAACAATCATTTTTATGATATATTCACTACATATCAATTTTAATATATATTTATTACCTTCCAATATATCTTATAACTATCATTTTTATGATATATTTACTACCTTCAGATATATCATATAACTATCATTTCTATTATATATTTGCTACCTTCTGATATATCATATTACTATCATTTTTATGATATATTTATTACCTTCAGATATATCTTATAACTATCATATTTATGATATATTCACTACATGCCATTTTTATGATATATTTACAACCTTCCGATATATCATATAACTTTCATTTTTATCATATATTTACTATCTTCCGATATATCTTATAACTATCATTTTTATGATTTATTTACTACCTATTCTTTTTATGGTTTATTTATTACCTTTCAATATATCTATAACTTATCATTTTTCTGATATATATTATCAATTTCGATATATCTTATAACTATCATTTTTATAATATATTTAGTAGCTATCAAATTTAATGATATATTTACTACCTTCCGATATATCTTATAAGTATCATTTTTATTATTTATTTACTACTTATCATTTTTATGATATATTTATTACTTTCCGATATATCTTATAAATATCATTTTTATGATATATTTATAACCTTTTGATATATCTTATAACTTTCATTTTTATGATATATTTATTACTTATAAAAGTTAATGATATATTTAAAACCTACAGTTATATTATAAAACTTTAAATTTTATGATTTATTTACTACCTACAATTTTTATAATATATTTATTACCTTCCTATATATCTTATAACTATCATTTTTATGATATATTTATTACCTTCTGATATATGTTATAACTATCATTTTTATGGTATATTTATTACCTTCTGATATATCTTATAACAATCATTTATGTTTATTACCTTCCAATATATCTTATAACTATCTTTTTTATGATATATTTACTACCTTGCGATATATCACATAACTATCATTTCTATGATATATTTACTACCTTCCGATATGTCTTATAACTATCATTTTTATGATATATTTATTACCTTCTGATATATCTTATAATTATTATTTTAATGATATATTCATTACATGTCATTTTTATGATATATTTACTACCTTCCGATATATCATATAACAATCATTTTAATGGTTTATTTATTACCTTCCGATATATCTTATAACAATCATTTTTATGATATATTCACTACATATCAATTTTATTATATATTTATTACCATCCAATATATCTTATAACTATCATTTTTATGATATATGATATATTTACTACCTTCCGATATATCATATAACTGTCATTTCTATGATATATTTACTATCTATCAAATTTAATGATATATTTATTACCTTCCGATATATCTTATAACTATCATTTTTATTATTTAATTACTACTTATCATTTTTATGATATATTTATTACCTACCGATATATCTTATAAATATCATTTTTATGATATATTTATTACCTTCTGATATATCTTAAAACGATCATTTCTATGATATATTTACTACCTTCCGTTATATAATATAATTATCCTTTTTAAGATATATTTACTACCTTCCGATATATCAAATAACTATCATTTTTGTGATATATTTACTATTTTCTGATATATCTTAGAACTATCATTTTTATGATATATTTACTACCTTCCGATATATATATATATATATATATATATATATATATATATATATATATATATATATATATATATATATATATATATATATATATATATATATATATATATATATATATATATATATATATATATATATATATATATATATATATATATATCATTTCTATGATATATTTACTATCTTCCGATATATCTTATAACTATCTTTTTTATGATATATTTATTACCGTCTGATATATCTTATAACTATCCTTTTTAGGATATATTCACTACATGTCTTTTTTATGATATATTTACTACCTTCTGATATATCATATAACAATTATTTTTCTGATATATTCATTACATATCAATTTTATTATATATTTATTACCTTCCAATATATCTTATAACTATCATTTTTATGATATATTTACTACCTTTTGATATATCATATAACTATTATTTCTATGATATATTTACTATCTATCAAATTTAATGATATATTTACTACCTTCTGATATATCTTATAACTGTCATTTTTATTATTTATTTACTACTTATCATTTTTATGATATATTTATTACCTTCCGATATATCTTACAACTATCATATTTATGATATATTTATTACCTTTTGATATATCTTATAAGTATCATTTTTATGATATATTCACTACATGTCATTTTTATGATATAGTTACTACCTTCCGTTATATCATATAATTATCATTTTTATGATTTATTTACTACCTTATGATATATCTTATAACTATCATTTTTATGATATATTTATTACCTTCTAATATATCTTATAACTATAATTTTTATGATTTATTTATAACCTATCATTTTTATGAAATATTTATTACCTTCTGATATATCTTATAACAATCATTTTTAGGATATATTCAATACATATCAATTTTATTATATATTTTTACTAGCTTCTTATATATCTTATAACTATCATTTTTTTGATATATTTACTACCTTACGATATATCTTATAACTATCATTTTTATAATATATTTACTACCTATCCAATTTAATGATATATTTACTACCTTCCGATATATCTTTTAAGTATCATTTTTATTATTTATTTACTACTTATCATTTTTATGATATATTTATTTCCTTCCGATATATCTTATAACTATCATTTTAATGATATATTTACTACCTTCCGATATATCATAAAACTATAATTTCTATGATATATTTACTACTTATCACATTTATGATATATTTATTACCTTCCGCTATATCTTATAACTATCATTTTTATGATATATTTATTACCTTCTGATAAATCTTATAACTATCACTTTTATGATTTATTTAATACCTATCATTTTTATGGTATATTTATTACCTTCTGATATATCTTATAACAATAATTTTTCTGATATATTCACTACATATCAATTTTATTATATATTTATTACCTTCCAATATATCTTATAACTATCATTTTTATGATATATTTACTACCTTTCGATATATCATATAACTATTATTTCTATGATATATTTACTATCTATCAAATTTAATGATATATTTACTACCTTCTTATATATCTTATAACTATCATTTTTATTATTTATTTACTACTTATCATTTTTATGATATATTTATTACCTTCCGATATATCTTATAACTATCATATTTATGATATATTTATTACCTTTTGATATATCTTATAAGTATCATTTTTATGATATATTCACTACATGTCATTTTTATGATATAGTTACTACCTTCCGTTATATCAAATAATTATCATTTTTATGATTTATTTACTACCTTATGATATATCTTATAACTATCATTTTTATGATATATTTATTACCTTCTAATATATCTTATAACTATAATTTTTATGATTTATTTATTACCTATCATTTTTATGAAATATTTATTACCTTCTGATATATCTTATAACAATCATTTTTATGATATATTCAATACATATCAATTTTATTATATATTTTTACTAGCTTCTTATATATCTTATAACTATCATTTTTTTGATATATTTACTACCTTACGATATATCTTATAACTATCATTTTTATAATATATTTACTACCTATCCAATTTAATGATATATTTACTACCTTCCGATATATCTTTTAAGTATCATTTTTATTATTTATTTACTACTTATCATTTTTATGATATATTTATTTCCTTCCGATATATCTTATAACTATCATTTTAATGATATATTTATAACCTTCCGATATATCATATAACTATAATTTCTATGATATATTTACTACTTATCACATTTATGATATATTTATTACCTTCCGCTATATCTTATAACTATCATTTTTATGATATATTTATTACCTTCTGATAAATCTTATAACTATCACTTTTATGATTTATTTAATACCTATCATTTTTATGGTATATTAATTACCTTCTGATATATCTTATAACAATCATTTTTATGATATATTCACTACATATCAATTTTAATATATATTTATTACCTTCCAATATATCTTATAACTATCATTTTTATGATATATTTACTACCTTCAGATATATCATATAACTATCATTTCTATTATATATTTGCTACCTTCTAATATATCATATAACTATCATTTTTATGATATATTTATTACCTTCTAATATATCTTATAACTATCATTTTTATTATATATTTACTAACTTCCGATATATCATATAACTTTCATTTCTATGATATATTTACTACCTTCCGATATATCTTATAACTATCATTTTTATGATATATTTATTACCATCTGAGATATCTTATAACTGTCATTTTTATGATTTATTTACTACCTATCATATATATGGTATATTTATTACCTTCCTATATATCTTATAACAATCATTTTTATGATATATTCACTACATATCAATTTTATTATATATTTATTTCCTTACAATATATCTTATAACTATCGTTTTTATGATATATTTATTACCTTCTGATATATCTTATAACTATCATTTTTTTGATTTATTTACTACCTATCATTTTTATGGTATATTTATAACCATCCTATATATCTTATAACAATCATTTTTATGATATATTCACTACATATCAATTTTATTATATATTTACTAGCTTCCTATATATCTTATAAATATCATTTTTATGATATATTTACTACCTTACGATATATCTTATAACTATCATTTTTATGAAATATTTTCTACCTATCAAATTTAATGATATATTTACTACCTTCCGATATATCTAATAACTATCATTTTTATTATTAATTTACTACTTATCATTTTTATGATATATTTACTACCTATAAAATTTAATAATATATTTACTACCTTCCGATATATCTGATAACTATCAATTTTATGATTTATTTACTACCTATATTTTTTATAATATATTTATTACCTTCTGATATATCTTATAACTATCATTTTTATGATATATTCACTACATGTCATTTTTATGTAATATTTACTACCTTCTGATATATCTAACTACCTATCATTTTATGGTATATTTACTACCTTCCGGTATATCTTATAACAATCATTTTTATGATGTATTCACTACATATCAATTTAATTATATATTTATTACTTTCTGATATATCTTATAACTATCATTTTTATTATATATTTCTATGATATATTTACTACCTTCTGATATATCTTATAACTATCATTTCTATGATATATTTACTACCTTCTGATATATCTTATAACTATCATTTTTATGATATATTTATTACCATCTGAGATATCTTATAACTGTCATTGTTATGATTTATTTACTACCTATCATATATATGGTATATTTATCACCTTCCTATATATCTTATAACAATCATTTTTATGATATATTCACTACATATAAATTTTATTATATATTTATTTCCTTCCTATATATCTTATAAATATCATTTTTATGATATATTTATTACCTTACGATATATCATATAACTATCATTTCTATGATTTATTTACTACCTTCCGATATATCTTATAACTATCGTTTTTATGATATATTTATTACTTTCTGATATATCTTATAACTATCATTTTTATTATTTATTTACTACTTATCATTTTTAAGATATATTTATTACCTTCCAATATATCTTATAACTATCATTTTTATGATATATTCACTACATATAAATTTTATTATATATTTACTAGCTTCCTATATATCTTATAACTATCATTTTTATGATATATTTACTACCTTCCCAAATATCTTATAACTATCATTTTTATGATATATTTACTACCTATAATATTTAATGATATATTTACTACCTTCCGATATATCTTATAACTATCAATTTTATGATTTATTTACTACCTATATTTTTTATAATATATTTATTACCTTCCGATATATCTTATAGCAATCATTTTTGTGATATATTCACTACATGTCATTTTTATGTAATATTTACTAACTTCCGATATATCATACTACCTATCATTTTATGATATATTTACTACCTTTCGATATATCTTATAACAATCATTTTTATGATGTATTCACTACCTATCAATTTAATTATATATTTATTACCTTCCAATATATCTTATAACTAACATTTTTATGATATATTTACTACCTTCCGATATATCATATAACTATCATTTCTAAGATATATTTACTACCTTCCGATATATCATATAACTATCATTTTTATGATATTTTTATTACCTTCTGATATATCTTATAGCAATCATTTTTGTGATATATTCACTACATATCAATTCTATTATATATTTATTACCTTCCAATATATCTTATAACTAGCATTTTTACGATATATTTTCTACCTTCCGATATATAACATAACTATTATCTCCATGATATATTTACTACCTTTCGATATATCTTATAATTATCATTTTTATGATATATTTATTACCTTCCAATATATATAATAACTATTATTTTTATGATATATTTATTACCTTCTGATATATCTTAAAACTATTATATTTATGATTTATTTACTACCAATCAAATTTATGGTATATTTATTACCTTCCAATATATCTTATAACTATCATTTATATGATACATTTACTACCTTCTGATATATCATATAAGTATCATTTCAATGATATATTTACTACCTTCCGATATATCTTATAACTATCATTTTTAAGATATATTTATTACCTTTCGATATATCTAATAACTATCATTTTAAAGATATATTTACTACCTTCCCAAATATCATATAACTATCATTTTTATGATATATTTACTACCTATCAAATTTAATGATATATTTACTACCTTCCGATATATCTTATAAGTATCAATTTCATGATTTATTTACTACCTATATTTTTTATAATATATTCATCACCTTCTGATATATCTTATAACTATCATTTTTATGATTTATTCACTACATATCATTTTTATGCAATATTTAATACCTTCCGATATACCATATAACTATCATTTTTATGATATATTTACTACCTACCGATATATCTTATAACTATCATTTTTATGATATATTTACTACCTTCTGGTATATATTATAACTATCATTTTTATGATTTATTTACTACCTATCATTTTTAAGGTATATTTATTACCTTCCGATATATCTTATAACAATAATTTTTATGATATATTCACTACATATCAATTTTATTATATATTTATTACCTTACAATATATCTTATAACTATCATTTTTATGATATATTTACTACCTTCCGATATATCATATAACTATCATTTCTATGATATATTTACTACCTACAAATATATCTTATAACTATCCTTTTTATGATATATTTATTACCTTCTTATATATCTTATAACTATTATTTTTATGATTTATTTACTACCTATAATTTTTATGGTATATTTATTACCTTCCGATATATCTTATAACTATCATTATTATGATATATTTACTACCTTCCGATATATCATATAACTATCATTTCAAAGATATATTTACTACCTTCTGATATATCTTATAACTATCATTTTTATGATATATTTACTACCTTTTGATATATCTTATAACTATCATTTTTGTGATTTATTTACTACCTGTCATTTTTATGATAGATTTATTACCTTCCGATATATCTTATAACTATCATTTTTATTATATATTTACTACCTTCAGATATATCTTATAACTATCAATTTTATGATATATTTACAACCTTTTTATATATCTTATAACTTTCATTTTTATGATATATTTATTACTTATAAAATTTAATGTTATATTTAAAACCTTCTGTTATATCTTAATACTATAATTTTATAATTTATTTACTACCTATAATTTTTATGATATATTTATTACCTTCCGATATATCTAATAACTATCATTTTTATGATATATTTACTACCTATCAAATTTAATGAAATATTTACTACCTTCCGATATATCTTATAACTATCAATTTTATGATTTATTCAATACATGTCATTTTTATGATATATTTACAACCTTCCGATATATCGTATAACTATCATTTTTATGATATATTTATTACCTTCTGGTATATCTTAAAACTATCATTTTTATGATTAACTTACTACCTATCATTTTTATGGTATATTTATTACCTTCTGATATATCTTATAACAATCATTTTTATGTATATTCACTACATATCAATTTTATTATATATTTCTTACCTTCCGATATATCATATAACTAACATTTCTATGATATATTTACTACCTTCCGATAAATCTTATAACTATCTTTTTTATGATATATTTACTACCTTCCGATATATCTTATTACTATCATTTTTATGATATATTTATTACCTTCATATATATCTTATAACTTTCTTTTTTATGATATATTCAATACATGTCATTTTATGATATATTTACTACCTTCCGATATATCATATAACTATGATTTTTATGATATATTTACTACCTTCCGATATATCTTATAACTATCCTTTTTATGATATATTTATTACCTTCTGATATATCTTATAAAAATCATTTTTATGATATATTCACTACATATCAATTTTATTATATATTTATTAACTTACAAATATATTTTATAACTATCATTTTTATGATATATTTACTACCTTCCGATATATCATATAACTATCATTTCTATGATATATTTACTTCCTTCCGATATATCTTATAACTATCGTTTTTGTGATATTTTTATTACCTTCGTATATATCTTATAACTATCATTTTTATGATTTATTTACTACCTATTATTTTTATGGTATATTTATTACCTTCCGATATTTCTTATAACAATCATTTTTATGATATATTCACTACATATCAATTTTATTATATATTTATTACCTTCCAATATATCTTATAACTATCATTTTTATGATATATTTACTACCTTCCGATATATCATATAACTATCATTTATATGATATATTTACTACCTTCCGATATATTTTATAACTATTGTTTTTATGATATATTTATTACCTTCTTATATATCTTATAACTATTATTTTTATGATTTATTTAATACCTATCATTTTTATTGTATATTTATTACCTCAGTTCAGTTCAATTGCAATTCTTATGACTTTCATTTAATTCCAACATAACACATAACACATAATTGTGGATCAATATATATATATATATATATATATATATATATATATATATATATATATATATATATATATATATATATATATATATATATATATATATATATATATATATATATATATATATATATATATATATATATATATATATATAAGCAGTGGATTTCATCACACGAAAGTTCAGAATATATCCAGCAATTCAAAGGTATCACTAAATAATGCAAAGCATGTAAATTCATTAAATTGGAAAATTGCATAAAAGAAGTACTTTGCTTTTGACATAATAGAAAGAAATTACAGTGATAAAAAATAAGCTATGAAATGTTGCAAAATATCAAAACTAACTAGAAACAAAAACGAAAAGTAAGATAAATTAAATTACTACAGCATTATCAAAGTTGCTTCTTCAAATCTTCAAGTGCGGAGTTTATATGATAGAATTGTTCACATGTTATGTCAGTTAAACCTATAACGTCCAATCGCATGCTTTTAACTTCATCCTTAACAGCATTAATATCAGCTTGGTAAACTTCAAGAGTGTTCAAAATTTTCTTTAAGCTGTCAGCATATCCTACTTGATTAATTTCAGGGGTTTCAATAACTTCATCAATGTGGTCGATGTCATGGTAACCAGGAGGTGTCTCAGGGTCACTTTCTACATCAGTCATTATGTCATCCCTAATTTGGTAGGATTGTGGTGTTTCGGGTGTTGATGGATAGTCAGGAGGTGTAAGCTCATAAAGCCAATTATCTCTATTGTGAACACTGACTTTAGCATGGTTCGGTAATGTGAACAGAGTTACTATTTCATTTCTGATTAGGTACTCGTAAGGTGGTTGTCCTAAGTTTCTTATAATTTGGCGGTTAAAGCAGAAGTTCAGATTCATAGGGCGGATGGTACCTAAACGGTTGCACTTGTGTAATTGGTATCTAAGTCTGAGGGCATCAACAATCATGGTGACCAGGCCTCCTACCAATATTGGTAGATCAGGTTCCTCTTGGATGCGGCTAAAGGTTTGCATCATAAAAGGTACATCATTAACGGGTTTTCCATCGGTCAAACATGACATTATGAATATATCATCTTTATATACTCCAGTGAGGTTCTCTTCCTTTCCAAAGAAGGTGTGGGCAAGGATCTTATGAAAATAGCGGATAGCAGGGTTATGTATTTCATCATTGTTCATGTTATCCGGCTCAGGGTGGTAATTTCCGGTTAAGGTTCCCCAAAAGAAGTCTAGCTCAATATCCATTAATTCTACCTGGGTGGTAGTAAAGGCAAAAGGTCCACTAGGGAATCCTAATAGATCAGCTAGTTCCTTATGGTTAAAGTCATATTCGATCCTGAATAGTCGGAAACTAATAAATCCTTTCCTCAATCCAAATCCGCGCCCGGGTAAGTAAACTAAGGAGCTTAAAAACTCAAGGGTGAGCTCGCGGTAAGTTACAAACCTTTGTTTTATGAGAGCATTCTCCCATCCAAGTTGGTTAAACAGGTATAGGATGCTATCATGTATCCCTAAAGTTTCCATAGTCTGTTCATCATAGTACAGAGTCAAATCCATTTGTCTCTGTGATAATTCCTCAAATTTCATTCTTTGGTTTCTACCTCTAAATTTGGTTTCCATAACGTTTCTTGGTTGGTTAGCCATAGTTAGTGTAAATGTGGAGGAAACAAATCAGGGGGAAAAGGGAAGGTAGAAAAGACTTTAGAAAATCTGTAGCAAAGTAAATTTAAAAGTGATTTAGAAAATAAAAATTAAAATAAAGAAAATAAGAAAATAAATGCATAAATAAAGTCAATAATAATAATAATGAAATAAAACAATAAAATGATAAAAATGATAAAATGGGTTGCCTCCCACTAAGCGCTGTTTTTATCGTCATAAGCCTGACGTAATGCTTAGGGGTAGATTAATCAGGGAAATTAGTGGACAACTCTAAAAGCTTTAAACTATTTGCATAATCTCTATTTTCAATATTATGGTAATGTTTTAATCGTTGTCCGTTTACTGTGAACGGTTCACTGTTCCTACCCTTAATTTCTATTGCCATGCTCGGGAACACTCTAGCTATTCAAAGGGTCCTGACCATCTAGATTTTAGTTTTCCAGGAAAGAGCCTAAGTCTTGAATTAAAGAGGAGTACAACGTCTCCCACACTAAATTCTTTCCTAGATAGGCATTTATCGTGCCATCGCTTGGTTCTTTCTTTATATATTTTAGCATTCTCATAAGCATCTAACCTTAATTCTTCTAATTCTTTAATGTCGAGGATTTGCTTTTCTCCAGCGGCATTGTAGTTTATATTGAGTGTTTTAATTGCCCAATATGCTTTGTGTTCTAGTTCTACCGGGAGATGACAAGCCTTCCCATACACTAGTTTGAAGGGTGTAGTTCCTATGGGTGTCTTGTAGGTTGTCCTATAAGCCCATAAAGCTTCATTAAGTTTAGATGACCAATCTTTCCTAGATATGGCGACCGTCTTTTCTAGGATTTGTTTGATTTCTCTGTTCGAGACTTCGACCTGTCCACTTGTTTGTGGATGATATGGTGTTGCTGCACGATGTCTGACTCCATACTTAGATAGTAATTTGTCAAATATTTTTGAAATGAAATGCGAGCCACCGTCACTAATGACAAGTCTAGGCACACCAAATCTTGGAAAGATTATATTCTTGAAAAGCTTAATTACTACTCGTGTGTCATTTGTAGGAGAAGCTATAGCCTCAATCCATTTTGAAACATAATTGACAGCTACGAGTATGTACTTATTACCGAAAGATGATGGGAATGGTCCCATGAAATCTATTCCCCAGACGTCAAAGACTTCTACTTCTAATATTCCTCTTTGAGGCATTTCATCTCTTCTTGAAATATTATCGGTGCGTTGACACCGATCGCAATTTATAACAGCGATGTGGACATCTTTCCATAAATTAGGCCAAAATAGGCCGGCTTGTAAGATTTTTGCACAAGTCTTGGAAGTGCTTGCATGTCCACCATAAGGAGATGAATGACATTGAGCAATGACATCTTCTATTTCTTCTTCGGGAATACATCGACGAAAGATTCCGTCAGGTCCTCTTTTAAACAATAATGGTTCGTCCCAATAGTAATGCTTGAGATTGTGGAAGAATTTCTTTTTCTGCTGATAGGTTAAGTCAGGTGGAAGTGCTCCTGCAGCTAAGTAGTTGACAATGCCAGCGTACCATGGCAGCCATACGGTTGTTTGGATTGTTTCCACGGTTTTTGGTTCATCTATGTCTAACTTAACTGGGTCGCTTCTGATTTGTGCTATCAGCTATTCATACGGAAAATCGTCGTTAATCGGCACTTGTTCGGGTTTAATACCTTCTATTCTAGATAAATGGTCCGTTACGATGTTTTCAGTACCTTTCTTATCTTTGATTTCGAGATCAAACTCTTGTAAGAGTAAAACCCATCTCAAGAGTCTTGGTTTAGCATCTTTCTTGGTTAATAGATATCTGATAGCAGCGTGGTCAGTGTAGATGATTATTTTTGCTCCCACTAGGTAGGAACGAAATTTATCAAGCGCAAAGACAACTGCTAACAATTCTTTTTCAGTAGTGGCGTAGTTCATCTGAGCAGAATCTAAAGTTCTACTGGCATAGTAAATTGCGTGAAGTTTCTTGTCCTTCCTTTGTCCTAGAACTGTGCCTACAGCATAATCACTCGCATCGCACATGATTTCGAAAGGTAATCTCCAGTCAGGTGGTTGCATGATTGGTGCGGTGATGAGGGCTGTTTTTAGAGTTTCGAATGCTTTAAGACAATCTTTATTGAATATGAACTCAGCTTCTTTCATTAATAAACCGGTAAGAGGTTTAGTGATTTTCGAGAAATCTTTGATGAATCGTCGGTAGAAACCGGCGTGTCCTAAAAAACTTTGTATTTCTCGAACGGTCTTAGGTGGTTGAAGATCTCTTATGACTTCTATCTTAGCTTTATCAACTTCAATTCCCTTATCAGATATAACGTGTCCTAGTACGATTCCTTCTCTGACCATAAAATGACATTTCTCCCAGTTAAGCACGAGGTTTACTTTTACACATCTTTCTAATACCATTTCTAAATTTGATAGACATCCTTCAAAACTTTGCCCGCATACAGAGAAGTCGTCCATGAACACTTCCATGATGTTGTCTATGAAGTCTGCGAAGATTGACATCATACATCTTTAAAAGGTTGCAGGTGCGTTGCATAATCCAAAGGGCATTCGTCTATAAGCGAACGTTCCATAAGGGCATGTGAATGTAGTCTTCTCTTGATCATCTGGGTGGATCGGGATTTGGAAAAATCCTGAGTAACCATCAAGATAACATAAATATGAGTGTTTGGCTAATCGTTCTAACATTTGATCTATAAAAGGTAGTGGGAAATGATCTTTTCGAGTGGCTTTGTTTAGTTTTCGATAATCGATGCACACTCTATGTCTGGTCACTACTCTTTGTGATATCGATTCGCCTTTAGCGTTTTTCACAACAATGATACCTCCTTTCTTTGGTACTACATGTACTGGACTAACCCATTGACTATTAGAGATTGGATATATTATTCCTGCGTCTAGTAGTTTCTTAACTTCTTCCTTTACTACAATGCTAAGGATTGGGTTAATTCTTCTTTGAGATTCTTTGGAGGTTTTGCAATCTTCTTCTAGCAGAATACGATGCATACAGATTGAAGGACATATTCCTTTGAGATCAGATATGTTATATCCTAATGCAGTTGGGTATTTCTTTAAGACATCTAAAAGTTTCTTCGTTTCGATTGTTCCTAAACTGGAATTGATTATAACTGGTCTTGTACACTCAGTGTCTAGGAATTCGTATCTTAGGTTCTTAGGTAAAGTTTTTAACTCTAATGTAGGTTTCTTCTTACTTGGCATGGGATCCGGTGTAAGTGCTAAACTTCCGCTTAGACTATCATCCTAATATGGTTCACGCCAATTGTCATCTTCGAAAATCGGAGGGATTTGAATTTTCATAATTTCAGAATAAGTAGTTTCTTTCATTTCCATTTCTCTTACACATTCGTCAATTACATCCAATAAATAGCATGTGTCCTCTATAGCTGGTGATTGTAAGAATTGTGTTAAAATAAATTCAACTTTCTCTTCACCTACTTCAAAGGTTAGCTTTCCTTTCTTTACGTCTATAATAGCTTCGGCGGTAGCTAAGAATGGTCTTCCTAGTATGATAGGTGTAGTGGAGTCTTCAGAGATGTCCATGATTATAAAATCAGTAGGAATGTAGAATTGTCCTATACGTACTGGGACATTTTCTAGTATGCCTACAGGATATTTAATAGAGCGGTCGGCTAGTTGAACAGACATTTTAGTTGGTCTTAGGTCTCCCATGTCTAGCCTTTTGCAAATTGTTAAGGGCATAACACTGATACTGGCTCCTAAATCGCATAGAGCTTTGTCAATGACGAATTTTCCAATTACACAGGGTATAGAGAAACTACCTGGATCTTTTAACTTAGGAGGCATATTGTTTTGAATTATTGCGCTACACTCAGCAGTAAGTGTAACGGTTCCGTTATCCTCTATCTTCTTCTTATTGGATAAGATTTCCTTTAGAAATTTAGCATACGAGGGCATTTGAGTGATAGCTTCTGTAAACGGAATAGTAATATTCAACTGTTTCAGAAGTTCAACAAATTTCTTAAACTGGCCCATCGTCTTGGAATTTGTTAATCACTGAGGGTACGGAATTGGTGGTTTATAAGGTGGTGGAGGCACATAAGGATTTTCTTTCTCCACTGCCTCTTGATTATTATCTTCCTTTTCTTCTGGTTCATTCTCCTTTTCAGTTGGCTTATCTTGCTTTTGGTACATGGCTGGATTGTCAAGTCTTGGATCGGCAGGTCCGTCAATTTCCTTGCCACTTCTTAGTATTACAGCATTGGCCTGTCCTTTTGGATTAGGTTGGGGTTGTCCAGGAAATACTCCAGTTGGTGCAGCGGTAGGTGCTTGTTGTTGAGCCACTTGTGAAATCTGAGTTTCAAGCGTTTTGTTATGTGTAGCTAACGCATCTACCTTGCTTACTAATTGCTTAATCTGCTCACTAGTGTGTATGTTTTGGTTTAAGAATTCCTTGTTTGTTTGAGATTGAGTATCTATGAAGTTCTCCATCATCAACTCAAGGTTTGATTTTCTAGGAACGTTAGGAGCAGTCTTTTGATATCCTGGCGGTATAGCTGGTGCTTGACCTGGTGCGTATAAAGCATTGTTGTTCTTATAAGAGAAGTTCGAATGATTCTTCCAACCTGGGTTGTATGTGTTTGAGTATGGGTTTCCTTGAGCATAATTCACTTGATCTGTGGGAATTCCTGCTAATAGTTGACAATCAGGGACAGCATGTCCTGGAACTCCACATAACTCACAGTTAGGTGTTACCGCAGCCACGATGGTTGTTGGTGTTATGGCCAAGTTGTCGATCTTTTGGTTAAGTTGGTCAAACTTTGCATTGACTTGGTCCATACTACTCACTTCGTACATACCTCCTTTTGTTGGTTTCTCAGTTGCGACTCTCTCGCTTCCCCATTGGTAATGATTTTGAGCCATACTTTCGATAAGTGCATAAGCATCATTATATTCTTTGTCCATTAGTGTGCCGCCTGCGGCAACGTCAATCTTCATTCTTGTGTTATACAAGAGTCCATTGTAGAAAGTATGGATGACCATCCATTCTACTAATCCGTGATGTGGACAAAGTCTCAACATATCTTTGTAGCGTTCCCAAGCTTCGAAAAGTGACTCGTTTTCCTTTTGCTTAAATCCGTTGATTTGAGCTCTTAGCATAGTTGTCTTACTAGGTGGGAAATATCTTGTCAAGAAGACTCTCTTTAGTTCCTCCCACGTAGTTACTGGATTCGAGGGTAGAGATTGAAGCCAGGCTCTCGCTCTGTCTCGAAGTGAAAAAGGAAAAAGGCGTAATATAATAGCTTCTTGTGTAACTCCATTAGCTTTTACAGTATCTGCGTACTGTACAAATATCGAAAGATGAAGGTTCGGATCCTCAGTAGGATTTCCGGCGAATTGGTTTTGTTGCACGGCTGATATCAGCGAAGGTTTCAATTCGAAATCATTTCGGTTGATAGCCGGTGCAGCAATGCTGGAATGCGGATCAGCTTGTGAAGGACTAGCGTAATATTTGAGTGGATGATTTGGTTCTTCAGCCATCTCTGCGTCCTTTGATGTTCCAACTGGTTTAGGTGGATCAACTTGAAGATCTGGAATGTTGTATTTTCGTTGGTATTCGAATATTCGTCTTCTTAAATATAAGAAACGTTCTAATTCTTGGACTGGAGGTTGCAAGTCTTCGCCTTGAGAGCGAGTACTTGGCATACAATCGGGAAATTAGATTAGGAAAAGAATAAGTTGTTACCTTAGTCTAGACAATGCTACTTTAATAGTGCACTAGTGACTAAATCAAGGTCCCCGGCAACGGCGCCAAAAACTTGATGGGGCGAAGACGCGATATATGTCTAGCGGTATCCGAACTGCAAGCGCACAGCCTATCGAAGTAATATAAAAGATTGTCGAACCCACAGGGACTTTGTAATCACTCTAGTGCTAGAAGGTATGCTAGTTTAGCTAAGGCGGATATTTGTCACGATTTTGGTTTTAAGGATTAAAAACGGGAATTAAATTTAGTTTTAAGGAAATAATGAGAAGGCGGTCGGTATGTAATTATATTAATCTATTCGGGTCAATCTAACCTAAGCTTATAAGGATGGTTCACTTAAATTATTCTGTAGAGATTATCAGTTTAAAAACCCTCGACTCACACTCTCGTGGTCTTATCTCAGATTTTACTCCTAAAGCCCTATGCCTGCTCTCGCTAGCCCATAAGTGTTTAGAAAATAATTTTTGAAAACTTAATAAGTCTAATTCATTTTAAAGCGCTCTCGCTGTATTTAAATCAAATGCCTAACTTTAGCTATCCGGTTAAAATCTCACACTCTCGTAGTCTTGACCTAACCTATTACACTTTTCTTACTCTCGTAACAAAAAGATTAATTTTAATTATAAAAAGCCACAGCCAGAATATAAGTTCTTAATTATTTTAGCTTAGATTCGATTTAACCGTTTTGGTTTAGTTTATTACATACTGCCTAATTAATTTAGCTACTCATTGTTATTATACCAACAGACAGATGCAGAAATAAATAAATATTAATTAAAGCATACATTATAAAATAATAATAATATCTTAACATAAACAAATAAATAAACTTAATATAAATGCCAAAATAAAAACCTGGATAATTAAATTCTTAAACTCCTTCTTCCACAGATTGGCAAGCTCGGAGTGTCGGAACCGGAATCAAAATAAAAATTACGAATTCTGAAGCTAGAAAGACATTGATTTAAATAACAATTTCCTAATGTTGGAAATTGTTATTGAATTTGGGTTGGAAATAGAAACAGAAAAATAAAACAAGAACAAGGCTGGAAAAATTAAATGGGTTCAAGAAAAATTACGGCAGAGCTTCCGCGGAAAATTCAATAAAATGCTCTGTCATTTTCAATTTGTAACTAGGGTATTTATAGAACTAGATTTTGGGCAGTTGAATTGGTGAGCGTGGGCTTCGTTCCAAAATGAGAGAATCCAGCGAAAGTGGCATACTGGGTTTGCTTCTATTGAGGATAAAAAGGAGTCGTCTTTGACTCGTTGCACGTCTTCATGAATGACTTCAATTAAATTAAACACATTTTCCTTGTCACGTTCGTGACAAGGGCGTAATGGTCAGATTCTCCAATTCAAGCGTGTCACGGTCGTGACAATTGAGCAACGGTCGTGAGACCTTAAAATAGAGAGTCACGGTCGTGAGGATGTTGTGACGACCGTGAGTGCAACAAAATATACAGACTTAGCAGAATTCTTCTCTTCATCTTCTTTTCATGCTAGATTCATTTATGATTTATATCTATCATTTTTATGATTTATTTAATACCTATCATTTTTATGGTATATTTATTACCTTCCGATATATCTTATAACAATCATTTTTATGTTAGATTCACTACATATCAATTTTATTATATATTTATTACCTTACAATATATCTTATAACTATCATTTTTATGATAAATTTACTACCTTCCGATATATCATATAACTATCATTTCTATGATATATTTCCTACCTTCCGATTTATCTTATAACTATCATTTTATGATATATTTATTATCTTCTGATATATATCTTATATCTATCATTTTTAAGATATATTCACTACATGTCATTTTTATGATATATTTACTACCTTCCGATATATCATATAACTATCATTTCTGTGATATATGTACTACCTTCCGATATATCTTATACTATCATTTTTATGATATATTTATTACCTTCTGATATATCTTATAACTATCATTTTTATGATTTATTTACAACCTATCATTTTTATGGTATATTTATTATCTTCCGATATATATTATAACAATCATTTTTATGATATATTCACTACATATCAATTTTATTATATATTTATAACCTTATAATATATCTTATAACTATCATTTTTATGATATATTTAATATCTTCCGATATATCATATAACTATCATTTCTATGATATATTTACTACCTTTCGATATATCTTATAACTATCATTTTTAGGATATATTTATTACCTTCTGATATAACTTATACGTATCATTTTTATGATATATTCAATACATTTCATTTTTATGATATATTTACTACCTTCCGATATATCATATAACTATCATTTCTATGATATATATGTACTATCTTCTGATATATCTTATAACTATCGTTTTTATGATATATTTATTACCTTATGATATATCTTATAACTATCATTTTTATAATTTATTTACTACCTATCATTTTATGGTATATTTATTACCTTCCGATATATCTTATAACAATCATTTTTATGATATATTCACTACATATCAATTTTATTATATATTTATTACCTTCTGATATATCTTATAACTATCATTTTTATAATTTATTTACTACCTATCATTTTTTGGTATATTTATTACCTTCTTATATATCTTATAACAATCATTTTTATGATATATTTACTACCATTCGATATATCATATAACTATCATTTCTATGATATATTTACTACCTTCCGATGTATCTTATAATTATCATTTTTAGGATATATTTATTACATTCAAAATATCTTATAACTATCATTTTTATGATTTATTTAATACCTATCATTTTTATGGTATATTTATTACCTTCCGATATATCTTATAACAATCATTTATATGATATATTCACTACATATCAATTTTATTATATATTTATTACCTTACAATATATCTTATAACTATCATTTTTATGATATATTTACTACCTTCCGATATATCATGTAACTATCATTTCTATGATATATTTACTACCTTCCGATATATCTTATAACTATCATTTTTATGATATATTCACTACATGTCATTTATATGATATATTTACTACCTTCCGATATATCATATAACTATCATTTTTATGATATAAGTACTACCTTCCGATATATCTTATAACTATCATTTTTATGATATATTTATTACCTTCTAATATATCTTATAACTATCATTTTTAGGATTTATTTACTACCTATCATTTTTATGGTATATTTATTACCTTCCGATATATCTTATAATAATCATTTTTATGATATATTAATTACAAATCAATTTTATTATATATTTATTACTTTCCAATATATCTTATAACTATCCTTTTTATGATATATTTACTACCCTCCGATATATCGTATAACTATCATTTCTATCATATATTTACTATCTTTCGATGTATCTTATAACTATCATTTTTAGGATATATTTATTACCATTTGATATATCTTATAACTATCATTTTAATGATTTATTTACTACCTATTATTTTTATGGTATATTTGTTACCTTCCAATATATCTTATAACAATCATTTTTATGATATATTCACTACATATCAATTTTATTATATATTTATTACCTTACAATATATCTTATAACTATCATTTTTATGATATATTTACTACCTTCCGATATATCATATAACTATCATTTCTATGATATATTTCCTACCTTCCGATATATCTTATAACTATCATTTTTATGATATATTTATTATCTTCTGATATATCTTATAACTATCATTTTTATGATTTATTTACAACCTATCATTTTTATGGTATATTTATTATCTTCCGATATATCTTATAACAATCATTTTTATGATATATTCATTACATATCATTTTTATTATATATTTACTACCTTCCGATATATGTTATAACTATCATATTTATGATTTATTTACTTTCTATTATTTTTACGATATATTGATTACCTTCCGATATATCTTATAACTATAATTTTTATGATTTATTTACTACATATGATTTTTATGAAATATTTCTTACCTTCAGATATATTCACTACATATCATTTTTATGATAAATTTACTACCTTCCGATGTATCTTATAACTATCATGTTTATGATATATTTACTACCTTCCGATATATCTTATAACTATCAATTTTATGATATATTTACTACCTTTCGATATTTCTTATAATTATCATTTTTATGATATTTTTACTACCTTCCGATATATCTTCTAACTATCATTTTTATAATTTAATTACTACTTATCATTTTTTGGATATATTTATTACCTTCTGCTATATCATATAACCATCATTTTTATGATATATTTACTATCTTCCGATATATCTTATAACTATCATTTTTATTATATATTACTACCTTCTGATATATCTTATTACTATTATTTTTTTGATATATTCACTACATGTCATTTTTATGATATATTTACTACCTTCCGATATATCTTATAATTATCATTTTTATTAAATATTTAATGATATATTTACAAACTTCTGATATCTCTTATAACTATCATTTTTAGGATTTATTTATTACCTACCATTTTTATGATATATTTATTACCTTTTGTTATATCGTATAACTATCATTTTTATTATATATTTAGTACTTATAATATTTATGATATATTTATTACCTTCCGATATATCTTATAACTATCATTTTAATTATATATGTTTAATGCATAACAAATTTAATGATATATTTACTACCTTTCGATATATCTTATAACTATCATTTCAATGATTTATTTAGTATCTATCATTTTTATGATATATTTATTACCTTCCGATATATCTTAAAACTTTTATGATATATTTACTACCTTCTGATATATCATATAACTATCATTTCTATGCTACATTTACTACCTTCTGATATATCATATAACTATCATTTCTATGCTATATTTACTACCTTCCGATATATCTTATAACTATCATTTTTATGATATATTTATTATCTTCTGATATATCTTATAACAATCATTTTTATGATATATTCACTACATGTCATTTTTTTGATATATTTACTACCTTCCGATATATCATACAACTATTATTTTTATGATATATGTACTACCTTCCGATATATCTTATAACTATCATTTATATGATATATTTATTACCTTCTGATATATCTTATAATTATCATTTTTATGATTTATTTACAACATATCATTTTTATGGTATATTTATTACCTTCCGATATATTTTATAACAATCATTTTAATGATATATTCACTAAATATCAATTTTATTATATATTTATTACCTTACAATATATCTTATAACTATCATTTTTATGATATATTTACTACCTTCCGATATATCATATAACTATCATTTCTATGATATATTTACTAACTTCCGATTTATCTTATAACTATTGTTTTTATGATATATTTATTACCTTCTGATATATCTTATAACTATCATTTTTATGATTTATTTAATACCTATCATTTTTATGGTATATTTATTACCTTCCGATATATCTTATAACAATAATTTCTATGATATATATATACTACCTTCCGATATATCTTATAACCATCGTTTTTATGATATATTTATTACCTTCTGATATATCTTATATCTATCATTTTTATGATTTATTTACGACCTATCATTTTATGGTATATTTATTTCCTTCCGATATATCTTATAACAATCATTTTTATGATATATTCACTATATATAAATTTTATTATATATTTTATACCTTCCAATATACCTTATAACTATCATTTTTATGATATATTTACTACCATCCGATATATCATATAACTGTCATTTCTATGATATATTTACTACCTTCCGATATATCTTATAACTTTCATTTTTATGATATATTTATTACCTTATGATATATCTTATATCTATCATTTTTATGATATATTCACTACATGTCATTTTTATGATATTTTTACTACCTTCCGATATATCATATAACTATTATTTTTATGATATATGTACTACCTTCCGATATATCTTATAACTATCATTTTTATGATATATTTATTACCTTCTGATATATCTTATAACTATCATTTTTATGGTATATTTACTACATATCAATTTTTTTATATATTTATTATCTTACAATATTTCTTATAACTATCATTTTTATGATATATTTACTACCTTCAGATATATCTTATAACTATTGTTTTTATGATTTATTTATTACCTTATGATATATCTTATAACTATCATTTTTATGATTTATTTAATACCTATCATTTTTATGGTATATTTATTACCTTCCGATATATCTTATAACTATCATTTTTATGATATATTTATTACCTTCTGATATATCTTATAACTATCATTTTTAGGATATATTCACTACATGTCATTTTTATGATATATTTACTACCTTCCGGTATATCATATAACTATCATTTTTATGATATATTTACTAACTTCCGATATATCTTATAACTATCATTTTTATTAAATATTTATTACATTCTGATATATCTTATAACTATCATTTTAATGATTTATTGACTACCTATCATTTTTATGATATATTTATTACCATCCAATATATCTTATAACAATCATTTTTATGATATATTCACTACATATCATTTTTATTTATATTTACTACCTTCCGATATATCTTATAACTATCATTTTATGATTTATTTACTTTCTATTATTTTTACAATATAATATTACCTTCCGATATATCTTATAACTAATTTTTATGATTTATTTAATACATATGATTTTTATGAAATATTTATTACCTTCCGATATATTCACTACATATCATTTTTATGATATATTTACTATCTTCCGATATATCTTATAACTATCATTTTTATGATATATTTACCACCTTCCGATGTATCTTATAACTATCATGTTTATGATATATTTACTATCTTCCGATATATCTTATAACTGTCATTTTTATGATATATTTACTACCTTTCGATATTTCTTATAATTATCATTTTTATGATATATTTACTACCTATCAAATTTAATGATATTTTTACTACCTTCCGATATATTTTCTAACTATCATTTTTATAATTCATTTACTACTTATCATTTTTTGAATATATATATTACCTTCTGCTATATCATATAACCATCATTTTTATGATATATTTACTATCTTCCGATATATCTTATAACTATCATTTTTATTATATATTACTACCTTCCAATATATCTTATTACTATTATTTTTTTGATATATTTTCTACATTCCGATATATCTTATAATAATCATTTCTATGATATATTTACTGCCTATCAAATCTAATAATATATTTACTACCTTCCGATATATCTTATAACTATCATTTTTTTGATATATTCACTACATGTCATTTTTATGATATATTTACTACCTTCCGATATATCTTATAACTATCGTTTTTATTAAATATTTAATGATATAATTACTAACTTCTGATATATCTTATAACTATCATTTTTAGGATTTATTTATTACCTACCATTTTTATGATATATTTATTACCTTTTGTTATATCGTATAACTATCATTTTTATTATATATTTACTACTCTCCGATATATCTTAGAACTATCAATTTTACTACCTATCAAATTTAATGATATATTTACTAACTTTCGATATATCTTATAACTATCAATTTTATGATATATTTACTACGTATAATTTTTATGATATATTTATTACCTTCTGATATATCTTATAACTTTCATTTTCTATGATATATTCACTACATATAATTTTTAGGATACATTTACTACCTTCCGATATATCTTATAACTATCATTTTAATTATATATGTTTAATGCATAACAAATTTAATGATATATTTACTACCTTTCGATATATCTTATAACTTTTATGATATATTTACTACCTTCCGATATATCTTATAACTATCATTTTTATGATATATTTATTACCTTATGATATATCTTATAACTATCATTTTAATGATTTATTGACTACCTATCATTTTTATGATATATTTATTATCTTCCGATATATCTTATAACAATCATTTTTATGATATATTCACTACATATCATTTTTATTATATATTTACTACCTTCCGATATATCTTATAACTATCATATTTATGATTTATTTACTTCCTATCATTTTTACGATATATTGATTACCTTCCGATATATCTTATAACTATAATTTTTATGATATATTCACTACATATCAATTTTATTATATATTTAATACCTTCCGATATTTCTTATAACTATCATTTTTATGATATATTTACTACCTATCAAATTTAATGATATATTTACTACCTTCCAATATGTCTTATAATATTCAATTTTATGATTTAATTACTACATATAATTTTTATCAAATATTTATTACCTTCCGATATATTCACTACATATCATTTTTATGATATATTTACTACCTTCCGATATTTCTTATAACTATCATTTTTATGATATATTTAGTACCTTTCGATATACCTTATGACTATCATATTTATGATATATTTATTACCTTCCGATTTATCTTATAACTATCATGTTTATGATATATTTACTACCTACCGATATTTCTTATAACTGTCATTTTTATGATATATTTACTACCTTCCGATATTTCTTATAACTATCATTTTCATGATATATTTACTACCTATCAAATTTAATGATATTTTTACTTCCTTCCGATATATCTCCTAACTATCATTTTTATAATTTATTTTCTACTTATCATTTTTTGGATATATTTATTACCTTCTGCTATATCATATAACTATCATTTTTATGATATATTTACTATCTTCCGATATATCTTATATATATCATTTTTATTATATATTACTACCTTCTGATATATCTTATTACTATTATTTTTTTGATATATTTACTGCCTATCAAATTTAATAATATATTTACTACCTTCTGATAAATCTTATAACTATCATTTTTATGATATATTCACTACATGTCATTTTTATGATATATTTACTACCTACCGATATATCTTATAACTATCATTTTTATTAAATATTTAATGATATATTTACTAACTTCTGATATATCTTATAACTATCATTTTTAGGATTTATTTATTACCTACCATTTTTATGATATATTTATTACCTTATTTTATATCGTATAACTATCATTTTTATTATATATTTACTACCTTCCTATATATCTTAGAACTATCATTTTTATTATTTATTTACTACCTATCAAATTTAATGATATATTTACTAACTTCCGATATATCTTATAACTATCAATTTTATGATTTATTTACTACCTATAATTTTTATGATATATCTATTACCTTCTGATATATCTTATAACTTTCATTTTTTATGATATATTCACTACATATCATTTTTATGATACATTTACTTCCTTCCGATATTTCTTATAACTATCATTTTAATTATATATTTACTACCTTCCGATATATCTTATAACTATCATTTTTATAATATGTTTAATGCATAACAAATTTAATGACATATTTACTACCTTTCGATATATCTTATAACTATCATTTTAATGATTTATTTAGTATCTATCATTTTATGATATATTTATTACCTTCCGATATATCTTATAACTATAATTTTTATGATATATTTACTACCTTCCGATATATCTTATAACTATCATTTTTATGAAATATTTATTACATTCTGATATATCTTATAACTATCATTTTTAGGATTTAGTTACTACCTATCATTTTTATGGTATATTTATTACCTTCCGATATATCTTATAACAATCATTTTTATGATATATCATTACATATCAATTTTATTATATATTCACTACATATCAATTTTATTATATATTTACTACCTTCCGATATATCTTATAACTATCATTTTTATGATATATTTACTACCTATCAAATTTAATGATATATTTACTACCTTCCAATATGTCTTATAATATTCAATTTTATGATTTATTTACTACATATAATTTTTATGAAATATTTATTACTTTTCAATTTTATCATTTTTATGATATATTTACTACCTTCCGATATATCTTATAACTATCATTTTTATGATATATTTATTACCTTCTGATATATCTTTTAACTATTATTTTTATAATATATTCACTACATGTCATTTTTATGACATATTTTCTACCTTCCGATATATCATATAACTATCATTTTTATGATATATTTACTACCTTTCGATATATCATATAACTATTATTTTTATGATATATATATTACCTTCTATTATATCTTATAACTATCATTTTTATGATTTATTTACTACCTTTCGATATATCATATAACTATTATTTTTATGATATATATATTACCTTCTATTATATCTTATAACTATCATTTTTATGATTTATTTACTACCTATTGTTTTTATGGTTTATTTATTACCTTTCAATATATCTATAACTTGTCATTTTTCTGATATATCTTATCAATTTCCGATATATCTTATAGCTACCATTTTTTTAATTTATTTAGTACCTATCAAATTTAATGATATATTTTCTACCTTCCGATATATCTTATAAGTATCAATTTTATTATTTATTTACTACTTATCATTTTTATGATATATTTATAACCTTTTGATATATCTTATAACTTTCATTTTAATGATATATCTATTACTTATAAAAGTTAATGATATATTTAAAACCTACAGTTATATTATATAACTTTAAATTTTATGATTTATTTACTACCTACAATTTCTATAATATATTTATTACCTTCCTTTATATGTTATAACTATCATTTTATTATATGTTTATTACCTTCCAATGTATCTTATAACTATCATTTTATTATATGTTTATTACCTTCCAATATATCTTATAATTATCTTTTTTATGATATATTTACTACCTTGCGATATATCATATGACTATCAATTCTATGATATATTTACTACCTTCCGATATGTCTTATAACTATCATTTTTATGATATATTTATTACCTTCTGATATATCTTATAACTATTATTTTAATGATATATTCACTACATGTCATTTTTATGATATATTTAAAACCTTCTGATATATCATATAACTATCATTTTTATGGTATATTTATTACCTTTCGATATATCTTATAACAATTATTTTTATGATATATTCACTACATATCAATTTTATTATATATTTATTACCATCAAATATATCTTATAACTATCATTTTTATGATATATTTACTACCTTCCGATATATCATTTAACTGTCATTTCTATGATATCTTTACTATCTATCAAATTTAATGATATATTTACTACCTTCAGATATATCTTATAACTATCATTTTTATTATTTAATTACTACTTATCATTTTTATGATATATTTATTACCTACCGATATATCTTATAAATATCATTTTTATGATATATTCACTACATGTCATTTTTATGATATATTTACTACCTTCCGATATATCATATAACTATCATTTTTATAATATATTTACTATTTTCTGATATATCTTATAACTATCATTTTTATGATATATTTTTATACATATCAATTTTATTATATATTTATTACATTCCAATATATCTTATAACTATCATTTTTATGATATATTTACTACCTTCCGATATATATATATATATATATATATATATATATATATATATATATATATATATATATATATATATATATATTATAACTATCATTTCTATGATATATTTACTACCTTCCGATATATCTTATAACTATTATTTCTATGATATATTTACTACCTTCTGATATATCTTATAACTATCATTTTTATTATTTATTTACTACTTATCATTTTTATGATATATTTATTACCTTCCGATATATATTTTATAACTATCATATTTATGATATATTTATTACCTTTTGATTTATCTTATAAGTATCATTTTTATGATTTATTTACTACCTTCTGATATATCTTATAACTATCATTTTTATGATATATTTATTACCTTCTAATATATCTTATAACTATAATTATTAGGATATATCTTATAACAATCATTTTTAGGATATATTCAATACATATCAATTTTATTATATATTTTTACTAGCTTATATATCTTATAACTATCATTTTTGTGATATATTTACTACCTTACGATATATCTTATAACTATCATTTTTATAATATATTTACTACCTATCCAATTTAATGATATATTTACTACCTTCCGATATATCTTTTAAGTATCATTTTTATTATTTATTTACTACTTATCATTTTTATGATATATTTATTACCTTCCGATATATCTTATAACTATCATTTTAATGATATATTTACTACCTTCCGATATATCATATAACTATAATTTCTATGATAAATTTACTACTTATCACATTTATGATATATTTACTACTTATCACTTTTATGATTTATTTAATACCTATCATTTTTATGGTATATTTATTACCTTCTGATATATCTTATAACAATCATTTTTATGATATATTCACTACATATCAATTTTAATATATATTTATTACCTTCCAATATATCTTATAACTATCATTTTTATGATATATTTACTACCTTCAGATATATCATATAACTATCATTTCTATTATATATTTGCTACCTTCTGATATATCATATTACTATCATATTTATGATATATTTATTACCTTCAGATATATCTTATAACTATCATATTTATGATATATTCACTACATGCCATTTTTATGATATATTTACAACCTTCCGATATAAATATAACTTTCATTTTTATCATATATTTACTATCTTCCGATATATCTTATAACTATCATTTTTATGATTTATTTACTACCTATTCTTTTTATGGTTTATTTATTACCTTTCAATATATCTATAACTTATCATTTTTCTGATATATATTATCAATTTCGATATATCTTATAACTATCATTTTTATAATATATTTAGTACCTATCAAATTTAATGATATATTTACTACCTTCCGATATATCTTATAAGTATCATTTTTATTATTTATTTACTACTTATCATTTTTATGATATATTTATTACTTTCCGATATATCTTATAAATATCATTTTTATGATATATTTATAACCTTTTGATATATCTTATAACTTTCATTTTTATGATATATTTATTACTTATAAAAGTTAATGATATATTTAAAACCTACAGTTATATTATAAAACTTTAAATTTTATGATTTATTTACTACCTACAATTTTTATAATATATTTATTACCTTCCTATATATCTTATAACTATCATTTTTATGATATATTTATTACCTTCTGATATATGTTATAACTATCATTTTTATGGTATATTTATTACCTTCTGATATATCTTATAACAATCATTTATGTTTATTACCTTCCAATATATCTTATAACTATCTTTTTTATGATATATTTACTACCTTGCGATATATCACATAACTATCATTTCTATGATATATTTACTACCTTCCGATATGTCTTATAACTATCATTTTTATGATATATTTATTACCTTCTGATATATCTTATAATTATTATTTTAATGATATATTCATTACACGTCATTTTTATGATATATTTACTACCTTCCGATATATCATATAACAATCATTTTTATGGTTTATTTATTACCTTCCGATATATCTTATAACAATCATTTTTATGATATATTCACTACATATCAATTTTATTATATATTTATTACCATCCAATATATCTTATAACTATCATTTTTCTGATATATGATATATTTACTACCTTCCGATATATCATATAACTGTCATTTCTATGATATATTTACTATCTATCAAATTTAATGATATATTTACTACCTTCCGATATATCTTATAACTATCATTTTTATTATTTAATTACTACTTATCATTTTTATGATATATTTATTACCTACCGATATATCTTATAAATATCATTTTTATGATATATTTATTACCTTCTGATATATCTTAAAACGATCATTTCTATGATATATTTACTACCTTCCGTTATATAATATAATTATCCTTTTTAAGATATATTTACTACCTTCCGATATATCAAATAACTATCATTTTTGTGATATATTTACTATTTTCTGATATATCTTAGAACTATCATTTTTATGATATATTTACTACCTTCCGATATATATATATATATATATATATATATATATATATATATATATATATATATATATATATATATATATATATATATATATATATATATATATATATATATATATATTATAACTATCATTTCTATGATATATTTACTACCTTCCGATATATCTTATAACTATCTTTTTTATGATATATTTATTACCGTCTGATATATCTTATAACTATCCTTTTTAGGATATATTCACTACATGTCTTTTTTATGATATATTTACTACCTTCTGATATATCATATAACAATTATTTTTCTGATATATTCATTACATATCAATTTTATTATATATTTATTACCTTCCAATATATCTTATAACTATCATTTTTATGATATATTTACTACCTTTTGATATATCATATAACTATTATTTCTATGATATATTTACTATCTATCAAATTTAATGATATATTTACTATCTTCTGATATATCTTATAACTGTCATTTTTATTATTTATTTACTACTTATCATTTTTATGATATATTTATTACCTTCCGATATATCTTACAACTATCATATTTATGATATATTTATTACCTTTTGATATATCTTATAAGTATCATTTTTATGATATATTCACTACATGTCATTTTTATGATATAGTTACTACCTTCCGTTATATCATATAATTATCATTTTTATGATTTATTTACTACCTTATGATATATCTTATAACTATCATTTTTATGATATATTTATTACCTTCTAATATATCTTATAACTATAATTTTTATGATTTATTTATAACCTATCATTTTTATGAAATATTTATTACCTTCTGATATATCTTATAACAATCATTTTTAGGATATATTCAATACATATCAATTTTATTATATATTTTTACTAGCTTCTTATATATCTTATAACTATCATTTTTTTGATATATTTACTACCTTACGATATATCTTATAACTATCATTTTTATAATATATTTACTACCTATCCAATTTAATGATATATTTACTACCTTCCGATATATCTTTTAAGTATCATTTTTATTATTTATTTACTACTTATCATTTTTATGATATATTTATTTCCTTCCGATATATCTTATAACTCTCATTTTAATGATATATTTACTACCTTCCGATATATCATAAAACTATAATTTCTATGATATATTCACTACTTATCACATTTATGATATATTTATTACCTTCCGCTATATCTTATAACTATCATTTTTATGATATATTTATTACCTTCTGATAAATCTTATAACTATCACTTTTATGATTTATTTAATACCTATCATTTTTATGGTATATTTATTACCTTCTGATATATCTTATAACAATAATTTTTCTGATATATTCACTACATATCAATTTTATTATATATTTATTACCTTCCAATATATCTTATAACTATCATTTTTATGATATATTTACTACCTTTCGATATATCATATAACTATTATTTCTATGATATATTTACTATCTATCAAATTTAATGATATATTTACTACCTTCTGATATATCTTATAACTATCATTTTTATTATTTATTTACTACTTATCATTTTTATGATATATTTATTACCTTCCGATATATCTTATAACTATCATATTTATGATATATTTATTACCTTTTGATATATCTTATAAGTATCATTTTTATGATATATTCACTACATGTCATTTTTATGATATAGTTACTACCTTCCGTTATATCAAATAATTATCATTTTTATGATTTATTTACTACCTTATGATATATCTTATAACTATCATTTTTATGATATATTTATTACCTTCTAATATATCTTATAACTATAATTTTTATGATTTATTTATTACCTATCATTTTTATGAAATATTTATTACCTTCTGATATATCTTATAACAATCATTTTTATGATATATTCAATACATATCAATTTTATTATATATTTTTACTAGCTTATATATCTTATAACTATCATTTTTGTGATATATTTACTACCTTACGATATATCTTATAACTATCATTTTTATAATATATTTACTACCTATCCAATTTAATGATATATTTACTACCTTCCGATATATCTTTTAAGTATCATTTTTATTATTTATTTACTACTTATCATTTTTATGATATATTTCTTACCTTCCGATATATCTTATAACTATCATTTTAATGATATATTTACTACCTTCCGATATATCATATAACTATAATTTCTATGATAAATTTACTACTTATCACATTTATGATATATTTACTACTTATCACTTTTATGATTTATTTAATACCTATCATTTTTATGGTATATTTATTACCTTCTGATATATCTTATAACAATCATTTTTATGATATATTCACTACATATCAATTTTAATATATATTTATTACCTTCCAATATATCTTATAACTATCATTTTTATGATATATTTACTACCTTCAGATATATCATATAACTATCATTTCTATTATATATTTGCTACCTTCTGATATATCATATTACTATCATATTTATGATATATTTATTACCTTCAGATATATCTTATAACTATCATATTTATGATATATTCACTACATGCCATTTTTATGATATATTTACAACCTTCCGATATATCATATAACTTTCATTTTTATCATATATTTACTATCTTCCGATATATCTTATAACTATCATTTTTATGATTTATTTACTACCTATTCTTTTTATGGTTTATTTATTACCTTTCAATATATCTATAACTTATCATTTTTCTGATATATATTATCAATTTCGATATATCTTATAACTATCATTTTTATAATATATTTAGTACCTATCAAATTTAATGATATATTTACTACCTTCCGATATATCTTATAAGTATCATTTTTATTATTTATTTACTACTTATCATTTTTATGATATATTTATTACTTTCCGATATATCTTATAAATATCATTTTTATGATATATTTATAACCTTTTGATATATCTTATAACTTTCATTTTTATGATATATTTATTACTTATAAAAGTTAATGATATATTTAAAACCTACAGTTATATTATAAAACTTTAAATTTTATGATTTATTTACTACCTACAATTTTTATAATATATTTATTACCTTCCTATATATCTTATAACTATCATTTTTATGATATATTTATTACCTTCTGATATATGTTATAACTATCATTTTTATGGTATATTTATTACCTTCTGATATATCTTATAACAATCATTTATGTTTATTACTTTCCAATATATCTTATAACTATCTTTTTTATGATATATTTACTACCTTGCGATATATCACATAACTATCATTTCTATGATATATTTACTACCTTCCGATATGTCTTATAACTATCATTTTTATGATATATTTATTACCTTCTGATATATCTTATAATTATTATTTTAATGATATATTCATTAAACGTCATTTTTATGATATATTTACTACCTTCCGATATATCATATAACAATCATTTTTATGGTTTATTTATTACCTTCCGATATATCTTATAACAATCATTTTTATGATATATTCACTACATATCAATTTTATTATATATTTATTACCATCCAATATATCTTATAACTATCATTTTTCTGATATATGATATATTTACTACCTTCCGATATATCATATAACTGTCATTTCTATGATATATTTACTATCTATCAAATTTAATCATATATTTACTACCTTCCGATATATCTTATAACTATCATTTTTATTATTTAATTACTACTTATCATTTTTATGATATATTTATTACCTACCGATATATCTTATAAATATCATTTTTATGATATATTTATTACCTTCTGATATATCTTAAAACGATCATTTCTATGATATATTTACTACCTTCCGTTATATAATATAATTATCCTTTTTAAGATATATTTACTACCTTCCGATATATCAAATAACTATCATTTTTGTGATATATTTACTATTTTCTGATATATCTTAGAACTATCATTTTTATGATATATTTACTACCTTCCGATATATATATATATATATATATATATATATATATATATATATATATATATATATATATATATATATATATATATATATATATATTATAACTATCATTTCTATGATATATTTACTACCTTCCGATATATCTTATAACTATCTTTTTTATGATATATTTATTACCGTCTGATATATCTTATAACTATCCTTTTTAGGATATATTCACTACATGTCTTTTTTATGATATATTTACTACCTTCTGATATATCATATAACAATTATTTTTCTGATATATTCATTACATATCAATTTTATTATATATTTATTACCTTCCAATATATCTTATAACTATCATTTTTATGATATATTTACTACCTTTTGATATATCATATAACTATTATTTCTATGATATATTTACTATCTATCAAATTTAATGATATATTTACTACCTTCTGATATATCTTATAACTGTCATTTTTATTATTTATTTACTACTTATCATTTTTATGATATATTTATTACCTTCCGATATATCTTACAACTATCATATTTATGATATATTTATTACCTTTTGATATATCTTATAAGTATCATTTTTATGATATATTCACTACATGTCATTTTTATGATATAGTTACTACCTTCCGTTATATCATATAATTATCATTTTTATGATTTATTTACTACCTTATGATATATCTTATAACTATCATTTTTATGATATATTTATTACCTTCTAATATATCTTATAACTATAATTTTTATGATTTATTTATAACCTATCATTTTTATGAAATATTTATTACCTTCTGATATATCTTATAACAATCATTTTTAGGATATATTCAATACATATCAATTTTATTATATATTTTTACTAGCTTCTTATATATCTTATAACTATCATTTTTTTGATATATTTACTACCTTACGATATATCTTATAACTATCATTTTTATAATATATTTACTACCTATCCAATTTAATGATATATTTACTACCTTCCGATATATCTTTTAAGTATCATTTTTATTATTTATTTACTACTTATCATTTTTATGATATATTTATTTCCTTCCGATATATCTTATAACTATCATTTTAATGATATATTTACTACCTTCCGATATATCATAAAACTATAATTTCTATGATATATTCACTACTTATCACATTTATGATATATTTATTACCTTCCGCTATATCTTATAACTATCATTTTTATGATATATTTATTACCTTCTGATAAATCTTATAACTATCACTTTTATGATTTATTTAATACCTATCATTTTTATGGTATATTTATTACCTTCTGATATATCTTATAACAATAATTTTTCTGATATATTCACTACATATCAATTTTATTATATATTTATTACCTTCCAATATATCTTATAACTATCATTTTTATGATATATTTACTACCTTTCGATATATCATATAACTATTATTTCTATGATATATTTACTATCTATCAAATTTAATGATATATTTACTACCTTCTGATATATCTTATAACTATCATTTTTATTATTTATTTACTACTTATCATTTTTATGATATATTTATTACCTTCCGATATATCTTATAACTATCATATTTATGATATATTTATTACCTTTTGATATATCTTATAAGTATCATTTTTATGATATATTCACTACATGTCATTTTTATGATATAGTTACTACCTTCCGTTATATCAAATAATTATCATTTTTATGATTTATTTACTACCTTATGATATATCTTATAACTATCATTTTTATGATATATTTATTACCTTCTAATATATCTTATAACTATAATTTTTATGATTTATTTATTACCTATCATTTTTATGAAATATTTATTACCTTCTGATATATCTTATAACAATCATTTTTATGATATATTCAATACATATCAATTTTATTATATATTTTTACTAGCTTCTTATATATCTTATAACTATCATTTTTTTGATATATTTACTACCTTACGATATATCTTATAACTATCATTTTTATAATATATTTACTACCTATCCAATTTAATGATATATTTACTACCTTCCGATATATCTTTTAAGTATCATTTTTATTATTTATTTACTACTTATCATTTTTATGATATATTTATTTCCTTCCGATATATCTTATAACTATCATTTTAATGATATATTTACTACCTTCCGATATATCATATAACTATAATTTCTATGATATATTTACTACTTATCACATTTATGATATATTTATTACCTTCCGCTATATCTTATAACTATCATTTTTATGATATATTTATTACCTTATGATAAATCTTATAACTATCACTTTTATGATTTATTTAATACCTATCATTTTTATGGTATATTAATTACCTTCTGATATATCTTATAACAATCATTTTTATGATATATTCACTACATATCAATTTTAATATATATTTATTACCTTCCAATATATCTTATAACTATCATTTTTATGATATATTTACTACCTTCAGATATATCATATAACTATCATTTCTATTATATATTTGCTACCTTCTAATATATCATATAACTATCATTTTTATGATATATTTATTACCTTCAGATATATCTTATAAATATCATATTTATGATATATTCACTACATGTCATTTTTATGATATATTTACAACCTTCCGATATATCATATAACTTTCTTTTTTATGATATATTTACTATCTTCCGATATATCTTATAACTATCATTTTTATGATATATTTATTACCTTCTAATATATCTTATAACTATCATTTTTATTATATATTTACTAACTTCCGATATATCATATAACTTTCATTTCTATGATATATTTACTACCTTCCGATATATCTTATAACTATCATTTTTATGATATATTTATTACCATCTGAGATATCTTATAACTGTCATTTTTATGATTTATTTACTACCTATCATATATATGGTATATTTATTACCTTCCTATATATCTTATAACAATCATTTTTATGATATATTCACTACATATCAATTTTATTATATATTTATTTCCTTACAATATATCTTATAACTATCGTTTTTATGATATATTTATTACCTTCTGATATATCTTATAACTATCATTTTTTTGATTTATTTACTACCTATCATTTTTATGGTATATTTATTACCATCCTATATATCTTATAACAATCATTTTTATGATATATTCACTGCATATCAATTTTATTATATATTTACTAGCTTCCTATATATCTTATAAATATCATTTTTATGATATATTTACTACCTTACGATATATCTTATAACTATCATTTTTATGAAATATTTTCTACCTATCAAATTTAATGATATATTTACTACCTTCCGATATATCTAATAACTATCATTTTTATTATTAATTTACTACTTATCATTTTTATGATATATTTACTACCTATAAAATTTAATGATATATTTACTACCTTCCGATATATCTGATAACTATCAATTTTATGATTTATTTACTACCTATATTTTTTATAATATATTTATTACCTTCTGATATATCTTATAACTATCATTTTTATGATATATTCACTACATGTCATTTTTATGTAATATTTACTACCTTCTGATATATCTAACTACCTATCATTTTATGGTATATTTACTACCTTCCGGTATATCTTATAACAATCATTTTTATGATGTACACTACATATCAATTTAATTATATATTTATTACTTTCTGATATATCTTATAACTATCATTTTTATTATATATTTCTATGATATATTTACTACCTTCTGATATATCTTATAACTATCATTTCTATGATATATTTACTACCTTCTGATATATCTTATAACTATCATTTTTATGATATATTTATTACCATCTGAGATATCTTATAACTGTCATTGTTATGATTTATTTACTACCTATCATATATATGGTATATTTATTACCTTCCTATATATCTTATAACAATCATTTTTATGATATATTCACTACATATCAATTTTATTATATATTTATTTCCTTCCTATATATCTTATAAATATCATTTTTATGATATATTTATTACCTTACGATATATCATATAACTATCATTTCTATGATTTATTTACTACCTTCCGATATATCTTATAACTATCGTTTTTATGATATATTTATTACTTTCTGATATATCTTATAACTATCATTTTTATTATTTATTTACTACTTATCATTTTTAAGATATATTTATTACCTTCCAATATATCTTATAACTATCATTTTTATGATATATTCACTACATATAAATTTTATTATATATTTACTAGCTTCCTATATATCTTATAACTATCATTTTTATGATATATTTACTACCTTCCCAAATATCTTATAACTATCATTTTTATGATATATTTACTACCTATAATATTTAATGATATATTTACTACCTTCCGATATATCTTATAACTATCAATTTTATGATTTATTTACTACCTATATTTTTTATAATATATTTATTACCTTCCGATATATCTTATAGCAATCATTTTTGTGATATATTCACTACATGTCATTTTTATGTAATATTTACTAACTTCCGATATATCATACTACCTATCATTTTATGATATATTTACTACCTTTCGATATATCTTATAACAATCATTTTTATGATGTATTCACTACCTATCAATTTAATTATATATTTATTACCTTCCAATATATCTTATAACTAACATTTTTATGATATATTTACTACCTTCCGATATATCATATAACTATCATTTCTAAGATATATTTACTACCTTCCGATATATCTTATAACTATCATTTTTATGATATTTTTATTACCTTCTGATATATCTTATAGCAATCATTTTTGTGATATATTCACTACATATCAATTCTATTATATATTTATTACCTTCCAATATATCTTATAACTAGCATTTTTACGATATATTTTCTACCTTCCGATATATAACATAACTATTATCTCCATGATATATTTACTACCTTTCGATATATCTTATAATTATCATTTTTATGATATATTTATTACCTTCCAATATATATAATAACTATTATTTTTATGATATATTTATTACCTTCTGATATATCTTAAAACTATTATATTTATGATTTATTTACTACTAATCAAATTTATGGTATATTTATTACCTTCCAATATATCTTATAACTATCATTTATATGATACATTTACTACCTTCTGATATATCATATAAGTATCATTTCAATGATATATTTACTACCTTCCGATATATCTTATAACTATCATTTTTAAGATATATTTATTACCTTTCGATATATCTAATAACTATCATTTTAAAGATATATTTACTACCTTCCCAAATATCATATAACTATCATTTTTATGATATATTTACTACCTATCAAATTTAATGATATATTTACTACCTTCCGATATATCTTATAAGTATCAATTTCATGATTTATTTACTACCTTCCGATATATCTTATAAGTATCACCTTCTGATATATCTTATAACTATCATTTTTATGATTTATTCACTACATATCATTTTTATGCAATATTTAATACCTTCCGATATACCATATAACTATCATTTTTATGATATATTTATTACCTACCGATATATCTTATAACTATCATTTTTATGATATATTTACTACCTTCTGGTATATATTATAACTATCATTTTTATGATTTATTTACTACCTATCATTTTTAAGGTATATTTATTACCTTCCGATATATCTTATAACAATAATTTTTATGATATATTCACTACATATCAATTTTATTATATATTTATTACCTTATAATATATCTTATAACTATCATTTTTATGATATATTTACTACCTTCCGATATATCATATAACTATCATTTCTATGATATATTTACTACCTACAAATATATCTTATAACTATCCTTTTTATGATATATTTATTACCTTCTTATATATCTTATAACATTTATTTTTATGATTTATTTACTACCTATCATTTTTATGGTATATTTATTACCTTCCGATATATCTTATAACTATCATTATTATGATATATTTACTACCTTCCGATATATCATATAACTATCATTTCAAAGATATATTTACTACCTTCTGATATATCTTATAACTATCATTTTTATGATATATTTACTACCTTTTGATATATCTTATAACTATCATTTTTGTGATTTATTTACTACCTGTCATTTTTATGATAGATTTATTACCTTCCGATATATCTTATAACTATCATTTTTATTATATATTTACTACCTTCAGATATATCTTATAACTATCAATTTTATGATATATTTACAACCTTTTTATATATCTTATAACTTTCATTTTTATGATATATTTATTATTTATAAAATTTAATGTTATATTTAAAACCTTCTGTTATATCTTAATACTATAATTTTATAATTTATTTACTACCTATAATTTTTATGATATATTTATTACCTTCCGATATATCTAATAACTATCATTTTTATGATATAATTACTACCTATCAAATTTAATGAAATATTTACTACCTTCCGATATATCTTATAACTATCAATTTTATGATTTATTCAATACATGTCATTTTTATGATATATTTACAACCTTCCGATATATCGTATAACTATCATTTTTATGGTATATTTATTACCTTCTGATATATCTTATAACAATCATTTTTATGTATGTTCACTACATATCAATTTTATTATATATTTCTTACCTTCCGATATATCATATAACTAACATTTCTATGATATATTTACTACCTTCCGATAATTCTTATAACTATCATTTTTATGATATATTTACTACCTTCCGATATATCTTATTACTATCATTTTTATGATATATTTATTACCTTCATATATATCTTATAACTTTCTTTTTTATGATATATTCAATACATGTCATTTTATGATATATTTACTACCTTCCGATATATCATATAACTATGATTTTTATGATATATTTACTACCTTCCGATATATCTTATAACTATCCTTTTTATGATATATTTATTACCTTCTGATATATCTTATAAAAATCATTTTTATGATATATTCACTACATATCAATTTTATTATATATTTATTACCTTACAAATATATTTTATAACTATCATTTTTATGATATATTTACTACCTTCCGATATATCATATAACTATCATTTCTATGATATATTTACTTCCTTCCGATATATCTTATAACTATCGTTTTTGTGATATTTTTATTACCTTCGTATATATCTTATAACTATCATTTTTATGATTTATTTACTACCTATTATTTTTATGGTATATTTATTACCTTCCGATATTTCTTATAACAATCATTTTTATGATATATTCACTACATATCAATTTTATTATATATTTATTACCTTCCAATATATCTTATAACTATCATTTTTATGATATATTTACTACCTTCCGATGTATCATATAACTATCATTTCTATGATATATTTACTACCTTCCGATATATCTAATAACTATCATTTTTATAATATATTTATTATCTTTGTATATATCTTATATATTTCATTTTTATGATATATTCACTACATGCAAATATATCTTATATATATCTTATATTTTTCTGAATTATCTTATATTTTTATGATATATTCACTACATGCAAATATATCTTCGTATATATCTTATATATATCTTATATTTTTCTGAATTATCTTATATCTATCATTTTTATGATTTATTTAATACCTATCATTTTTAAGGTATATTTATTACCTTCCGATATATCTTATAACAATCATTTTTATGTTAGATTCACTACATATCAATTTTATTATATATTTATTACCTTACAATATATCTTATAACTATCATTTTTATGATATATTTACTACCTTCCGATATATCATATAACTATAATTTCTATGATGTATTTCCTACCTTCCGATTTATCTTATAACTATCATTTTATGATATATTTATTATCATCTAATATATATCTTATATCTATCATTTTTAAGATATATTCACTACGTGTCATTTTTATGATATATTTACTACCTTCCGATATATCATATAACTATCATTTTTGGGATATATGTACTACCTACCGATATATCTTATACTATCATTTTTATGATATATTTATTACCTTCTGATATATCTTATAACTATCATTTTTATGATTTATTTACAACCTATCATTTTTATGGTATATTTATTATCTTCCGATATATCTTATAACAATCATTTTTATGATATATTCACTATATATCAATTTTATTATATATTTATTACCTTACAATATATCTTATAACTATCATTTTTATGATATATTTACTACTTTTCGATTTATCATATAACTATCATTTCTATGATATATTTACTACCTTCCGATATATCTTATAACTATCATTTTTAGGATATATTTATTACATTCTGATATAACTTATAAGTATCATTTTTATGATATATTCAATACATGTCATTTTTATGATATATTTACTACCTTCCGATATATCATATAACTATCATTTTTATGATATATTTACTACCTACCGATATATCTTATAACTATCATTTTTATGATATATTTATAACCTTTTGGTATATCTTATTACTATCATTTTTATGATTAACTTACTACCTATCATTTTTATGGTATATTTATTACCTTCCAATATATCTTATAACTAACATTTTTATGATATATTTACTACGTTCCGATATATCATATAACTATCATTTCTATGATATATTTACTACCTTCCGATATATCTTATAACTATTATTTTTATGATATATTTATTACCTTCCATTATATCTTATAGCAATCATTTTTGTGATATATTCACTACATATCAATTTTATTATATATTTATTACCTTCCAATATATCTTATAACTATCATTTTTATGATATATTTATTACCTTCCAATATATCTTATAACTAACATTTCCATGATATATTTACTACCTTCCGATATATCTTATAACTACCATTTTTATTATATATTTATTATCTTCTGATATATCTTATAACTATCATTTTTATGATATATTTATTACCTTTTGATATTTCTTATAACTATCATTTTTATGATTTATTTACTAACTATCATTTTTATGGTATATTTATTACCTTCCGATATATCTTATAACAATAATTTTTATGATATATTCACTACATATCAATTTTATTATATATTTATTAAATTACAATATATCTTATAACTATCATTTTTATGATATATTTACTACCTTCCGATATATCATATAACTATCATTTCTATGATATATTTACTACCTTCCGATATATCTTATAACTATCATTTTTAGAATATATTTATTACCTTCTGATATATCTTATAACTATCATTTTTGTAATTTATTTAGTACCTATAATTTTTATGTTATATTATTACCTTCCGATATATCTGATAACAATCATTCTTCTGATATATTCACTACATATCATTTTTATTATATATTTATTACCTTCCAATATATTTTATAACTATCAATTTTATGATATATTTACTACCTTCCGATATATCATATAACTATTATTTCTATGATTTATTTACTACCTTCCGATATATCTTATAACTATTGTTTTTATGATATATTTATTACCTTCTTAAATATCTTATAACTATCATTTTTATGATTTATTTACAACCTATCATATTTATGGTATATTTATTACCTCTGATATATCTTATAACAACCATTTTTATGATATATTCACTACATATCATTTTTATTATATATTTATTACCTTCCAATATATCTTATAACTTTCATTTTTATGATATATTTACTACCTTCCGATATATCATATAATTATCATTTCTATGGTATATTTACTACCTTCCGATATATCTTATAACTATCTTTTTTATGATATATTTATTACCTTCCGATATATCTTATAGCAATCATTTTTGTGATATTTTCAATACATATCAATTTTATTATATATTTATTACCTTCCAATATATCTTATAACTATCATTTTTATGATATATTTACTACCTTTCGATATATCACATAACTATCATTTTAATGATATATTTACTACCTTCCGTTATATCTTATAACTATCATTTTTATGATATATTTATTACCTTCTGAATATCTAATAACTATCATTTTTATGATATATTTACTACCTTCCGATATATCATATAACTATCATTTTTATGATATATTTACTACTTTCCGATATATCTTATAACTATCGTTTTTATGATATATTTTTTACCTTCGGATATATCTTATAACTATTATTTTTATGATTTATTTACTACATATCATTTTTATGGTATATTTATTACCTTCCGATATATCTTATAACAAACATTTTTATGATATATTCACTACATATCAATTTTATTATATATTTATTTCCTTACAATATATCTTATAACTATCATTTTTATGATATATTTACTACCTTCTGATATATCATATAACTATTATTTCTATGATTTATTTACTACCTTCCGATATATCTTATAACTATCGTTTTTATGATATATTTATTACCTTCTGATATATCTTATAACTATCATTTTTATGATTTATTTACTATCTATCATATTTATGGTATATTTATTACCTTCCGATATATCTTATAACAATCATTTTTATGATATATTAACTACATATCATTTTTTTTATATATTTATTACCTTCCAATATATCTTATAACTATCATTTTTATGATATATTTACTACCTTCTGATATATCATATAACAATTGTTTCTATTATTTTATTTACTACCTTTCGATATATCTTATAACTATCGTTTTTATGATATATTTATTACCATCTGAGATATCTTATAACTTCATTATTATGATTTTATTACTACCTATCATATTTATGGTATATTTATTACCTTCCTATATATCTTATAACAACCATTTTTATGATATATTCACTACATATCAATTTTATTATATATTTATTACCTTCCAATATATCTTATAACTATCATTTTTATGATATATTTACTACCTTCTGATATATCATATAACTATTATTTCTATGATACATTTACTACCTTCCGATATATCTTATAACTATCATTTTTATGATATATTTATTACCTTCTGATATATCTTATAACTATCATTTTTATGATTTATTTACTACCTATCATTTTTATGGTATATTTATTACATTCCGATATATCTTATAACAATCATTTTTATGATATATTCACTACATGTCATATTTATGTAATATTTACTACCTTACAATATATCATATAACTATCATTTTTATGAAATATCTTATTACTATCATTTTTATGATTAACTTACTATCTATCATTTTTATGGTATATTTATTACCTTCCATTATATCTTTTAACAATCATTTTTATGATGTATTCACTACATATCAATTTAATTATATATTTATTACCTTCCAATATATCTTATAACTAACATTTTTATGATATATTTACTACCTTCCAATATATCATATAACTATCATTTCTATGGTATATTTACTACCTTCCGATATATCTTATAGCAATCATTTTTGTGATATTTTCAATACATATCAATTTTATTATATATTTATTACCTTCCGATATATCTTATAGCAATCATTTTTGTGATATTTTCAATACATATCAATTTTATTATATATTTATTACCTTCCAATATATCTTATAACTATCATTTTTATGATATATTTACTACCTTTCGATATATCACATAACTATCATTTTAATGATATATTTACTACATTCCGTTATATCTTATAACTATCATTTTTATGAAATATTTATTACCTTCTGATATATCTAATAACTATCATTTTTATGATATATTTACTACCTTCCGATATATCATATAACTATCATTTTTATGATATATTTACTACCTTCCGATATATCTTATAACTATCATTTTTATGATATATTTATTACCTTCTGATATATCTTATAACTATCATTTTTATGATTTATTAAACAATCTATCATTTTTATGGTATATATATTACCTTCTGAAATATCTTATAACAATAATTTTTATGATATATTCACTACATATCAATTTAATTATATATTTAATAAATTACAATATATCTTATAACTATCATTTTTATGATATATTTACTACCTTCCGATATATCATATAACTTTCGTTTCTATGATATATTTACTACTTTCCGATATATCTTATAACTATCGTTTTTATGATATATTTATTACCTTCGGATATATTTTATAACTATTATTTTTATGATTTATTTACTACATATCATTTTTATGGTATATTTATTACCTTCCGATATATCTTATAACAAACATTTTTATGATATATTCACTACATATCAATTTTATTATATATTTATTTCCTTACAATATATCTTATAACTATCATTTTTATGATATATTTACTACCTTCCGATATATCATATAACTATTATTTCTATGATTTATTTACTACCTTCCGATATATCTTATAACTATCGTTTTTATGATATATTTATTACCTTCTGATATATATTATAACTATCATTTTTATGATTTATTTACTACCTATCATATTTATGGTATATTTATTACCTTCCGATATATCTTATAACAATCATTTTTATGATATATTCACTACATATATTTTTTTATATATTTATTACCTTCCAATATATCTTATAACTATCATTTTTATGATATATTTACTACCTTCTGATATATCATATAACAATTATTTCTATTATTTTATTTACGACCTTCAGATATATCTTATAACTATCGTTTTTATGATATATTTATTACCATCTGAGATATCTTATAACTTCATTATTATGATTTTATTACTACATATCATATTTATGGTATATTTATTACCTTCCTATATATCTTATAACAACCATTTTTATGATATATTCACTACATATCAATTTTATTATATATTTATTACCTTCCAATATATCTTATAACTATCATTTTTATGATATATTTACTACCTTCTGATATATCATATAACTATCATTTCTATGATACATTTACTACCTTCCGATATATCTTATAACTATCATTTTTATGATATATTTATTACCTTCTGATATATCTTATAACTATCATTTTTATGATTTATTTACTACCTATCATTTTTATGGTATATTTATTACATTCCGATATATCTTATAACAATCATTTTTATGATATAATCACTACATATCAATTTAATTATATATTTATTACCTTCCAATATATCTTATAACTAACATTTTTATGATATATTTACTACGTTCCGATATGTCATATAACTATCATTTCTATGATATATTTACTACCTTCTGATATATCTTATAACTATCATTTTTATGATATATTTATTACCTTCCAATATATCTTATAGCAATCATTTTTGTGATATATTCACTACATATCAATTTTATTATATATATATTACCTTCCAATATATCTTATAACTATCATTTTTATGATATATTTACTACCTTTCGATATATCACATAACTATCATTTCCATGATATATTTACTACCTTTCCGTTATATCTTATAACTACCATTTTTATTATATATTTACGACCTTCAGATATATCTTATAACTATCGTTTTTATGATATATTTATTACCATCTGAGATATCTTATAACTTCATTATTATGATTTTATTACTACCTATCATATTTATGGTATATTTATTACCTTCCTATATATCTTATAACAACCATTTTTATGATATATTCACTACATATCAATTTTATTATATATTTATTACCTTCCAATATATCTTATAACTATCATTTTTATGATATATTTACTACCTTCCGATATATCATATAACTATTATTTCTATGATACATTTACTACCTTCCGATATAGCTTATAACTATCATTTTTATGATATATTTATTACCTTCTGATATATCTTATAACTATCATTTTTATGATTTATTTACTACCTATCATTTTTATGGTATATTTATTACATTCCGATATATCTTATAACAATCATTTTTATGATATATTCACTACATGTAATATTTATGTAATATTTACTACCTTACAATATATCATATAACTATCATTTTTATGAAATATCTTATTACTATCATTTTTATGATTAACTTACTATCTATCATTATTATGGTATATTTATTACCTTCCATTATATCTTATAACAATCATTTTTATGATGTATTCACTACATATCAATTTAATTATATATTTATTACCTTCCAAAAAATCTTATAACTAACATTTTTATGATATATTTACTACCTTCCAATATATCAAATAACTATCATTTCTATGGTATATTTACTACCTTCCGATATATCTTATAACTATCATTTTTATGATATATTTATTACCTTCCGATATATCTTATAGCAATCATTTTTGTGATATTTTCAATACATATCAATTTTATTATATATTTATTACCTTCCAATATATCTTATAACTATCATTTTTATGATATATTTACTACCTTTCGATATATCACATAACTATCATTTTAATGATATATTTACTACCTTCCGTTATATCTTATAACTATCATTTTTATGATATATTTATTACCTTCTGATATATCTAATAACTATCATTTTTATGATATATTTACTACCTTCCGATATATCATATAACTATCATTTTTATGATATATTTACTACCTTCCGATATATCTTATAACTATCATTTTTATGATATATTTATTACCTTCTGATATATCTTATAACTATCATTTTTATGATTTATTAAACAATCTATCATTTTTATGGTATATATATTACCTTCTGAAATATCTTATAACAATAATTTTTATGATATATTCACTACATATCAATTTAATTATATATTTAATAAATTACAATATATCTTATAACTATCATTTTTATGATATATTTACTACCTTTCGATATATCACATAACTATCATTTTAATGATATATTTACTACATTCCGTTATATCTTATAACTATCATTTTTATGAAATATTTATTACCTTCTGATATATCTAATAACTATCATTTTTATGATATATTTACTACCTTCCGATATATCATATAACTATCATTTTTATGATATATTTACTACCTTCCGATATATCTTATAACTATCATTTTTATGATATATTTATTACCTTCTGATATATCTTATAACTATCATTTTTATGATTTATTAAACAATCTATCATTTTTATGGTATATATATTACCTTCTGAAATATCTTATAACAATAATTTTTATGATATATTCACTACATATCAATTTAATTATATATTTAATAAATTACAATATATCTTATAACTATCATTTTTATGATATATTTACTACCTTCCGATATATCATATAACTTTCGTTTCTATGATATATTTACTACTTTCCGATATATCTTATAACTATCGTTTTTATGATATATTTATTACCTTCGGATATATTTTATAACTATTATTTTTATGATTTATTTACTACATATCATTTTTATGGTATATTTATTACCTTCCGATATATCTTATAACAAACATTTTTATGATATATTCACTACATATCAATTTTATTATATATTTATTTCCTTACAATATATCTTATAACTATCATTTTTATGATATATTTACTACCTTCCGATATATCATATAACTATTATTTCTATGATTTATTTACTACCTTCCGATATATCTTATAACTATCGTTTTTATGATATATTTATTACCTTCTGATATATCTTATAACTATCATTTTTATGATTTATTTACTACCTATCATATTTATGGTATATTTATTACCTTCCGATATATCTTATAACAATCATTTTTATGATATATTCACTACATATATTTTTTTATATATTTATTACCTTCCAATATATCTTATAACTATCATTTTTATGATATATTTACTACCTTCTGATATATCATATAACAATTATTTCTATTATTTTATTTACGACCTTCAGATATATCTTATAACTATCGTTTTTATGATATATTTATTACCATCTGAGATATCTTATAACTTCATTATTATGATTTTATTACTACATATCATATTTATGGTATATTTATTACCTTCCTATATATCTTATAACAACCATTTTTATGATATATTCACTACATATCAATTTTATTATATATTTATTACCTTCCAATATATCTTATAACTATCATTTTTATGATATATTTACTACCTTCTGATATATCATATAACTATCATTTCTATGATACATTTACTACCTTCCGATATATCTTATAACTATCATTTTTATGATATATTTATTACCTTCTGATATATCTTATAACTATCATTTTTATGATTTATTTACTACCTATCATTTTTATGGTATATTTATTACATTCCGATATATCTTATAACAATCATTTTTATGATATAATCACTACATATCAATTTAATTATATATTTATTACCTTCCAATATATCTTATAACTAACATTTTTATGATATATTTACTACGTTCCGATATGTCATATAACTATCATTTCTATGATATATTTACTACCTTCTGATATATCTTATAACTATCATTTTTATGATATATTTATTACCTTCCAATATATCTTATAGCAATCATTTTTGTGATATATTCACTACATATCAATTTTATTATATATATATTACCTTCCAATATATCTTATAACTATCATTTTTATGATATATTTACTACCTTTCGATATATCACATAACTATCATTTCCATGATATATTTACTACCTTTCCGTTATATCTTATAACTACCATTTTTATTATATATTTACGACCTTCAGATATATCTTATAACTATCGTTTTTATGATATATTTATTACCATCTGAGATATCTTATAACTTCATTATTATGATTTTATTACTACCTATCATATTTATGGTATATTTATTACCTTCCTATATATCTTATAACAACCATTTTTATGATATATTCACTACATATCAATTTTATTATATATTTATTACCTTCCAATATATCTTATAACTATCATTTTTATGATATATTTACTACCTTCCGATATATCATATAACTATTATTTCTATGATACATTTACTACCTTCCGATATAGCTTATAACTATCATTTTTATGATATATTTATTACCTTCTGATATATCTTATAACTATCATTTTTATGATTTATTTACTACCTATCATTTTTATGGTATATTTATTACATTCCGATATATCTTATAACAATCATTTTTATGATATATTCACTACATGTAATATTTATGTAATATTTACTACCTTACAATATATCATATAACTATCATTTTTATGAAATATCTTATTACTATCATTTTTATGATTAACTTACTATCTATCATTATTATGGTATATTTATTACCTTCCATTATATCTTATAACAATCATTTTTATGATGTATTCACTACATATCAATTTAATTATATATTTATTACCTTCCAAAAAATCTTATAACTAACATTTTTATGATATATTTACTACCTTCCAATATATCAAATAACTATCATTTCTATGGTATATTTACTACCTTCCGATATATCTTATAACTATCATTTTTATGATATATTTATTACCTTCCGATATATCTTATAGCAATCATTTTTGTGATATTTTCAATACATATCAATTTTATTATATATTTATTACCTTCCAATATATCTTATAACTATCATTTTTATGATATATTTACTACCTTTCGATATATCACATAACTATCATTTTAATGATATATTTACTACCTTCCGTTATATCTTATAACTATCATTTTTATGATATATTTATTACCTTCTGATATATCTAATAACTATCATTTTTATGATATATTTACTACCTTCCGATATATCATATAACTATCATTTTTATGATATATTTACTACCTTCCGATATATCTTATAACTATCATTTTTATGATATATTTATTACCTTCTGATATATCTTATAACTATCATTTTTATGATTTATTAAACAATCTATCATTTTTATGGTATATATATTACCTTCTGAAATATCTTATAACAATAATTTTTATGATATATTCACTACATATCAATTTAATTATATATTTAATAAATTACAATATATCTTATAACTATCATTTTTATGATATATTTACTACCTTTCGATATATCACATAACTATCATTTTAATGATATATTTACTACCTTCCGTTATATCTTATAACTATCATTTTTATGATATATTTATTACCTTCTGATATATCTAATAACTATCATTTTTATGATATATTTACTACCTTCCGATATATCATATAACTATCATTTTTATGATATATTTATTACCTTCTGATATATCTTATAACTATCATTTTTATGATTTATTAAACAATCTATCATTTTTATGGTATATATATTACCTTCTGAAATATCTTATAACAATAATTTTTATGATATATTCACTACATATCAATTTAATTATATATTTAATAAATTACAATATATCTTATAACTATCATTTTTATGATATATTTACTACCTTCCGATATATCATATAACTTTCGTTTCTATGATATATTTACGACTTTCCGATATATCTTATAACTATCGTTTTTATGATATATTTATTACCTTCGGATATATTTTATAACTATTATTTTTATGATTTATTTACTACATATCATTTTTATGGTATATTTATTACCTTCCGATATATCTTATAACAAACATTTTTATGATATATTCACTACATATCAATTTTATTATATATTTATTTCCTTACAATATATCTTATAACTATCATTTTTATGATATATTTACTACCTTCCGATATATCATATAACTATTATTTCTATGATTTATTTACTACCTTCCGATATATCTTATAACTATCGTTTTTATGATATATTTATTACCTTCTGATATATCTTATAACTATCATTTTTATGATTTATTTACTACCTATCATATTTATGGTATATTTATTACCTTCCGATATATCTTATAACAATCATTTTTATGATATATTCACTACATATATTTTTTTATATATTTATTACCTTCCAATATATCTTATAACTATCATTTTTATGATATATTTACTACCTTCTGATATATCATATAACAATTATTTCTATTATTTTATTTACGACCTTCAGATATATCTTATAACTATCGTTTTTATGATATATTTATTACCATCTGAGATATCTTATAACTTCATTATTATGATTTTATTACTACATATCATATTTATGGTATATTTATTACCTTCCTATATATCTTATAACAACCATTTTTATGATATATTCACTACATATCAATTTTATTATATATTTATTACCTTCCAATATATCTTATAACTATCATTTTTATGATATATTTACTACCTTCTGATATATCATATAACTATTATTTCTATGATACATTTACTACCTTCCGATATATCTTATAACTATCATTTTTATGATATATTTATTACCTTCTGATATATCTTATAACTATCATTTTTATGATTTATTTACTACCTATCATTTTTATGGTATATTTATTACATTCCGATATATCTTATAACAATCATTTTTATGATATAATCACTACATATCAATTTAATTATATATTTATTACCTTCCAATATATCTTATAACTAACATTTTTATGATATATTTACTACGTTCCGATATGTCATATAACTATCATTTCTATGATATATTTACTACCTTCTGATATATCTTATAACTATCATTTTTATGATATATTTATTACCTTCCAATATATCTTATAGCAATCATTTTTGTGATATATTCACTACATATCAATTTTATTATATATATATTACCTTCCAATATATCTTATAACTATCATTTTTATGATATATTTACTACCTTTCGATATATCACATAACTATCATTTCCATGATATATTTACTACCTTTCCGTTATATCTTATAACTACCATTTTTATTATATATTTACGACCTTCAGATATATCTTATAACTATCGTTTTTATGATATATTTATTACCATCTGAGATATCTTATAACTTCATTATTATGATTTTATTACTACCTATCATATTTATGGTATATTTATTACCTTCCTATATATCTTATAACAACCATTTTTATGATATATTCACTACATATCAATTTTATTATATATTTATTACCTTCCAATATATCTTATAACTATCATTTTTATGATATATTTACTACCTTCCGATATATCATATAACTATTATTTCTATGATACATTTACTACCTTCCGATATAGCTTATAACTATCATTTTTATGATATATTTATTACCTTCTGATATATCTTATAACTATCATTTTTATGATTTATTTACTACCTATCATTTTTATGGTATATTTATTACATTCCGATATATCTTATAACAATCATTTTTATGATATATTCACTACATGTAATATTTATGTAATATTTACTACCTTACAATATATCATATAACTATCATTTTTATGAAATATCTTATTACTATCATTTTTATGATTAACTTACTATCTATCATTATTATGGTATATTTATTACCTTCCATTATATCTTATAACAATCATTTTTATGATGTATTCACTACATATCAATTTAATTATATATTTATTACCTTCCAAAAAATCTTATAACTAACATTTTTATGATATATTTACTACCTTCCAATATATCAAATAACTATCATTTCTATGGTATATTTACTACCTTCCGATATATCTTATAACTATCATTTTTATGATATATTTATTACCTTCCGATATATCTTATAGCAATCATTTTTGTGATATTTTCAATACATATCAATTTTATTATATATTTATTACCTTCCAATATATCTTATAACTATCATTTTTATGATATATTTACTACCTTTCGATATATCACATAACTATCATTTTAATGATATATTTACTACCTTCCGTTATATCTTATAACTATCATTTTTATGATATATTTATTACCTTCTGATATATCTAATAACTATCATTTTTATGATATATTTACTACCTTCCGATATATCATATAACTATCATTTTTATGATATATTTACTACCTTCCGATATATCTTATAACTATCATTTTTATGATATATTTATTACCTTCTGATATATCTTATAACTATCATTTTTATGATTTATTAAACAATCTATCATTTTTATGGTATATATATTACCTTCTGAAATATCTTATAACAATAATTTTTATGATATATTCACTACATATCAATTTAATTATATATTTAATAAATTACAATATATCTTATAACTATCATTTTTATGATATATTTACTACCTTTCGATATATCACATAACTATCATTTTAATGATATATTTACTACCTTCCGTTATATCTTATAACTATCATTTTTATGATATATTTATTACCTTCTGATATATCTAATAACTATCATTTTTATGATATATTTACTTCCTTCCGATATATCATATAACTATCATTTTTATGATATATTTACTACCTTCCGATATATCTTATAACTATCATTTTTATGATATATTTATTACCTTCTGATATATCTTATAACTATCATTTTTATGATTTATTAAACAATCTATCATTTTTATGGTATATATATTACCTTCTGAAATATCTTATAACAATAATTTATATGATATATTCACTACATATCAATTTAATTATATATTTAATAAATTACAATATATCTTATAACTATCATTTTTATGATATATTTACTACCTTCCGATATATCATATAACTTTCGTTTCTATGATATATTTACTACTTTCCAATATATCTTATAACTATCGTTTTTATGATATATTTATTACCTTCGGATATATTTTATAACTATTATTTTTATGATTTATTTACTACATATCATTTTTATGGTATATTTATTACCTTCCGATATATCTTATAACAAACATTTTTATGATATATTCACTACATATCAATTTTATTATATATTTATTTCCTTACAATATATCTTATAACTATCATTTTTATGATATATTTACTACCTTCCGATATATCATATAACTATTATTTCTATGATTTATTTACTACCTTCCGATATATCTTATAACTATCGTTTTTATGATATATTTATTATCTTCTGATATATCTTATAACTATCATTTTTATGATTTATTTACTACCTATCATATTTATGGTATATTTATTACCTTCCGATATATCTTATAACAATCATTTTTATGATATATTCACTACATATATTTTTTTATATATTTATTACCTTCCAATATATCTTATAACTATCATTTTTATGATATATTTACTACCTTCTGATATATCATATAACAATTATTTCTATTATTTTATTTACGACCTTCAGATATATCTTATAACTATCGTTTTTATGATATATTTATTACCATCTGAGATATCTTATAACTTCATTATTATGATTTTATTACTACATATCATATTTATGGTATATTTATTACCTTCCTATATATCTTATAACAACCATTTTTATGATATATTCACTACATATCAATTTTATTATATATTTATTACCTTCCAATATATCTTATAACTATCATTTTTATGATATATTTACTACCTTCTGATATATCATATAACTATTATTTCTATGATACATTTACTACCTTCCGATATATCTTATAACTATCATTTTTATGATATATTTATTACCTTCTGATATATCTTATAACTATCATTTTTATGATTTATTTACTACCTATCATTTTTATGGTATATTTATTACATTCCGATATATCTTATAACAATCATTTTTATGATATAATCACTACATATCAATTTAATTATATATTTATTACCTTCCAATATATCTTATAACTAACATTTTTATGATATATTTACTACGTTCCGATATGTCATATAACTATCATTTCTATGATATATTTACTACCTTCTGATATATCTTATAACTATCATTTTTATGATATATTTATTACCTTCCAATATATCTTATAGCAATCATTTTTGTGATATATTCACTACATATCAATTTTATTATATATATATTACCTTCCAATATATCTTATAACTATCATTTTTATGATATATTTACTACCTTTCGATATATCACATAACTATCATTTCCATGATATATTTACTACCTTTCCGTTATATCTTATAACTACCATTTTTATTATATATTTACGACCTTCAGATATATCTTATAACTATCGTTTTTATGATATATTTATTACCATCTGAGATATCTTATAACTTCATTATTATGATTTTATTACTATATATCATATTTATGGTATATTTATTACCTTCCTATATATCTTATAACAACCATTTTTATGATATATTCACTACATATCAATTTTATTATATATTTATTACCTTCCAATATATCTTATAACTATCATTTTTAAGATATATTTACTACCTTCCGATATATCATATAACTATCATTTCTATGATATATTTATTACTTTCCGATACATCTTATAACTATCGTTTTTATGATATATTTATTACCTTCTTAAATATCTTATAACTATTATTTTTATTATTTATTTTCTACATATCATTTTTATGGTATATTTATTACCTTCCAATATATCTTATAACAATCATTTTTATGATATATTCACTACATATCAATTTTATTATATATTTATTACCTTCTAATATATCTTATATACCTTCTAATATATCTTATAAATATCATTTTTATGATATATTTACTACCTTCCGATATATCATATAACTATCATTTCAAATATATATTTACTACCTTCTGATATATCTTATAACTATCATTTTTAGAATATATTTATTACCTTCTGATATATCTTATAACTATCATTTTTGTGATTTATTTAGTACCTATCATTTCTATGATACATTTACTACCTTCCGATATATCTTATAACTATCATTTTTATGAAATATTTATTACCTTCTGATATATCTTATAACTATAATTTTTATAATTTATTTACTACCTATCATTTTTATGGTATATTTATTACATTCCGATATATCTTATAACAATCATTTTTATGATATATTCACTACATGTCATTTTTATGTAATGTTTAATACCTTCCAATAAATCATATAACTATCATTTTTATGATTTAATTACTACCAATCGATATATCTTATAACTATCATTTTAATGATATATTTATTACCTTGTGGTATATCTTATTTCTGTCATTTTTATGATTAACTTACTATCTATCATTTTTATGGTATATTTATTACCTTCCGATATATCTAATATCTATCATTTTTATGATATATTTACTACCTTCCGATATATCATATAACTATCATTTTTATGATATATTTACTACCTTCCGATATATCTTATAACTATCATTTTTATGATATATTTCTTACCTTCTGATATATCTTATAACTATCATTTTTATGATTTATTAAAAAATCTATCATTTTTATGGTATATTTATTACCTTCCGATATATCTTATAACAATAATTTTTATGATATATTAACTACATATCAATTTAATTATATATTTAATAAATTACAATATATCTTATAACCATCAGTTTTATGATATATTTACTACCTTCCGATATATCGTATAACTTTCATTTCTATGATATATTTACTACTTTCCGATATATCTTATAACTATCATTTTTATGATATATTTATTACCTTCGGATATATCTTAAAACTATTATTTTTATGATATATTTACTACATATAATTTTTATGGTATATTTATTACCTTCCGATATATCTTATAACAAACATTTTTATGATATATTCACTACATATCAATTTTATTATATATTTATTTCCTTACAATATATCTTATAACTATCATTTTTATGATATATTTACTACCTTCCGATATATCATATAACTATTATTTCTATGATTTATTTAATACCTTCCGATATATCTTATAACTATCGTTTTTATGATATATTTATTACCTTCTGATATATCTTATAACTATCAGTTTTATGATTTATTTACTACCTATCATATTTATGGTATATTTATTAAATTCAGATATATCTTATAACAATCATTTTTATGATATATTCACTACATATCATTTTTTATATATATTTATTACCTTGCAATATATCTTATAACTATCATTTTTATGATATATTTACTACCTTCCGATATATCTTATAACTATCGTTTTTATGATATATTTATTACCATCTGAGATATCTTATAACTTCATTTTTATGATTTTATTACTACCTATCATATTTATGGTATATTTATTACCTTCCGATATATCTTATAACAATCATTTTTATGATATATTCACTACATATCAATTTTATTATATATTTATTTCCTTACAATATATCTTATAACTATCATTTTTATTATATATTTACTACCTTCCGATATATCATATAACTATAATTTCTATGATACATTTACTACCTTCTGATATATCTTATAACTATCATTTTTATAAAATATTTCTTACCTTCTGATATATCTTATAACTATCATTTTTATGATTAACTTACTACCTATCATTTTTATGGTATATTTATTACCTTCCGATATATCTTATAACAATCATTTTATGATATAATCACTACATATCAATTTAATTATATATTTATTACCTTCCAATATATCTTATAACTAACATTTTTATGATATATTTACTACGTTCCGATATATCATATGACTATCATTTCTATGATATATTTACTACCTTCCTATATAACTTATAATTATCTTTTTTATGATATATTTATTACCTTCCAATATATCTTATAGCAATCATTTTTGTGATATATTCACTACATATCAATTTTATTATATATATATATATTACCTTCCAATATATCTTATAACTATCATTTTTATGATATATTTACTACCTTTCGATATATCACATAACTATAATTTCCATGATATATTTACTACCTTTCCGTTATATCTTATAACTACCATTTTTATTATATATTTATTACCTTCTGATATATCCTATAACTATCATTTTTATGATATATTTATTACCTTTTGATATTTCTTATAACTATCATTTTTATGATTTATTTACTACCTATCATTTTTATGGTATATTTATTACCTTCCGATATATCTCATAACAATAATTTTTATGATATATTCACTACATATCAATTTTATTATATATTTATTAAATTACAATATATCTTATACCTATCATTTTTATGATATATTTACTACCTTCCGATATATCATATAACTATCATTTCTATGATATATTTATTACTTTCCGATATATCTTATAACTATCGTTTTTATGATATATTTATTACCTTCTTAAATATCATATAACTATTATTTTTATTATTTATTTTCTACATATCATTTTTATGGTATATTTATTACCTTCCAATATATCTTATAACAATCATTTTTATGATATATTCACTACATATCAATTTTATTATATATTTATTACCTTCTAATATATCTTATATACCTTCTAATATATCTTATAAATATCATTTTTATGATATATTTACTACCTTCCGATATATCATATAACTATCATTTCAAATATATATTTACTACCTTCTAATATATCTTATAACTATCATTTTTAGAATATATTTATTACCTTCTGATATATCTTATAACTATCATTTTTGTGATTTATTTAGTACCTATCATTTCTATGATACATTTACTACCTTCCGATATATCTTATAACTATCATTTTTATGAAATATTTATTACCTTCCGATATATCTTATAGCAATCATTTTTATGATTTATTTACTACCTATCATTTTTATGGTATATTTATTACCTTCCAATATATCTTATAACAATCATTTTTATGATATATTCATTACAAGTCATTTTTATGTAATATTTACTACCTTCCGATATATTATATAACTATCATTTTTATGATATATTTACTACCAATCGATAGATCTTATAACTATCATTTTTATGATATATTTATTACCTTGTGGTATATCTTATTATTATCATTTTTATGATTAACTTACTATCTATCATTTTTATGGTATATTTATTACCTTCCGATATATCTTATAACAATCATTTTTATGATGTATTCACTACATATCAATTTAATAATATATTTATTACCTTTCAATATATCTTATAACTAACATTTTTATGATATATTTACTACCTTCCGATATATCATATAACTATCATTTCTATTATATATTTACTACCTTCCGATATATCTTATACATATAATTTTTATGGTATATTTATTACCTTCCGATATATCTTATAACAATCATTTTTATGATATATTCACTACATATCAATTTTATTATATATTTATTACCTTCCAATATATCTTATAACTGTCATTTTTATGATATATTTACTACATTCTGATATATCATATAACTATCATTTTTATGATATATTTACTACATTCTGATATATCATATAAATATCATTTTTATTATATATTTATTACCTTGTGGTATATCTTATTACTATCATTTTTATGATTAACTTACTACCTATCATTTATATGGTATATTTATTACCTTCCGATATATCTTATAACAATCATTTTTATGATGTATTCACTACATATCAATTTAATTATATATTTATTACCTTCCAATATATCTTATAACTAAATTTTTTATGATATATTTTATTACGTTCCGATATATCATATAACTATCATTTCTATGATATATTTACTACCTTCCGATATATCTTATAACTATCATTTTTATGATATATTTATTACCTTTTAATATATCTTATAGCAATCATTTTTGTGATATATTCACTACATATCAATTTTATTATATATTTATTACCTTCCAATATATCTTATAACTATCATTTTTATGATATATTTACTACCTTTCGATATATCACATAACTATCATTTCCATGATATATTTACTACCTTCTGATATATCTTATAACTATCATTTTTATTATATATTTATTACCTTCTGATATATCTTATAACTATCATTTTTATGATATATTTATTACCTTTTGATATTTCTTATAACTATCATTTTTATGATTTATTTACTACCTATCCTTTTTATGATATATTTACTACCTTCCGATATATCTTATAACTATCATTTTTATGATATATTTATTACCTTCCGATATATCTTATAGCAATCATTTTATTGATATATCTAATAACTATCATTTTTATGCTATATTTACTACCTTTCGATATATCATATAACTATCATTTTTATGATATATTTACTACCTTCCAATATATCTTATAACTATCATTTTTATTATATATTTAATACCTTCTGATATATCTTATAACTATCATTTTTATGATTTATTTACTACGTATCATTTGTATGCTATATTTATTACCTTCCGATATATCATATAACAATCATTTTTATGCTATATTTACTACCTTCCAATATATCATATATTTATCATTTCTATGATATATTTACTACATTCCGATATATCTTATAACTATCGTTTTTATGATATATTTATTACCTTCTGATATATCTTATAACTATCATTTTTATGATTTATTTACTACCTATCATTTTATGGTATATTTATTTCCTTCCGATATATCTTATAACAATCATTTTTATGATATATTCACTATATATGAATTTTATTATATATTTATTACCTTCCAATATATCTTATAACTATCATTTTATGAAATATTTACTACCATTCGATATATCATATAACTATAATTTCCACGATATATTTTCTTTATAACTATCATTTTTAGGATATATTTACTACCTTCCGATATATCTTATAACTATCATTTTTATGATATATTTTTATCTTTTGATATATCTTATATCAATCATTTTTATGACATATTCACTACATGTCATTTTTATGATATATTTACTACCTTCTGATATATCATATAACTATCAATTTTATGATATATGTACTACCTGCTGATATATCTTATTACTATCATTTTTATGATATATTTATTACCTTCTTATATATCTTATAACTATCATTTTTATGATTTATTTACAACCTATCATTTTTATGGTATATTTATTATCTTCCGATATATCTTATATGAATTATTTTTATGATATATTCACTACATATCAATTTTATTATATATTTATTCCCTTACAATATATCTTATAACTAACATTTTTATGATATATTTACTACCTTCCAATATATCAAATAACTATCATTTCTATGGTATATTTACTACCTTCCGATATATCTTATAACTATCATTTTTATGATATATTTATTACCTTCCGATATATCTTATAGCAATCATTTTTATGATTTATTTAATACCTATCATATTTATGGTATATTTATTACCTTCCGATATATCTTATAACAATCATTTCTATGATATATATGTACTACCTTCCGATATATCTTATAACTATCGTTTTTATAATATATTTATTACCTTCTGATATATCTTATCACTATCATTTTATTATTTATTTACTACCTATCATTTTTATGGTTTATTTATTACCTTCCGATATATCTTATAACAATCATTTTTATGATATATTCACTAAATATCAATTTTATTATATATTTATTACCTTACAATATATCTTATAACTATCATTTTTATGATATATTTACTACCTTCCGATATTTCATATAACAATCATTTCTATGATATATTTACTACCTTCCGATATATCTTATAACTATCATTTATATGATATATTTATCACCTTATGATATATCTTATATCTATCAGTTTTATGATTTATTTAATACCTATCATTTTTATGGTATATTTATTTCCTTCCGATATATCTTATAACAATCATTTTTACGATATATTCACTACATATCAATTTTATTATATATTTATTACCTTACAATATATCTTATAACTATCATTTTTGTGATATATTTACTAACTTCCGATATATCATATAACTAGCATTTCTATGATATATTTACTACCTTCCGATATATCTTATAAGTATTGTTTTTATGATATATATTACCTTCTGATATATCTTATAACTATCATTTTTATGATTTATTTAATACCTATCATTTTTATGGTATATTTATTACCTTCTGATATATCTTATAACAATCATTTCTATGATATATATGTACTACCTTCCGATATATCTTATAACTATCGTTTTTATAATATATTTATTACCTACTGATATATCTTATAACTATCATTTTTATGATTTATTTACTACCTATTATTTTTATTGTATATTTATTACCTTCCGATATATCTTATAACAATTATTTTTTTGATATATTCACTAAATATAAATTTTATTATATATTTATTACCTTCCATTATATCTTATAACTATCATTTTTATGATATATATATACTACCTTTCGATATATAACATAACTATCATTTCCAGAATATATTTACTACATTCCGATATATCTTATAACTATCATTTTTATAATATATTTATTACCTTCTGATATATATAATAACTATCATTTTTATGATATATTTACTACCTTCTGATATATCTTATAACTTTCATTTTTATGATATATTTACTACCTTTTGATATATCTTATAACTATCATTTTTATGATATATTTATTACCTTCTGATATATCTTTTAACTATCATTTTTATGATTTATTTACTACCTATCATTTTTATGGTATATTTATTAGCTTCCGATATATTTTATAACAATAATTTTTATGATATATTCACTACATATCAATTTAATTATATATTTATTAAATTACAATATATCTTATAACTATCATTTTTATGATATATTTACTATCTTCCGATATATCATGTAACTATCATTTCTATGATATATTTACTACCTTCCGATATATCTTATAACTATCATTTTTATGATATATTTATTACCATCTGAGATATCTTATAACTGTCATTTTCATGATTTATTTACTACCTATCATATTTATGGTATATTTATTCCCTTCCGATATATCTTATAAAAATCATTTTTATGATATATTCACTACATATGTATTTTATTATATATTTATTTCCTTACAATATATCTTATAACTATCATTTTTATGATATATTTACTACCTTCCGATATATCATATAACTATTATTTCTATGATTTATTTACTACCTTCCGATATATCTTATAACTATCGTTTTTATGATTTATTTATTACCTTCTGATATATCTTATAACTATAATTTTTATGATTTATTTACTACCTATCATATTTATTGTATATTTATTACCTTCCGATATATCTTATAACAATCATTTTTATGATATATTCACTACATATCATTTTTATTATATATTTATTACCTTCCAATATATATTATAACTATCATTTTTTTGATATATTTACTACCTTCCGATATATCATATAACTATTATTTCTATGATTTATTTACTACCTTCCGATATATCTTATAACTATCGTTTTTATGATATATTTATTACCATCTGAGATATCTTATAACTGTCATTTTTATGATTTATTTACTACCTATCATATTTATGGTATATTTATTACCATCTGATGTATCTTATAATAATCATTTTTATGACATATTCACTAGATATCAATTTTATTATATTTATTTCCTTACAATATATCTTATAACTATCATTTTTTATGATATATTTACTACCTTCCGATATATCATATAACTATTATTTCTATGATTTATTTACTACCTTCCGATATATCTTATAACTATCTTTTTTATGATTTATTTATTACCTTCTGATATATCTTTTAACTATCATTTTTATGATTTATTTACTACCTAACATATCTATGGTATATTTATTACCTTCCGATATACCTTATAACAACTGTTTTTTTGATATATTTACTACATATCATTTTTATTATATATTTATTACCTTCCAATATATCTTATAACTATCATTTTTATGATATATTTACTACCTTCCGAAGTATCATATAACTATAATTTCTATGATACATTTACTACCTTCCGATATATCTTATAACTATCATTTTTATGATATATTTATTACCTTCTGATATTTCTTATAACTTTCATTTTTAAGATTTATTTACTACCTATCATTTTATGGTATATTTATTACCTTCCGATATATCTTATAACAATCATTTTTATGATATATTCACTACATGTCATTTTTATGTAATATTTACTAACTTCTGATATATCATATAACTATCATTTTTATGATATATTTACTACCTACCGATATATCTTATAACTAACATTTTTATTATTAACTTACTTCCTATCATTTTTATGGTATATTTATTACCTTCCGATATATCTTATAACAATCATTTTTATGATGTATTCACTACATATCAATTTAATTATATATTTATTACCTTCCAATATATCTTATAACTAACATTTTTATGATATATTTACTACCTTCCGATATATCTTATAACCATCATTTTTATGGTATATTTATTACCTTCCGATATATCTTATAGCAATCATTTTTGTGATATATTCACTACATGTCATTTTTATGATATATTTACTATCTTCCGATATATCATATAACTATCAGTTTTATGATATATGTACTACCTTCCGATATATCTTATATCTATCATTTTTATTATATATTTCTTACCATCTGATATATCTTATAACTATCATTTTTATGATTTATTTACTACCTATCATTTTTATGGTATATTTATTACCCTGCGATATATCTTATAACAATCATTTTGATGATATATTCATTACATATAAATTTTATTATATATTTATTACCTTCCAGTATATCTTATAACTATCATTATTATGATGTATTTACTACCTTCCGATATATCATATAACTATCATTTCTATGATATATTTACTACCTTCTGATGTATCTTATAACTATCATTTTTGGGATATATTTATTACCATCTGATATATCTTATAACTATCATTTTTATGATATATTCACTACATGTCATTTTTATGATTTATTTACTACCTTCCGATATATCATATAACTATAATTTTTATGATATATGTACTACCTTCCGATATATCTTATAACTATCATTTTTATGATATATTTATTACCTTCTGATATATCTTATAACTATCATTTTTATGATTTATTTACTTCCTATCATTTTTATGGTATATTTATTACCTTCCGATATATCTTATAACAATCATTTTTATGATATATTCACTACATATCAATTTTATTATATATTTATTACCTTACAATTTATCTTATAGCTATCATTTTTATGATATATTTACTACATTCCGATATATCATATAACTATCATTTCTATGATATATTTACTACCTTCCAATATATCTTATAACTATCGTTTTTATGATATATTTATTACCATCTGATATATCATATAAATATCATTTTTATGATTTATTTACTACCTAATATATTTATGGTATATTTATTACCTTCCGATATATCTTATAACAATCATTTTTATGATATATTCACTACATTTCAATTTTATTATATATTTATTACCTTACAATTTATCTTATAACTATCATTTTTATGATATATTTACTACATTCCGATATATCATATAACTATCATTTCTATGATATATTTACTACCTTCCAATATATCTTATAACTATCGTTTTTATGATATATTTATTACCATCTGATATATCTTATAAATATCATTTTTATGATTTATTTACTACCTATTATTTTTATGGTATATTTATTACCTTCCGATATATCTTATAACAATCATTTTTATGATATATTCACTACATATCAATTTTATTATATATTTATTACCTTCGAATATATCTTATAACTATCATTTTTATGATATATTTACTACCTTCCGATATATCATATAACTATCATTTCTATGATATATTTACTACCTTCCGATATATCTTATATCTATCATTTTTATGATATATTTACTACCTTCCGATATATTATATAACTATCATTTTTATAATATATGTACTACCTTCCGATATAACATATACTATCATTTTTATGATATATTTATTACGTTCTTATATATCTTATAACTATCATTTTTAGGATTTAGTTACTACCTATCATTTTTATGGTATATTTATTACCTTCCGATATATCTTATAACAATCATTTTTATGATATATTCACTACATATCAATTTTATTATATATTTATTACCTTACAATATATCTTTTAACTATCATTTTTATGATTTATTTACGACCTTCCGATATATCATATAACCATCATTTCTATGATATACTAACTACCTTCTGATATATCTTATAACTATCATTTTTATGATTTATTTAATACCTATCATTTTTATGGTATATTTATTACCTTCTAATATATCTTATAACAATCATTTCTATGATATATATGTACTACCTTCCGATATATTTGATAATTATCGTTTTTATGATATATTAATTACCTTCTGATATATCTTATAACTATCATTTTTATGATTTATTTACTACCTCTCATTTTTATGGTATATTTATTACCTTCCGATATATCTTATAACAATCAATTTTATGATATATTCACAACTTATCAATTTTATTATATATTTATTACCTTACAATATATCTTATAACTATCTTTTTTATGATATATTTACTACCTTCCGATATATCATATAACTATCATTTCTATGATATATTTACTACCTTCTGATATATCTTATATCTATCATTTTTATGATATATTCACTGCATGTCATTTTTAGGATATATTTACTACCTTCCGATATATCATATAACTATCATTTTTATGATATACGTACTACGTTCCGATATAACATATACTATCATTTTTATGATATATTTATTACGTTCTGATATATCTTATAACTATCATTTTTAGGATTTAGTTACTTCCTATCATTTTTATGGTATATTTATTACCTTCCGATATATCTTATAACAATCATTTTTATGATATATTCACTACATATCAATTTTATTATATATTTATTACCTTACAATTTATCTTATAACTATCATTTTTATGATATATTTACTACATTCCGATATATCATATAACTATCATTTCTATGATATATTTACTACCTTCCAATATATCTTATAACTATCGTTTTTATGATATATTTATTACCATCTGATATATCTTATAAATATCATTTTTATGATTTATTTACTACCTATTATTTTTATGGTATATTTATTACCTTCCGATATATCTTATAACAATCATTTTTATGATATATTCACTACATATCAATTTTATTATATATTTATTACCTTCCAATATATCTTATAACTATCATTTTTATGATATATTTACTACCTTCCGATATATCATATAACTATCATTTCTATGATATATTTACTACCTTCCGATATATCTTATATCTATCATTTTTATGATATATTTACTACCTTCCGATATATTATATAACTATCATTTTTATAATATATGTACTACCTTCCGATATAACATATACTATCATTTTTATGATATATTTATTACGTTCTTATATATCTTATAACTATCATTTTTAGGATTTAGTTACTACCTATCATTTTTATGGTATATTTATTACCTTCCGATATATCTTATAACAATCATTTTTATGATATATTCACTACATATCAATTTTATTATATATTTATTACCTTACAATATATCTTTTAACTATCATTTTTATGATTTATTTACGACCTTCCGATATATCATATAACCATCATTTCTATGATATACTCACTACCTTCTGATATATCTTATAACTATCATTTTTATGATTTATTTAATACCTATCATTTTTATGGTATATTTATTACCTTCTAATATATCTTATAACAATCATTTCTATGATATATATGTACTACCTTCCGATATATTTGATAATTATCGTTTTTATGATATATTAATTACCTTCTGATATATCTTATAACTATCATTTTTATGATTTATTTACTACCTCTCATTTTTATGGTATATTTATTACCTTCCGATATATCTTATAACAATCAATTTTATGATATATTCACAACTTATCAATTTTATTATATATTTATTACCTTACAATATATCTTATAACTATCTTTTTTATGATATATTTACTACCTTCCGATATATCATATAACTATCATTTCTATGATATATTTACTACCTTCTGATATATCTTATATCTATCATTTTTATGATATATTCACTGCATGTCATTTTTAGGATATATTTACTACCTTCCGATATATCATATAACTATCATTTTTATGATATACGTACTACGTTCCGATATAACATATACTATCATTTTTATGATATATTTATTACGTTCTGATATATCTTATAACTATCATTTTTAGGATTTAGTTACTTCCTATCATTTTTATGGTATATTTATTACCTTCCGATATATCTTATAACAATCATTTTTATGATATATTCACTACATATCAATTTTATTATATATTTATTACCTTACAATTTATCTTATAACTATCATTTTTATGATATATTTACTACATTCCGATATATCATATAACTATCATTTCTATGATATATTTACTACCTTCCAATATATCTTATAACTATCGTTTTTATGATATATTTATTACCATCTGATATATCTTATAAATATCATTTTTATGATTTATTTACTACCTATTATTTTTATGGTATATTTATTACCTTCCGATATATCTTATAACAATCATTTTTATGATATATTCACTACATATCAATTTTATTATATATTTATTAGCTTCCAATATATCTTATAACTATCATTTTTATGATATATTTACTACCTTCCGATATATCATATAACTATCATTTCTATGATATATTTACTACCTTCCGATGTATCTTATATCTATCATTTTTATGATATATTCACTACATGTCATTTTTATGATATATTTACTACTTTCTGATATATCATATAACTATCATTTTTATGATATATGTACTACCTTCCGCTATAACATATACTATCATTTTTATGATATATTTATTACGTTCTGATATATCTTATAACTATCATTTTTAGGATTTAGTTACTACCTATCATTTTTATGGTATATTTATTAAATTCCGATATATCTTATAACAATCATTTTTATGATATATTCATTACATATCAATTTGATTATATATTTATTACTTTCCAATATATCTTATAACTATCATTTTTATGATATATTTACTACATTCCGATATATCATATAACTATCATTTCTATGATATATTTACTACCTTCTAATATATCTTATAACTATCGATTTTATGATATATTTATTACCATCTGATATATCTTATAAATATCATTTTTATGATTTATTTACTACCTATTATTTTTATGGTATATTTATTACCTTCCGATATATCTTATAACAATCATTTTTATGATATATTCACTACATATCAATTTTATTATATATTTATTACCTTCCAATATATCTTATAACTATCATTTTTATGATATATTTACTACCTTCATATATATCATATAACTATCATTTCTATTATATATTTACTACCTTCCGATGCATCTTATATCTATCATTTTTATGATATATTCACTACATGTCATTTTTATGATATATTTACTACCTTCTGATATATCATATAACTATCATTTTTATGATATATGTACTACCTTCCGCTATAACATATACTATCATTTTTATGATATATTTATTACGTTCTGATATATCTTATAACTATCATTTTTAGGATTTAGTTACTACCTATCATTTTTATGGTATATTTATTAAATTCCGATATATATTATAACAATCATTTTTATGATATATTCATTACATATCAATTTGATTATATATTTATTACTTTCCAATATATCTTATAACTATCATTTATATGATATATTTACTACATTCCGATATATCATATAACTATCATTTCTATGATATATTTACTACCTTCCAATATATCTTATAACTATCGTTTTTATGATATATTTATTACCATCTGATATATCTTATAAATATCATTTTTATGATTTATTTACTACCTATTATTTTTATGGTATATTTATTACCTTCCGATATATCTTATAACAATCATTTTTATGATATATTCACTACATATCAATTTTATTATATATTTATTACCTTCCAATATATCTTATAACTATCATTTTTATGATATATTTACTACCTTCCGATATGTCATATAACTATCATTTCTATGATATATTTACTACCTTCCGATATATCTTATATTTATCATTTTTATGATATATTCACTACATGTCATTTTTATGATATATTTACTACCTTCTGATATCTCATATAACTATCATTTTTATGATATATGTACTACCTTCCGATATAACATATACTATCATTTTTATGATATATTTATTACGTTCTGATATATCTTATAACTATCATTTTTAGGATTTAGTTACTACCTATCATTTTTATGGTATATTTATTACATTCCGATATATCTTATAACAATCATTTTTATGATATATTCATTACATATCAATTTGATTATATATTTATTACTTTCCAATATATCTTATAACTATCATTTTTATGATATATTTACTACATTCCGATATATGATATTACTATCATTTCTATGATATATTTACTACCTTCCAATATATCTTATAACTATCGTTTTTATGATATATTTATTACCATCTGATATATCTTATAAATATCATTTTTATGATTTATTTACTACCTATTATTTTTATGGTATATTTATTACCTTCCGATATATCTTATAACAATCATTTTTATGATATATTCACTACATATCAATTTTATTATATATTTATTACCTTCTAATATATCTTATAACTATCATTTTTATGATATATTTACTACCTTCCGATATGTCATATAACTATCATTTCTATGATATATTTACTACCTTCCGATATATCTTATATCTATCATTTTTATGATATATTCACTACATGTCATTTTTATGATATATTTACTACCTTCTGATATATCATATAACTATCATTTTTATGATATATGTACTACCTTCCGATATAACCTATACTATCATTTTTATGATATATTTATTACGTTCTGATATATCTTATAACTATCATTTTTAGGATTTAGTTACTACCTATCATTTTTATGTTATATTTATTACATTCCGATATATCTTATAACAATCATTTTTATGATTTATTCATTACATATCAATTTGATTATATATTTATTACTTTCCAATATATCTTATAACTATCATTTTTATGATATATTTACTACATTCCGATATATGATATTACTATCATTTCTATGATATATTTACTACCTTCCAATATATCTTATAACTATTGTTTTTATGATATATTTATTACCATCTGATATATCTTATAAATATCATTTTTATGATTTATTTACTACCTATTATTTTTATGGTATATTTATTACCTTCCGATATATCTTATAACAATCATTTTTATGATATATTAACTACATATCAATTTTATTATATATTTATTACCTTCCAATATATCTTATAACTATCATTTTTATGATATATTTACTACCTTCCGATATATCATATAACTATCATTTCTATGATATATTTACTACCTTCAGATATATCTTATATCTATCATTTTTATGATATATTTATTATATTATGATATATCTTATATCTATCATTTTTATGATATATTCACTACATGTCATTTTTATGATATATTTACTACCATCCGATATATCATATAACTATCATTTTTATGATATATGTACTACCTTCCGATATATCTTATAACTATCATTTTTATGATATATTTATTACCTTCTGATATATCTTATAAATATCATTTTTATGATTTATTTACTACCTATTATTTTTATGGTATATTTATTACCTTTCGATATATCTTATAACAATCATTTTTATGATATTTTCACTACATATCAACTTTATTATATATTTATTACCTTCCAATATATATTATAACTATCATTTTTTTGATATATTTACTACCTTCCGATATATCATATAACTATCATTTCTATGATATATTTACTACCTTCCGAAATATCTTATAACTATCATTTTTATGATATATTTATTATATTATGATATATCTTATATATATCATTTTTATGATATATTCACTACATGTCATTTTTATGATATATTTACTACCTTTCGATATATCATATAACTATCATTTTTATGATATATGTACTACCTTCCGATATATCTTATAACTATCATTTTTATGATATATTTATTACCTTCTGATATATTTTATAACTATCATTTTTATGATTTATTTACAACCTATCATTTTTATGGTATATTCATTATCTTCCGATATATCTTATAACAATCATTTTTATGATATATTCACTACATATCAATTTTATTATATATTTATTACCTTACAATTTATCTTATAACTATCATTTTTATGATATATTTACTACATTCCGATATATCATATAACTATCATTTCTATGATATATTTACTACCTTCCAATATATCTTATAACTATCATTTTTATGATATAATTATAACCATCTGATATATCTTATAAATATCATTTTTATGATTTATTTACTACATATTATTTTTATGGTATATTTATTACCTTCCGATATATCTTATAACAATCAATTTTATGATATATTCACTACATATCAATTTTATTATATATTTATTACCTTCCAATATATCTTATAACTATCATTTTTATGATATATTTACTACCTTTCGATATATCATATAACTATCATTTCTATGATATATTTACTACGTTTCGATATATCTTATATCTATAATTTTAATGATATATTAACTACATGTCATTTTTATGATATATTTACTACCTTCTGATATATCATATAACTATCATTTTTATGATATATTCACTACATGTCATTTTTATGATATATTTACTACCTTCTGATATATCATATAACTATCATTTTTATGATATATGTACTACCTTCCGATATAACATATACTATCATTTTTATGATATATTTATTACGTTCTGATATATCTTATAACTATCATTTTTAGGATTTAGTTACTACCTATCATTTTTATGGTATATTTATTACCTTCCGATATATCTTATAACAATCATTTTTATGATATATTCATTACATATCAATCTTATTATATATTTATTACCTTCCAATATATCTTATAACTATCATTTTTATGATATATTTACTACCTTCCGATATATCATATAACTATCATTTCTATGATATATTTACTACCTTCCGATATATCTTATATCTATCATTTTTATGATATATTCACTACATGTCATTTTTAGGATATATTTACTACCTTCCGATATATCATATAACTATCATTTTTATGATATATGTACTACCTTCCGATATAACATATACTATCATTTTTATGATATATTTATTACGTTCTGATATATCTTATAACTATCATTTTTAGGATTTAGTTACTACCTATCATTTTTATGGTATATTTATTACCTTCCGATATATCTTATAACAATGATATATTCATTACATATTAATTTTATTATATATTTATTACTTTCCAATATATCTTATAACTATCATTTTTATGATATATTTACTACCTTCTGATATATCAATAACTATCATTTCTATGATATATTTACAATCTTCCGTTGTATCTTATAACTATCATTTTTAGGATATATTTATTACCATCTGATATATCTTATAACTATCATTTTTATGATATATTTACTACCTTCCGATATATCATATAACTATCATTTTTATGATATATTTACTACCATCCGATATATCATATAACTATCATTTTTATGATATATGTACTACCTACCGATATATCTTATAACTATCATTTTTATGATATATTTATTACCTTCTGATATATCTTATAACTATCATTTTTATGATTTATTTACAACCTATCATTTTTATGGTATATTTATTATCTTCCGATATATCTTATAACAATCATTTTTATTATATATTCACTACATATCGATTTTATTATATATTTATTAACTTACAATATATCATATAACTATCATTTTTATGATATATTTACTACCTTCCGATATATCATATAACTATCATTTTTATGATATATGTACTACCTTCCGATATATCTTATAACTATCATTTTTATGATATATTTATTACCTTCTTATATATCTTATATCTATCATTTTTATTATTTATTTAATACATATCATTTTTATGGTATATTTATTACCTTCCGATATATCTTATCACAATCATTTTTATGATATATTCACTACATATCAATTTTATTATATATTTATTAACATACAATATATCTTATAACTATCTTTTTTATGATATATTTACTACCTTACGATATATCATATAACTATCATTTCTATAATATATTTACTACCTTCCGATATATCTTATATCTATCATTTTTATGATATATTCATTACATGTCATTTTTATGATATATTTACTACCTTCCGATATATCATATAACTATCATTTTTATGATATATGTACTACCTTCCGATATAACAGATACTATCATTTTTATGATATATTTATTACGTTCTGATATATCTTATAACTATCATTTTTAGGATTTATTTACTACCTATCATATTTATTGAATATTTATTACCTTCCGATATATTTTATAACAATACTTTTTACGATATATTCATTACATATCAACTTTATTATATATTTATTACCTTCCAATATATCTTATAACAATCATTTTTTTGATATATTTACTACCTTCCCATATATCATATAACTATCATTTCTATGATATATTTACTACCTTCCGATATATCATATAACTATCAGTTTTATGATATATGTACTACCTTCCGATATATCTTATAACTATCATTTTTATGATATATTTATTAACTTCTGATATATCTTATAACTATCATTTCTATGATTTATTTACAACCTATCATTTTTAAGGTATATTTATTATCTTCCGATATATCTTATAACAATCATTTTTATGATATATTCACTACATATCAATTTTATTATATATTTATTACCTTACAATATATCTTATAACTATCATTTTTATGATTTATTTACTACCTTCCGATATATCATATAACTATCATTTTTATGATATATGTACTACCTTTGGATATATCTTATAACTATTATTTTTATGATATATTTATTACCTTCTGATATATCTTATAACTATCATTTTTATGATTTATTTACTTCCTATCATTTTTATGGTATATTTATTACCTTCCGATATATCTTATAACAATCATTTTTATGATATATTCACTACATATCAATTTTATTATATATTTATTACCTTACAATTTATCTTATAACTATCATTTTTATAATATATTTACTACCTTCCGATATATCATCTAACTATCATTTCTATGATATATTTACTACCTCCCGATATATCTTATAACTATCGTTTTTATGATATATTTATTACCATCTGATATATCTTATAACTATCATTTTTATGATTTATTTGCTACCTATTATTTTTATGGTATATTTACTACCTTCCGATATATCTTATAACAATCATTTTTATGATATATTCACTACATATCAATTTTATTATATATTTATTACCTTTCAATATATCTTATAACTATCATTTTTATGATATATTTACTACCTTCCGATATATCATATAACTATCATTTTTATGATATATGTACTACCTTTCTATATATTTTATAACTATTACTTTTATGATATATTTATTACCTTCTGATATATCTTATAACTATCATTTTTATGATTTATTTACTTCCTATCATTTTTATGGTATATTTATTACATTCTGATATATCTTATAACAATCATTTTATGACATATTCACTACATATCAATTTTATTATATATTTATTACCTTACAATTTATCTTATAACTATCATTTTTATGATATATTTACTACCTTCCGATATATCATATAACTATCATTTCTATGATGTATTTACTACCTCCCGATATATCTTATAACTATCGTTTTTATGATATATTTATTACCATCTGATATATCTTACAACTATCAATTTTAAGATTTATTTACTACCTATTATTTTTATGGTATATTTATTACCTTCCGATATATCTTATAACAATCATTTTTATGATATATTCACTACATATCAATTTTATTATATATTTATTACCTTCCAATATATCTTATAACTATCATTTTTATGATATATTTACTACCTTCCGATATATCATATAACTATCATTTTTATGATATATTTATTAACTTCTGATATATCTTATATCTATCATTTTTATGATATATTCACTACATGTCATTTTTATGATATATTTACTACCATCCGATATATCATATAACTATTATTTTTATGATATATGTACTACCTACCGATATATCTTATAACTATCATTTTTATGATATATTTATTACCTTCTGATATATCTTATAACTATCATTTTTATGATTTATTTACAAGCTATCATTTTTATGGTTTATTTATTATCTTCTGATATATCTTATAACAATCATTTTAATGATATATTCACTACATATCAATTTTATTATATATTTATTACCTTACAATATATCTTATAACTATCATTTTTATGATATATTTACTACCTTCCGATATATCATATAACTATCATTTATATGATATATTTACTACCTTCCGATATATCTTATAACTATTGTTTTTATGATATATTTATTACCTTCTAATATATCTTATAACTATCATTTTTATGATTTATTTAATACCTATCATTTTTATTGTATATTTATTACCTTCCGATATATCTTATAACAATCATTTCTATGATATATATGTACTACCTTCTAATATATCTTATAACTATCGTTTTTATGATATATTTATTACCTTCTGATATATCTTATAACTATAATTTTTATGATTTATTTACTACCAATCATTTTTATGGTATATTTATTACCTTCCAATATATCTTATAACAATCATTTTTACGTTATATTCACTACATATCAATTTTATTATATATTTATTACCTTTCAATATATCTTATAACTATCATTTTTATGATATACTTACTACCTTCCAATATATCATATAACTATCATTTCTATGATATATTTACTACCTTCCGATATATCTTATAACTATCAATTTTATGATATATTTATTACCTTCTTATATATCTTATATCTATCATTTTTATTATTGATTTAATACTTATCATTTTTGTGGTATATTTATTACCTTCCGATATATCTTATAACAATCATTTTTATGATATATTTACTACCTTCCGATATATCATATAACTATCATTTTTATGATATATTTATTAACTTCTGATATATCTTATATCTATCATTTTTATGATATATTCACTACATGTCATTTTTATGATATATTTACTACCATCCGATATATCATATAACTATTATTTTTATGATATATGTACTACCTACCGATATATCTTATAACTATCATTTTTATGATATATTTATTACCTTCTGATATATCTTATAACTATCATTTTTATGATTTATTTACAAGCTATCATTTTTATGGTTTATTTATTATCTTCTGATATATCTTATAACAATCATTTTAATGATATATTCACTACATATCAATTTTATTATATATTTATTAACTTACAATATATCTTATAACTATCTTTTTTATGATATACTTACTACATTCCGATATATCATATCACTTTCATTTTTATAATATATTTACTACCTTCCGATATATCTTATATCTTTCATTTTTATGATATATTCACTACATGTCATTTTTATGATATATTTACTACCTTCCGATATATCATATAACTATCATTTTTATGATATATGTACTACCTTCCGGTATAACATATACTATCATTTTTATCATATATTTATTACGTTCTGATATATCTTATAACTATCATTTTTAGGATTTAGTTACTACTTATCATTTTTATGGTATATTTATTACCTTCCGATATATCTTATAACAATCATTTTTATGATATATTCATTACAAATCAATTTTATTATATATTTATTACTTTCCAATATATCTTATAACTATCATTTTTATGATATATTTACTACCTTCCGATATATCATATAACTATCATTTCTATGATATATTCACTACATGTCATTTTTATGATATATTTACTACTTTCCGATATATCATATAACTATCATTTTTATGATATATGTACTACCTTCCGATATATCTTATAACTCTCATTTTTATGATATATTTATTACCTTCTGATATATCTTATAACTATCATTTTTATGATTTATTTACAACCTATAATTTTTATGGTATATTTATTATATTCCGATATATCTTATAACAATCATTTTTATGATATATTCACTACATATCAATTTTATTATATATTTATTACCTTACAATATATCATATAACTATCATTTTTATGATTTATTTACTACCTTCCGATATATCATATAACTATCATTTCTATGATATATTTACTACCTTCCGATATATTTTATAACTATTGTTTTTATGATATATTTATTACCTTCTGATATATCTTATAACTATCATTTTTATGATTTATTTAATACCTATCATTTTTATGGTATATTATTTACCTTCCGATATATCTAATAACAATCATATCTATGATATATATGTACTACCTTCCGATATATCTTATAACTATCGTTTTTATGATATATTTATTAGCTTCTGATATATCTTATAACTATCATTTTTATGATTTATTTACTACCTATCATTTTTATGGTATATTTATTACCTTCCGATATATCTTATAACATTCATTTTTATGATATATTCACTACATATCAATTTTATTATATATTTATTACCTTACAATATATCTTATAACTATCTTTTTTATGATATATTTACTACCTTCCGATATATCATATAACTATAATTTCTATGATATATTTACTACCTTCCGATATATCTTATATCTATCATTTTTATGATATATTCACTACATGTCATTTTTATGATATATTTACTACCATCCGATATATCATATAACTATCATTTTTATGATATATGTACTACCTACCGATATATCTTATAACTATCATTTTTATGATATATTTATTACCTTCTGATATATCTTATAACTATCATTTTTATGATTTATTTACAACCTATCATTTTTATGGTTTATTTATTATCTTCCGATATATCTTTTAACAATCATTTTAATGATATATTCACTACATATCAATTTTATTATATATTTATTACCTTACAATATATCTTATAACTATCATTTTTATGATATATTTACTACCTTCCGATATATCATATAACTATCATTTATATGATATATTTACTACCTTCCGATATATCTTATAACTATTGTTTTTATGATATATTTATTACCTTCTAATATATCTTATAACTATCATTTTTATGATTTATTTAATACCTATCATTTATATTGTATATTTATTACCTTCCGATATATCTTATAACAATCATTTCTATGATATATATGTACTACCTTCTGATATATCTTATAACTATCGTTTTTATGATATATTTATTACCTTCTGATATATCTTATAACTATAATTTTTATGATTTATTTACTACCTATCATTTTTATGGTATATTTATTACCTTCCGATATATCTTATAACAATCATTTTTACGTTATATTCACTACATATCAATTTTATTATATATTTATTACCTTTCAATATATCTTATAACTATCATTTTTATGATATACTTACTACCTTCCAATATATCATATAACTATCATTTCTATGATATATTTACTACCTTCCGATATATCTTATAACTATCATTTTTATGATATATTTATTACCTTCTTATATATCTTATATCTATCATTTTTATTATTGATTTAATACTTATCATTTTTGTGGTATATTTATTACCTTCCGATATATCTTATCACAATCATTTTTACGTTATATTCACTACATATCAATTTTATTATATATTTATTAACTTACAATATATCTTATAACTATCTTTTTTATGATATACTTACTACATTCCGATATATCATATCACTATCATTTTTATGATATATTTACTACCTTCCGATATATCTTATATCTTTCATTTTTATGATATATTCACTACATGTCATTTTTATGATATATTTACTACCTTCCGATATATCATATAACTATCATTTTTATGATATATGTACTACCTTCCGGTATAACATATACTATCATTTTTATCATATATTTATTACGTTCTGATATATCTTATAACTATCATTTTTAGGATTTAGTTACTACTTATCATTTTTATGGTATATTTATTACCTTCCGATATATCTTATAACAATCATTTTTATGATATATTCATTACAAATCAATTTTATTATATATTTATTACTTTCCAATATATCTTATAACTATCATTTTTATGATATATTTACTACCTTCCGATATATCATATAACTATCATTTCTATGATATATTCACTACATGTCATTTTTATGATATATTTACTACTTTCCGATATATCATATAACTATCATTTTTATGATATATGTACTACCTTCCGATATATCTTATAACTCTCATTTTTATGATATATTTATTACCTTCTGATATATCTTATAACTATCATTTTTATGATTTATTTACAACCTATAATTTTTATGGTATATTTATTATATTCCGATATATCTTATAACAATCATTTTTATGATATATTCACTACATATCAATTTTATTATATATTTATTACCTTACAATATATCATATAACTATCATTTTTATGATTTATTTACTACCTTCCGATATATCATATAACTATCATTTCTATGATATATTTACTACCTTCCGATATATTTTATAACTATTGTTTTTATGATATATTTATTACCTTCTGATATATCTTATAACTATCATTTTTATGATTTATTTAATACCTATCATTTTTATGGTATATTATTTACCTTCCGATATATCTAATAACAATCATATCTATGATATATATGTACTACCTTCCGATATATCTTATAACTATCGTTTTTATGATATATTTATTAGCTTCTGATATATCTTATAACTATCATTTTTATGATTTATTTACTACCTATCATTTTTATGGTATATTTATTACCTTCCGATATATCTTATAACATTCATTTTTATGATATATTCACTACATATCAATTTTATTATATATTTATTACCTTACAATATATCTTATAACTATCTTTTTTATGATATATTTACTACCTTCCGATATATCATATAACTATAATTTCTATGATATATTTACTACCTTCCGATATATCTTATATCTATCATTTTTATGATATATTTATTAACTTCTGATATATCTTATATCTATCATTTTTATGATATATTCACTACATGTCATTTTTATGATATATTTACTACCATCTGATATATCATATAACTATCATTTTTATGATATATATATACTACCTACCGATATATCTTATAACTATCATTTTTATGATATATTTATTAGCTTCTGATATATCTTATAAGTATCATTTTTATGATTTATTTACAACCTATCATTATTATGGTATATTTATTATCTTCCGACATATCTTATAACAATCATTTTTATGATATATTTACTACAGATCAATTTTATTATATATTTATTACCTTACAATGTATCTTATAACTATCATTTTTATGATATATTTACTACCTTCCGATATATCATATAACTATCATTTTTATGATATATGTACTACCTTTCGATATATCTTATAACTATTATTTTTATGATATATTTATTACCTTCTGATATATCTTATAACTATCATTTTTATGATTTATTTACTTCCTATCATTTTTATGGTATATTTATTACCTTTGATATATCTTATAACAATCATTTTTATGATATATTCACTACATATCAATTTTATTATATATTTATTACCTTACAATTTATCTTATAACTAACATTTTTATGATATATTTAATACCTTCCGATATATCATATAACTATCATTTCAATGATATATTTACTACCTCCCGATATATCTTATAACTTTCATTTTTATGATTTATTTACTACCTATTATTTTTATGGTATATTTATTACCCTCCGATATATCTTATGACAATCATTTTTATGATATATTCACTACATATCAATTTTATTATATATTTATTACCTTCCAATATATCTTATAACTATCATTTTTATGATATATTTACTACCTTCCGATATATCATATAACTATCATTTCTATGATATATTTACTACCATCCGATATATCTTATAACAATCATTTTTATGATATATTTATTAACTTCTGATATATCTTATATCTATCATTTTTATGATATATTTACTACCATCCGATATATCATATAACTATCATTTTTATGATATATGTACTACCTACCGATATATCTTATAACTATCATTTTTATGATATATTTATTACCTTCTGATATATCTTATAACTATCATTTTTATGATTTATTTACAACCGATCATTTTTATGGTATATTTATTGTCATTCGATATATCTTATAACAATTATTTTTATGATATATTCACTACATATCAATTTTATTATATATTTATTACCTTCCAATATATCTTATAACTATCATTTTTATGATATATGTACTACCTTCCGATATATCATATAACTATCATTTCTATGATATATTTACTACCATTCGATATATCTTATAACTATCATTTTTATGATATATTTATTACCTTCTGATATATCTTATAACTATCATTTTTATGATTTATTGACTTCCTATTATTTTTATGGTATATTTATTACCTTCCGATATATCTTATAACAATCCTTTTTATGATATATTCACTACATATCAATTTTATTATATATTTATTACCTTCCAATATATCTTATAACTATCATTTTTATGATATATTTACTACCTTCCGATATATCATATAACTATCATTTCTATGATATATTTACTACCATTCGATATATCTTATAACTATCATTTTTATGATATATTTATTAACTTCTGATATATCTTATATCTATCATTTTTATGATATATTCACTACATGTCATTTTTATGATATATTTACTACCATCCGATATATCATATAACTATCATTTTTATGATATATGTACTACCTACCGATATATCTTATAACTATCCTTTTTATGATATATTTATTACCTTCTGATATATCTTATAACTATCATTTTTATGATTTTTTTACAACCGATCATTTTTATGGTATATTTATTATATTCCGATATATCTTATAACAATCATTTTTATGATATATTCACTACATATCAATTTTATTATATATTTATTACCTTCCAATATATCTTATAACTATCATTTTTATGATATATTTACTACCTTCCGATATATCATATAACTATCCTTTTTATGATATATTTATTACCTTCCAATATATCTTATAACTATCATTTTTATGATATATTTACTACCTTCCGATATATCATATAACTATCATTTCTATGATATATTTACTACCATTCGATATATCTTATAACTATCATTTTTATGATATATTTATTAACTTCTGATATATCTTATATCTATCATCTTTATGATATATTCACTACATGTCATTTTTATGATATATTTACTACCATCCGATATATCATATAACTATCATTTTTATGATATATGTACTACCTACCGATATATCTTATAACTATCCTTTTTATGATATATTTATTACCTTCTGATATATCTTATAACTATCATTTTTATGATTTTTTTACAACCGATCATTTTTATGGTATATTTATTATATTCCGATATATCTTATAACAATCATTTTTATGATATATTCACTACATATCAATTTTATTATATATTTATTACCTTCCAATATATCTTATAACTATCATTTTTATGATATATTTACTACCTTCCGATATATCATATAACTATCCTTTTTATGATATATTTATTACCTTCCAATATATCTTATAACTATCATTTTTATGATATATTTACTACCTTCCGATATATCATATAACTATCATTTCTATGATATATTTACTACCATTCGATATATCTTATAACTATCATTTTTATGATATATTTATTAACTTCTGATATATCTTATATCTATCATCTTTATGATATATTCACTACATGTCATTTTTATGATATATTTACTACCATCCGATATATCATATAACTATCATTTTTATGATATATGTACTACCTACCGATATATCTTATAACTATCCTTTTTATGATATATTTATTACCTTCTGATATATCTTATAACTATCATTTTTGTGATTTTTTTACAACCGATCATTTTTATGGTATATTTATTATATTCCGATATATCTTATAACAATCATTTTTATGATATATTCACTACATATCAATTTTATTATATATTTATTACCTTACAATATATCTTATAACTATCATTTTTATGATATATTTACTACCTTCCGATATATCATATAACTATCATTTTTATGATATATGTACTACCTTTCGATATATCTTATAACTATTATTTTTATGATATATTTATTACCTTCTGATATATCTTATAACTATCATTTTTATGATTTATTTACTTCCTATCATTTTTATTGTATATTTATTACCTTCCGATATATCTTATAACAATCCTTTTTATGTTATATTCACTACATATCAATTTTATTATATATTTATTACCTTCCAATATATCTTATAACTATCATTTTTATGATATATTTACTACCTTCCAATATATCATATAACTATCATTTCTATGATATATTTACTACCATTCGATATATCATATAACTGTCATTTTTATGATATATTTATTAACTTCTGATATATCTTATATCTATCATTTTTATGATTTATTTACAACCTATCATTTTTATAATATATTTACTACCTTCCGATATATCATATAACTATCATTTCTTAATATATTTAATACCTCCCGATATATCTTATAACTATCGTTTTTATGATATATTTATTACCATCTGATATATCTTATAACTATCATTTTTATGATTTATTTACTACCTATTATTTTTATGGTATATTTATTATCTTCCGATATATCTTATAACAATCATTTTTATGATATATTCACTACATATCAATTTTATTATATATTTATTTCCTTACAATATATCTTATAACTATCATTTTTATGATATATTTACTACCTTCCGATATATCATATAACTATCATTTCTATGATATATGTACTACCTTTCGATATATCTTATAACTATTATTTTTATGATATATTTATTACCTTCTGATATATCTTATAACTATCATTTTTATGATTTATTTACTTCCTATCATTTTTATGGTATATTTATTACCTTCGATATATCTTATAACAATCATTTTTATGATATATTCACTACATATCAATTTTATTATATTTTTATTACCTTACAATTTATCTTATAACTAACATTTTTATGATATATTTACTACCTTCCGATATATCATATAACTATCATTTCAATGATATATTTACTACCTCCCGATATATCTTATAACTATCGTTTTTATGATATATTTATTACCATCTGATATATCTTATAACTATCATTTTTATGATATATTTACTACCTTCCGATATATCTTATAACTATTATTTTTATGATATATTTATTACCTTCTGATATATCTTATAACTATCATTTTTATGATTTATTTAATACCTATCAGTTTATGGTATATTTATTACCTTCCGATATATCTTATAACAATCATTTCTATGATATATATGTACTACCTTCTGATATATCTTATAACTATCATTTTTATGATATATTTATTACCTTCTGATATATCTTATAACTATCATTTTTATGATTTATTTACTACCTATTATTTTTATGGTATATTTATTACCTTCCGATATATCTTATAACAATCATTTTTATGATATATTCACTACATATCAATTTTATTATATATTTATTACCTTACAATATATCTTATAACTATCATTTTTATGATATATTTACTACCTTCCGATATATCTTATAACTATTATTTTTATGATATATTTATTACCTTCTGATATATCTTATAACTATCATTTTTATGATTTATTTACTTCCTATCATTTTTATGGTATATTTATTACCTCCGATATATCTTATAACAATCATTTTTCTGATATATTCACTACATATCAATTTTATTATATATTTATTACCTTACAATTTATCTTATAACTAACATTTTTATGATATATTTACTACCTTCCGATATATCATATAACTATCATTTCAATGATATATTTACTACCTCCCGATATATCTTATAACTATCGTTTTTATGATATATTTATTACCATCTGATATATCGTATAACTATCATTTTTATGATTTATTTACTACCTATTATTTTTATGGTATATTTATTACCTTCAGATATATCTTATAACAATCATTTTTATGATATATTCACTACATATTAATTTTATTATATATTTATTACCTTCCAATATATCTTATAACTATCATTTTTATGATATATTTACTACCTTCCGATATATCATATAACTATCATTTCTATGATATATTTAGTACCTTCCGATATATCTTATAACTATCATTTTTATAAAATATTTATTAACTTTTGATATATCTTATATCTATCATTTTTATGATATATTCACTACATGTCATTTTTATGATATATTTACTACCATCCGATATATCATATAACTATCATTTTTATAATATATGTACTACCTACCGATATATCTTATAACTATCATTTTTATGATATATTTATTACCTTCTGATATATCTTATAACTATCATTTTTATGATTTATTTACAACCGATCATTTTTATGGTATATTTATTATCTTCCGATATATCTTATAACAATCATTTTTATTATATATTCACTACATATCAATTTTATTATATATTTATTACCTTACAATATATCTTATAACTATCATTTTTATGATATATTTACTACCTTCCGATATATCATATAACTATCATTTCTATGATATATGTACTACCTTTCGATATATCTTATAACTATTATTTTTATGATATATTTATTACCTTCTGATATATCTTATAACTATCATTTTTATGATTTATTTACTTCCTATCATTTTTATGGTATATTTATTACCTTCGATATATCTTATAGCAATCATTTTTATGATATATTCACTACATATCAATTTTATTATATATTTATTACCTTACAATTTATCTTATAACTAACATTTTTATGATATATTTACTACCTTCCGATATATCATATAACTATCATTTCAATGATATATTTACTACCTCCCGATATATCTTATAACTATCGTTTTTATGATATATTTATTACCATCTGATATATCTTATAACTATCATTTTTATGATATATTTACTACCTTCCGATATATCTTATAACTATTATTTTTATGATATATTTATTATCTTCTGATATATCTTATAACTATCATTTTTATGATTTATTTAATACCTATCATTTTTATGGTATATTTATTACCTTCCGATATATCTTATAACAATCATTTCTATGATATATATGTACTACCTTCTGATATATCTTATAACTATCAATTTTATGATATATTTATTAACTTCTGATATATCTTATATCTATCATTTTTATGATATATTCACTACATGTCATTTTTATGATATATTTACTACCATCCGATATATCATATAAGTATCATTTTTATGATATATGTACTACCTACCGATATATCTTATAACTATCATTTTTATGATATATTTATTAGCTTCTGATATATCTTATAACTATCATTCTTATGATTTATTTACAACCTATCATTATTATGGTATATTTATTATCTTCCGATATATCTTATAACAATCATTTTTATGATATATTCACTACATATCAATTTTATTATATATTTATTACCTTCCAATATATCTTATAACTATCATTTTTATGATATATTTACTACCTTCAGATATATATTATAACTATCATTTCTATGATATATTTACTACCATTCGATATATCTTATAACTATCATTTTTATGATATATGTACTACCTACCGATATATCTTATAACTATCATTTTTATGATATATTTATTACCATCTAATATATCTTATAACTATCATTTTTATGATTTATTTAAAACCTATAATTTTTATGGTATATTTATTATCTACCGATATATCTTATAACAATCATTTTTATGATATATTCACTATATATTAATTTTATTTATTATTTATTACCTTACAATATATCTTATAACTATCATTTTTATTATATATTTACTACCTTCCGATATATCATATAACTATCATTTATATGATATATTTACTACCTTCCGATATATCATATAACTATTATTTTTATGATATATTTATTACCTTCTGATATATCTTATAACTATCATTTTTATGATTTATTTAATACCTATCATTTTTATGGAATATTTATTACCTTCCGATATATCTTAAACAATCATTTCTATAATATATATGTACTAGCTTCTGATATATCTTATAACTATCGTTTTTATGATATATTTATTACCTTCTGATATATCTTATAACTATCATTTTTATGATTTATTTACTACCTATCATTTTTATGGTATATTTATTACCTTCCGATATATCTTATAACAATCATTTTTTACGTTATATTCACTACATATCAATTTTATTATATATTTATTACCTTACAATATATCTTATAACTATCATTTTTATGATATATTTACTACCTTCCGATATATCATATAACTATCATTTCTATGATATATTTACTACCTTCCGATATATCTTATAACTATCATTTTTATGATATATTTATTACCTTCTTATATATCTTATATCTATCATTTTTATTATTTATTTAATACTTATCATTTTTGTGGTATATTTATTACCTTCCGATATATCTTATCACAATCATTTTTATGATATATCCACTACATATCAATTTTATTATATATTTATTAACTTACAATATATCTTATAACTATCTTTTTTATGATATATTTACTACATTCCGATATATCATATATCTTTCAATTTTATGATATATTCACTACATATCATTTTTATGATATATTTACTACCTTCCGATATACCATATAACTATTATTTTTATGATATATGTACTACCTTCCGATATATCTTATAACTATCCTTTTTATGATATATTTATTACCTTCTGATATATCTTATAACTATCATTTTTATGATTTATTTACTACCTATCATTTTTATGGTATATTTATTACCTTCCGATATATCTTATAACAATCATTTTTTTGATATATTCACTAAATATCAATTTTATTATATATTTATTACCTTACATTTTATCTTATAACTATCATTTTTATGATATATTTACTACCTTCCGATATATCATATAACTATCATTTCTATGATATATTTACTACCTTCCGATATATCTTATAACTATCATTTTTATGATATATTTATTACGTTCTGATATATCTTATAACTATCATTTTTAGGATTTAGTTACTACCTATCATTTTTATGGTATATTTATTACCTTCCGATATATCTTATAACAATCATTTTTATGATATATCATTACATATCAATTTTATTATATATTTATTACTTTCCAATATATCTTATAACTATCATTTTTATGATATATTTACCACCTTCCGATATATCATATAACTATCATTTATATGATATATTTACTATCTTCCGATGTATCTTATAACTATCATTTTTAGGATATATTTATTACCATCTGATATATCATATAACTATCATTTTTATGATATATTTACTACATGTCATTTTTATGATATATTTACTTCCTTCCGATATATCATATAACTATCATTTTTATGATATATGTACTACCTTTCGATAAATCTTATAAATATCATTTTTATGATATATTTATTACCTTCTGATATATCTTATAACTATCATTTTTATGATTTATTTACTTCCTATCATTTTTATGGTATATTTATTACCTTCCGATATATCTTATAACAATCATTTTTATGATATATTCACTACATATCAATTTTATTATATATTTATTACCTTACAATTTATCTTATAACTATCATTTTTATGATATATTTACTACCTTCCGATATATCATATAACTATCATTTCTATGATATACTTACTACCTTGCGATATATCTTATAACTATCATTTTTATGATATATTTATTACCTTCTTATATATCTTATATCTATCATTTTTATTATTTATTTAATACTTATCATTTTTGTGTTATATTTTATCTATCATATAACTATCATTTTTATGATATATTCACTACATATCAATTTTATTATATATTTATTAACTTACAATATATCTTATAACTAGCTTTTTTATGATATATTTACTACATTCCGATATATCATATAACTATCATTTCTATGATATATTTACTACCTTCCGATATATCTAATATCTATCATTTTTATGATATATTCACTACATGTCATTTTTATGATATATTTACTATCTTCCGATATATCATATAACTATCAGTTTTATGATATATGTACTACCTTCCGATATATCTTATAACTATCATTTTTATGATATATTTATTACCATCTGATATATCTTATAACTATCATTTTTATGATTTATTTACTACCTATCATTTTTATGGTATATTTATTACCCTGCGATATATCTTATAACAATCATTTTTATGATATATTCATTACATATCAATTTTATTATATATTTATTACCTTCCAATATATCTTATAACTATCATTATTATGATATATTTACTACCTTCCGATATATCATATAACTATCATTTCTATGATATATTTACTACCGTCCGATGTATCTTATAACTATCATTTTTGGGATATATTTATTACCATCTGATATATCTTATAACTATCATTTTTATGATATATTCACTACATGTCATTTTTATGATATATTTACTACCTTCCGATATGTCATATAACAATAATTTTTATGATATATGTAGTACCTTCCGATATATCTTATAACTATCATTTTTATGATATATTTATTACCTTCTGATATATCTTATAACTATCATTTTTATTATTTATTTACTTCCTATCATTTTTATGGTATATTTACTACCTTCCGATATATCTTATAACAATCATTTTTATGATATATACACTACATATCAATTTTATTATATATTTATTACCTTACAATATATCTTATAACTATCATTTTTATGTTATATTTACTACCTTCCGATATATCATATAACTATCAATTCTATGATATATTTACTACCTTCCGATATATCTTATAACTATCGTTTTTATGATATATTTATTACCTTCTGATATATCTTATAACTATCATTTTTATGATTTATTTACTACCTATCATTTTTATGGTATATTTATTACCTTCCGATATATCTTATAACAATCATTTTTTTGATATATTCACTAAATATCAATTTTATTATATATTTATTACCTTACATTTTATCTTATAACTATCATTTTTATGATATATTTACTACCTTCCGATATATCATATAACTATCATTTCTATGATATATTTACTACCTTCCGATATATCTTATAACTATCATTTTTATGATATATTTATTACGTTCTGATATATCTTATAACTATCATTTTTAGGATTTAGTTACTACCTATCATTTTTATGGTATATTTATTACCTTCCGATATATCTTATAACAATCAGTTTTATGATATATCATTACATATCAATTTTATTATATATTTATTACTTTCCAATATATCTTATAACTATCATTTTTATGATATATTTACCACCTTCCGATATATCATATAACTATCATTTATATGATATATTTACTATCTTCCGATGTATCTTATAACTATCATTTTTAGGATATATTTATTACCATCTGATATATCATATAACTATCATTTTTATGATATATTTACTACATGTCATTTTTATGATATATTTACTTCCTTCCGATATATCATATAACTATCATTTTTATGATATATGTACTACCTTTCGATAAATCTTATAACTATCATTTTCATGATATATTTATTACCTTCTGATATATCTTATAACTATCATTTTTATGATTTATTTACTTCCTATCATTTTTATGGTATATTTATTACCTTCCGATATATCTTATAACAATCATTTTTATGATATATTCACTACATATCAATTTTAATATATATTTATTACCTTACAATTTATCTTATAACTATCATTTTTATGATATATTTACTACATTCCGATATATCATATAACTATCATTTCTATGATATATTTACTACCTTCCAATATATCTTCTAACTATCCTTTTTATGATATATTTATTACCATCCCATATATCTTATAAATATCATTTTTATGATTTATTTACTACCTATTATTTTTATGGTATATTTATTACCTTCCGATATATCTTATAACAATCATTTTTATGATATATTCACTACATATCAAATTTATTATATATTTATTACCTTCCAATATATCTTATAACTATCATTTTTATGATATATTTACTACCTTCTGATATATCATATAACTATGATTTCTATGATATATTTACCACCTTCCGATATATCTTATATCTATCATTTTTAGTATATATTCACTACATGTCATTTTTATGATATATTTACTACCTTCTGATATATCATATAACTACCATTTTTATGATATATGTACTACCTTCCGATATAACATATACTATCATTTTTATGATATATTTATTACTTTCTGATATATCTTATAACTATCATTTTTAGGATTTAGTTACTACCTATCATTTTTATGGTATATCTATTACCTTCCGATATATCTTATAACAATCATTTTTATGATATATTCATTATATATCAATTTTATTATATATTTATTACCTTCCAATATATCTTATAACTATCATTTTTTTGATATATTTACCACCTTCCGATATATTATATAACTATCATTTCTATGATATATTTACTACCTTCCGATATATCTTATAACTATCATTTTTATGATATATTTATTATCTTCTGATATATCTTATAACTATCATTTTTATGATTTATTTACAACCTATCATTTTTATGGTATATTTATTATCTTCCGATTTATCTTATAACAATCATTTTTATGATATATTCACAACATATCAATTTTATTATATATTTATTACCTTACAATATATCTTATAACTATCTTTTTTATGATATATTTACTACATTCCGATATATCATATAACTATCATTTCTATGATATATTTACTACCTTCCGATATAAATTATATCTATCATTTTTATGATATATTCACTACATGTCATTTTTAGGATATATTTACTACCTTCCGATATATCATATAACTATCATTTTTATGATATATGTACAACCTTCCGATATAACATATACTATCATTTTTATGATATATTTATTACGTTCTAATATATCTTATGACTATCATTTTTAGGATTTAGTTACTACCTATCATTTTTATGGTATATTTACTACCTTCCGATATATCATATAACTTTCATTTCTATGATATAACTACTACCTCCCGATATATCTTATAACTATCGTTTTTATGATATATTAATTACCTTCTAATATATCTTATAACTATAATTTTTATGATTTATTTACTTCCTATCATTTTTATGGTATATTTATTACCTTCTGATATATCTTATAACTATCATTTTTATGATATATTCACTATATATCAATTTTATTATATATTTATTACCTTACAATTTATCTTATAACTTACATTTTTATGATATATTTACTACATTCCGATATATCATATAACTATCATTTCTATGATATATTTACTTCCTTCCAATATATCTTATAACTATCATTTTTATGACATATTTATTACCATCTAATATATCTTATAAATATCATTGTTATGATTTATTTACTACTTATTACTTTTATGGTATATTTATTACCTTCCGATATATCTTATAACAATCATTTTTATGTTATATTCACTACATATCAATTTTATTATATATTTATTACCTTCCAATATATCTTATAACTATCATTTTTATGATATATTTACTACCTTCCGATATATCATATAACTATCATTTCTATGATATATTTACTACCTTCCGATATATCTTATATCTATCATTTTTATGATATATTCACTACATGTCATTTTTTATGATATATTTACTACCTTCTGATATATCATATAACAATCATTTTTATGATATATGTATTACCTTCCGATATAACATATACTATCATTTTTATGATATATTTATTACGTTCTCATATATCTTATAACTATCATTTTTAGGATTTAGTTACTACCTATCATTTTTATGGTATATTTATTACCTTCCGATATATCTTATAACAATCATATTTATGATATATTCATTATATATCAATTTTATTATATATTTATTACCTTCCAATATATCTTATAACTATCATTTTTATGATATATTTACTATCTTCCGATATATCATATAACTATCATTTCTATGATATATTTACTACGTTCCGATATATCTTATAACTATCGTTTTTATGATATATTTATTACCTTCTGATATATCTTATAACTATCATTTTTATGATTTATTTACAACCTATCATTTTTATGGTATATTTATTATCTTCCGATATATCTTATAACAATCATTTTTATGATATATTCACTACATATCAATTTTATTATATATTTATTACCTTACAATATATCTTATAACTATCTTTTTTATGATATATTTACTACATTCCGATATATCATATAACTATCATTTCTATGATATATTTACTACCTTCCGATATATCTTATATCTATCATTTTTATGATATATTCACTGCATGTCATTTTTAGGATATATTTACTACCTTCCGATATATCATATAACTATCATTTTTATGATATATGTACTACCTTCCGATATAACATATACTATCATTTTTATGATATATTTATTACGTTCTGATATATCTTATAACTATCATTTTTAGGATTTAGTTACTACCTATCATTTTTATGGTATATTTACTACCTTCCGATATATCATATAACTATCATTTCTATGATATATTTACTACCTCCCGATATATCTTATAACTATCATTTTTATGATATATTAATTACCTTCTGATATATCTTATAACTATAATTTTTATGATTTATTTACTTCCTATCATTTTTATGGTATATTTATTACCTTTTGATATATCTTATAACAATAATTTTTATGATATATTCACTATATATCAATTTTATTATATATTTATTACCTTACAATTTATCTTATAACTATCATTTTTATGATATATTTACTACATTCCGATATATTATATAACTATCATTTCTATGATATATTTACTACCTTCCAATATATCTTATAACTATCATTTTTATGATATATTTATTACCATCTAATATATCTTATAAATATCATTTTTATGATTTATTTACTACTTATTACTTTTATGGTATATTTATTACCTTCCGATATATCTTATAACAATCATTTTTATGTTATATTCACTACATATCAATTTTATTATATATTTATTACCTTACAATATATCTTATAACTATCTTTTTTATGATATATTTAGTACATTCCGATATATCATATAAGTATCATTTCTATGATATATTTACTACCTTCCGATATATCTTATATCTATCATTTTTATGATATATTCACTACATGTCATTTTTAGGATATATTTACTACCTTCCGATATATCATATAACTATCATTTTTATGATATATGTACTACCTTCCGATATAACATATACTATCATTTTTATGATATATTTATTACGTTCTGATATATCTTATAACTATCATTTTAAGGATTTAGTTACTACCTATCATTTTTATGGTATATTTACTACCTTCCGATATATCATATAACTATCATTTCTATGATATATTTACTACCTCCCGATATATCTTATAACTATCGTTTTTATGATATATTAATTACCTTCTGATATATCTTATAACTATAATTTTTATGATTTATTTACTTCCTATCATTTTTATAGTATATTTATTACCTTCTGATATATTCACTAAATATCAATTCTATGATATATTTACTACCTTCCGATATATCTTATAACTATCATTTTTATGATATATTTATTAATTTCTGATATATCTTATATCTATCATTTTTATGATATATTCACTACATGTCATTTTTATGATATATTTACTACCATCCGATATATCATATAACTATCATTTTTATGATATATGTACTACCTACCGATATATCTTATAACTATCGTTTTTATGATATATATATTACCTTCTGATATATCTTATAACTATCATTTTTATGATATATTTACAACCTATCATTTTTATGGTATATTTATTATCTTCCAATATATCTTATAACAATCATTTTTATGATATATTCACTACATATCAATTTTATTATATATTTATTACCTTACAATATATCTTATAACTATCATTTTTATTATATATTTACTACCTTTCGATATATCAAATAACTATCATTTATATGATATATTTACTACCTTCTGATATATCTTATAACTATTATTTTTATGATATATTTATTACCTTTTGATATATCTAATAACTATCATTTTTATGATTTATTTAATACCTATCATTTTTATGGTATATTTATTACCTTCCGATATATCTTATAACAATCATTTCTATAATATATATGTACTACCTTCTGATATATCTTATAACTATCGTTTTTATGATATATTTATTACCTTCTGATATATCTTATAACTATCATTTTTATGATTTATTTACTACCTATCACTTTTATGGTATATTTATTACCTTCCGATATATCTTATAACAATCATTTTTATGATATATTTACTACTTTCCTATATATCATATAACTATCATTTCTATGATATATTTACTACCTTGCGATATATCTTATAACTATCATTTTTATGATATATTTATTACCTTCTTATATATCTTATATCTATCATTTTTATTATTTATTTAATACTTATCATTTTTGTGGTATATTTATTACCTTCCGATATATCTTATCACAATCATTTTTATGATATATTCACTACATATCAATTTTATTATATATTTATTAACTTACAATATATCTTATAACTTTCATTTTTATGGTATATTTATTACCTTACGATATATCTTATAACAATCATTTCTATGATATATTTACTACCTTCTGATATATCTTATAACTATCGTTTTTATGATATATTTATTACCTTCTGATATATCTTATAACTATCATTTTTATGATTTATTTACTACCTATCATTTTTATGGTATATTTATTACCTTCTGATATATCTTATAACAATCATTTTTATGATATATTCACTACATATCAATTTTATTATATATTTATTACCTTACAATTTATCTTATAACTATCATTTTTATGATATATTTACTACATTCCGATATATCATATAACTATCATTTCTATGATATATTTACTACCTTCCAATATATCTTATAACTATCATCATTATGATATATTTATTACCATCTAATATATCTTATAAATATCATTTTTTATGATTTATTTACTACTTATTACTTTTATGGTATATTTATTACCTTCCGATATATCTTATAACAATCATTTTTTTGTTATATTCACTACATATCAATTTTATTATATATTTAATACCTTCCGATATATCATATAACTATCATTTCTATGATATATTTACTACCTTCCGATATATCTTATCTCTATCATTTTTATGATATATTCACTACATGTCATTTTTATGATATATTTACTACCTTCTGATATATCATATAACAATCATTTTTATGATATATGTACTACCTTCCGATATAACATATACTATCATTTTTATGATATATTTATTACGTTCTCATATATCTTATAACTATCATTTTTAGGATTTAGTTACTACCTATCATTTTTATGGTATATTTATTACCTTCCGATATATCTTATAGCAATCATTTTTATGATATATTCATTATATTTCAATTTTATTATATATTTATTACCTTCCAATATATCTTATAACTATCATTTTTATGATATATTTACTATCTTCCGATATATCATATAACTATCATTTCTATGATATATTTACTACCTTCCGATATATCTTATAACTATCATTTTTATGATATATTTATTATCTTCTGATATATCTTATAACTATCATTTTTATGATTTATTTACAACTTATCATTTTTATGGTATATTTATTATCTTCCGATATACCTTATAACAATCATTTTTATGATATATTCACTACATATCAATTTTATTATATATTTATTACCTTACAATATATCTTATAACTATCATTTTTATGTTTTATTTACTACCTTCCGATATAACATATAACTATCATTTCTATGATATATTTACTACCTTCTGATATATTTTATAACTATATATTTATTACCTTCTGATATATCTTATAACTATCATTTTTATGATTTATTTAATACCTATCATTTTTATGGTATATTATTTACCTTCCGATATATCTTATAACAATCATTTCTATGATATATATGTACTACCTTCCGATATATCTTATAATTATCGTTTTTATGATATATTTATTACCTTCTGATATATCTTATAACTATCATTTTCATGATTTATTTACTACCTATCATTTTTATGGTATATTTATTACCTTCCGATATATCTTATAACAATCAATTTTATGATATATTCACAACATATCAATTTTATTATATATTTATTACCTTACAATATATCTTATAACTATCTTTTTTATGATATATTTACTACATTCCGATATATCATATAACTATCATTTCTATGATATATTTACTACCTTCCGATATATCTTATATCTATCATTTTTATGATATATTGTCTGCATGTCATTTTTAGGATATATTTACTACCTTTCGATATATCATATAACTATCATTTTTATGATATATGTACTACCTGCCGATATAACATATACTATCATTTTTATGATATATTTATTACATTCTGATATATCTTATAACTATCATTTTTAGGATTTACTTACTACCTATCATTTATATGGTATATTTACTACCTTCCGATATATCTTATAACAATCATTTTTATGATATATCATTACATATCAATTTTATGATATATTTATTACTTTCCAATATATTTTATAACTATCATTTTTATGATATATTTACTACCTTCCGATATATCATATAACTATCATTTCTATGATATATTTTCTATCTTCCGATGTATCTTATAACTATCATTTTTAGGATATATTTATTAACATCTGATATATCATATAACTATCATTTTTATGATATATTTACTACATGTCATTTTTATGATATATTTACTTCCTTCCGATATATCATATAACTATCATTTTTATAATATATGTACTACCTTTCGATAAATCTTATAACTATCATTTTTATGATATATTTATTACCTTCTGATATATTTTATAACTATCATTTTTATGATTTATTTACTTCCTATCATTTTTATGGTATATTTATTACCTTCCGATATATCTTATAACAATCATTTTTATGATATATTCACTACATATCAATTTTATTATATATTTATTACCTTACAATTTATCTTATAACTTTCATTTTTATGATATATTTACTACATTCCGATATATCATATAACTATCATTTCTATGATATATTTACTACCTTTCAATATATCTTATAACTATCATCTTTATGATATATTTATTACCATCTAATATATCTTATAAATATCATTTTTATGATTTATTTACTACTTATTACTTTTATGGTATATTTATTACCTTCCGATATATCTTATAACAATCATTTTTATGTTATATTCACTACATATCAATTTTATTATATATTTATTACCTTCCAATATATCTTATAACTATCATTTTTATGATATATTTACTACCTTCCGATATATCATATAACTATCATTTCTATGATATATTTACTACATTCCGATATATCTTATATCTATCATTTTTATGATATATTCACTACATGTCATTTTTATGATATATTTACTACCTTCTGATATATCATATAACAATCATTTTTATGATATATGTACTACCTTCCGATATAACATATACTATCATTTTTATGATATATTTATTACGTTCTCATATATCTTATAACTATCATTTTTAGGATTTAGTTACTACCTATCATTTTTATGGTATATTTATTACCTTCCGATATATCTTATAACAATCATTTTTATAATATATTCATTATATATCAATTTTATTATATATTTATTACCTTCCAATAAATCTTATAACTATCATTTTTATGATATATTTACTATCTTCCGATATATCATATAACTATCATTTCTATGATATATTTACTACCTTCCGATATATCTTATAACTATCATTTTTATGATATATTTATTATCTTCTGATATATCGTATAACTATCATTTTTATGATTTATTTACAACCTATCATTTTTATGGTATATTTTTATCTTCCGATATATCTTATAACAATCATTTTTATGATATATTAACTACATATCAATTTTATTATATATTTATTACCTTACAATATATCATATAACTATCATTTTTATGATATATTTACTACCTTCCGATATAACATATAACTATCATTTCAATGATATATTTACTACCTTCCGATATATTTTATAACTATTGTTTTTATGATATATTTATTACCTTCTGATATATCTTATAACTATCATTTTTATGATTTATTTAATACCTATCATTTTTATGGTATATTATTTACCTTCCGATATATCTTATAACAATCATTTCTATGATATATATGTACTACCTTCCGATATATCTTATAACTATCGTTTTTATGATATATTTATTACCTTCTGATATATCTTATAACTATCATTTTTATGATTTATTTACTACCTATCATTTTTATGGTATATTTATTACCTTCCAATATATCTTATAACAATCAATTTTATGATATATTCACAACATATCAATTTTATTATATATTTATTACCTTACAATATATCTTATAACTATCTTTTTTATGATATATTTACTACATTCCGATATATCATATAAGTATAATTTCTATGATATATTGTCTGCATGTCATTTTTAGGATATATTTACTACCTTCCGATATATCATATAACTATCATTTTTATGATATATGTACTACCTTGCGATATAACATATACTATCATTTTTATGATATATTTATTACGTTCTGATATACCTTATAACTATCATTTTTAGGATTTAGTTACTACCTATAATTTTTATGTTATATATATTACCTTCCGATATATCTTATAACAATCATTTTTATGATACATTCACAACATATCATTTTTATTATATATTTATTACTTTCCAATATATCTTATAACTATCATTTTTATGATATATTTACTACCTTCTGATATATCATATAACTATCATTTCTATGATATATTTACTATCTTCCGTTGTTACTTATAACTATCATTTTTAAGATATATTCACTGCATGTCATTTTTAGGATATATTTACTACCTTCCGATATATCATATAACTATCATTTTTATGATATATGTACTACCTTTCGATATAACATATACTATCATTTTTATGATATATTTATTACGATCTGATATATCTTATAACTATCATTTTTAGGATTTAGTTACTACCTATCATTTTTATGGTATATTTACTACTACCTTCCGATATATCATATAACTATAATTTCTATGATATATTTACTACCTCCCAATATATCTTATAACTATCGTTTTTATGATATATTTATTACCATCTGATATATTTTATAACTATCATTTTTATGATTTATTTACTACCTATTATTTTTATGGTATATTTATTACCTTCCGATATATCTTATAACAATCATTTTTATGATATATTCACTACATATCAATTTTATTATATATTTATTACCTTACAATATATCTTATAACTATCATTTTTATGATATACTTACTACCTTCCGATATATCATATAACTATCATTTATATGATATATTTACTACCTTCCGATATATCTTATAACTATCATTTTTATGATATATTTATTACCTTCTTATATATCTTATATCTATCATTTTTATGATTTATTTAATACTTATCATTTTTGTGGTATATTTATTACCTTCCGATATATCTTATCACAATCATTTTTACGTTATATTCACTACATATCAATTTTATTATATATTTATTAACTTACAATATATCTTATATCTTTCATTTTTATGATATATTCACTACATGTCATTTTTATGATATATTTACTACCTTCCGATATATCATATAACTATCATTTTTATGATATATGTACTACCTTCCGAAATAACATATACTATCATTTTTATTATATATTTATTACGTTCTGATATATCTTATAACTATCATTTTAGGATTTAGTTACTACGTATCATTTTTATGGAATATTTATTACCTTCCGATATATCTTATAACAATCATTTTTATGATATATTCATTACATATCACTTTTATTATATATTTATTACTTTCCAATATATCTTATAACTATCATTTTTATGATATATTTACTACCTTCCGATATATCATATAACTATCATTTCTATGATATATTTACTACCTTCTGATATATCTAATCACTATCATTTTTATGATATATTTATTATCTTATGATATATATTATATCTATCATTTTTATGATATATTCACTACATGTCATTTTTATGATATATTTATTACCTTCTGATATATCATATAACTATCATTTTTATGATATATGTACTACCTTCCGATATATCTTATAACTATCATTTTTATGATATATTTATTACCTTCTGATATATTTTATAACTATCATTTTTATGATTTATTTACAACCTATCATTTTTATGGTATATTTATTATCTTCCGATATATCTTATAACAATCATTTTTATGATATATTCACTACATATCAATTTTATTATATATTTATTAACTTACAATTTATATTATAACTATCATTTTTATGATATATTTACTACCTTCCGATATATCATATAACTATCATTTTTAAGATATATGTACTACCTTTCGATATATCTTATAACTATTATTTTTATGATATATTTATTACCTTCTGATATATCTTATAACTATCATTTTTATGATTTATTTACTTCCTATCATTTTTATGGTATATTTATTACCTTCCGATATATCTTATTACAATCATTTTTATGATATATTCACTACATATCAATTTTATTATATATTTATTACCTTACAATTTATCTTATAACTATCATTTTTATGATATATTTACTACCTTCCGATATATCATATAACTATCATTTCTATGATATATTTACTACCTCCCGATATATCTAATAACTATCGTTTTTATGATATATTTATTACCATCTGATATATCTTATAACTATCATTTTTATGATTTATTTACTACCTATTATTTTTATGGTATATTTATTACCTTCCGATATATCTTATAACAATCATTTTTATGATATATTCACTACATATCAATTTTATTATATATTTATTACCTTCCAATATATCTTATAACTATCATTTTTATGATATATTTAATATCTTCCGATATATCATATAACTATCATTTCTATGATATATTTACTACCATCCGATATATCTTATAACTATCATTTTTATGATATATTTATTAACTTCTGATATATCTTATATCTATCATTTTTATGATATATTCACTACATGTCATTTTTATGATATATTTACTACCATCCGATATATCATATAACTATCATTTTTATGATATATGTACTACCTACCGAGATATCTTATAACTATCATTTTTATGATATATTTATTACCTTCTGATATATCTTATAACTATCATTTTTATGATTTATTTACAACCTATCATTTTTATGGTATATTTATTATCTTCCGATATATCTTATAACAATCATTTTTATGAAATATTCATTACATATCTATTTTATTATATATTTATTACTTTCCAATATATCTTATAACTATCATTTTTATGATATATTTACTACCTTCCGATATATCATATAACTATCATTTCTATGATATATTTACTACCTTCTGATATATCTAATCACTATCATTTTTATGATATATTTATTATCTTCTAATATATCATATATCTATCATTTTTATGATATATTCACTACATGTCATTTTTATGATATATTTACTACCTTTCGATATATCATATAACTATCATTTTTATGATATATGTACTACCTTCCGATATATCTTATAACTATCATTTTTATGATATATTTATTACCTTCTGATATATCTTATAACTATCATTTTTATGATTTATTTACAACCTATCATTTTTATGTTATATTTATTATCTTCCGATATATCTTATAACAATCATTTTTATGATATATTCACTACATATCAATTTTATTATATATTTATTACCTTATAATTTATCTTATCACTATCATTTTTATGATATATTTACTACCTTCCGATATATCATATAACTATCATTTCTATGATATATTTACTAGCTCCCGATATATCTTATAACTATCGTTTTTATGATATATTTAATGCCATCTGATATATCTTATAATTATCATTTTTATGATTTATTTACTACCTATTATTTTTATGGTATATTTATTACCTTCTGATATATCTTATAACTATCATTTTTATGATATATTCACTACATATCAATTTTATTATATATTTATTACCTTCCAATATATCTTATAACTATCATTTTTATGATATATTTACTACCTTCCGATATATCATATAACTATCATTTCTATGATATATTTACTACCTTCCGATATATCTTATAACTATCATTTTTATGATATATTTATCAACTTCTGATATATCTTATATCTATCATTTTTATGATATATTCACTACATGTCATTTTTATTATATATATTTACTACCATCCGATATATCATATAACTATCATTTTTATGATATATGTACTACCTACCGATATATCTTATAACTATCATTTTTATGATATATTTATTACCTTCTGATATATTTTATAACTATCATTTTTATGATTTATTTACAACCTATCATTTTTATGGTATATTTATTATCTTTCGATATATCTTATAACAATCATTTTTATGATATATTCACTACATATCATTTTTATTATATATTTATTACCTTACAATATATATTATAACTATCATTTTTATGATATATTTACTACCTTCCGATATATCATATAACTATCATTTTTAAGATATATGTACTACCTTTCGATATATCTTATAACTATTATTTTTATGATATATTTATTACCTTCTGATATATCTTATAACTATCATTTTGATGATTTATTTACTTCCTATCGTTTTTATGGTATATTTATTACCTTCCGATATATCTTATAACAATCATTTTTATGATATATTCACTACATATCAATTTTATTATATATTTATTACCTTATAATTTATCTTATAACTATCATTTTTATGATATATTTACTAACTTCCGATATATCATATAACTATCATTTCTATGATATATTTACTACCTCCCGATATATCGAATAACTATCGTTTTTATGATATATTTATTACCATCTGATATATCTTATAACTATCATTTTTATGATTTATTTACTACCTATTATTTTTATGGTATATTTATTACCTTCCGATATATCTTATAACAATCATTTTTATGATATATTCACTACATATCAATTTTGTTATATATATATTACCTTTCAATATATCTTATAACTATCATTTTTATGATATATTTACTACCTTCCGATATATCATATAACTATCATTTCTATGATATATTTACTACCATCCGATATATCTTATAACTATCATTTTTATGATATATTTATTAACTTCTGATATATCTTATATCTATCATTTTTATGATATATTCACTACATGTCATTTTTATGATATATTTACTACCATCCGATATATCATATAACTATCATTTTTATGATATATGTACTACCTACCGATATATCTTATAACTATCATTTTTATGATATATTTATTACCTTCTGATATATCTTATAACTATCATTTTTATGATTTATTTACAACCTATCATTTATATGGTATATTTATTATCTTCCGATATATCTTATAACAATCATTTTTATGATATATTCACTACATATCAATTTTATTATATATTTATTACCTTACAATATATCTGATAACTATCATTTTTATTATATATTTACTACCTTCCGATTTATCAAATAACTATCATTTATATGATATATTTACTACCTTCCGATATATCTTATAACTATTATTTTTATGATATATTTATTACCTTCTGATATATCTTATAACAATCATTTCTATGATATATATGTACTACCTTCTGATATATCTTATAACTATCGTTTTTATGATATATTTATTACCTTCTGATATATCTTATAACTATCATTTTTATGATTTATTTACTACCTATCATTTTTATGGTATATTTATTACCTTCCGATATATCTTATAACAATAATTTTAAGGTTATATTCACTACATATCAATTTTATTATATATTTATTACCTTACAATATATCTTATAACTATCATTTTTATGATATATTTACTACCTTCCGATATATCATATAACTATCATTTCTATGATATATTTACTACCTTCCGATATATTTTATAACTATCATTTTTATGATATATTTATTAACTTCTGATATATCTTATATCTATCATTTTTATGATATATTCACTACATGTCATTTTTATGATATATTTACTACCATCCGATATATCATATAACTATCATTTTTATGATATATGTACTACCTACCGATATATCTTATAACTATCATTTTTATGATATATTTATTACCTTCTGATATATTTTATAACTATCATTTTTATGATTTATTTACAACAAATCATTTTTATGGTATATTTATTATCTTCCGATATATCTTATAACAATCATTTTTATGATATATTCACTACATATCAATTTTATTATATATTTATTAACTTACAATTTATCTTATAACTATCATTTTTATGATATATTTACTACCTTCCGATATATCATATAACTATCATTTCTATGATATATTTACTACCTCCCGATATATCTAATAACTATCGTTTTTATGATATATTTATTACTATCAGATATATCTTATAACTATCATTTTTATGATATATTTATTACCTTCTGATATATCTTATAACTATCATTTTTATGATTTATTTAATACCTATCATTTTTATGGTATAATTATTACCTTCCGATATATCTTATAACAATCATTTCTATGATATATATGTACTACCTTCTGATATATCTTATAACTATCGTTTTTATGATATATTTATTACCTTCTGATATATCTTATAACTATCATTTTTATGATTTATTTACTACCTATCATTTTTATGGTATATTTATTACCTTCCAATATATCTTATAACAATCATTTTTACGTTATATTCACTACATATCAATTTTATTATATATTTATTACCTTCCAATATATCTTATAACTATCATTTTTATGATATATTTACTACCTTCCGATATATCATATAACTATCATTTCTATGATATATTTACTACCATTCGATATATCTTATAACTATCATTTTTATGATATATTTATTAACTTCTGATATATCTTATATCTATCATTTTTATGATATATTCACTACATGTCATTTTTATGATATATTTACTACCATCCGATATATCATATAACTATCATTTTTAAGATATATGTGTAACACGGTGGGAGAACTGACTTTAAGTAATGTTGCGGATAGCAAGAGTCGCCACCGACTTTTATTTTATCCAGAAGGAAAGGTTATAAAAGAACAGGAAAGACCTTAAGAGAATATTTTGGGTCCGGGGGGTAGGTTATGAAAAGGGAAGGTATTAGCACCCTTTTCATCCATGGTTATCCATGGGCTCTTAGGTACTTAAGCTCACTTTAAATGGTTTTTGAAAGTGTAGTGTGTGAATAGAAAAATTTTCAGAATAGTTGATAATAATCCATGTACGGATGTGTAAAAACTTGTTTGAAAATTTGTTTGAAATTGTTAAGTGTTTGAAAAGTTTTTGAAGTGAGCAAGTACATAAGAGGAACCTACCCTAAAGTTTAAAGTCTTTCTTGTTCTTTTTCCTTTCCTTGGTAAGACTATCCCTACTATTAAGGAGTAGGTAGTCCTTACCTTGGATGTTAAGGGACATGTGAGGGACAACTGTTTTTATGAAGGCAACTGTGGGGTGTAATGAGCATACGGGAGGGACCATCATCATTATTCGAAGGGACTTAATTCGTAAAGGCAACCACGAGGGACTTGATGATTTTTTCTTTTAAGGAACTTGCTTTATACACCCCACTTGACCATTATTCTTAGGCAACTTGAGGGATAACCTTAGAAATGTGAGACGGCGATTAAAAATCGACTTACGTGTGTGTGAGTGTTTATTTTAATTATCTTATTATTAAAATGATCTAATTTATTTTTTAAATAACATACATATTAGCACTCCCTAATTACTAACCATAGCAAAAAATAAAAATATTTACAAATTTACATCCAGGAGCATTTACATAATAATTATAATAAGCAAAAATAAATGAATAAATAAATAGCAAATATAAATAAATAAGCAATAAATAATAAAAATATGGGTTAGTGATAAATAATAATATTGAATAATAAGCAAGAAAAATTAGTAATAATAAAATAAAAGAGGTTAGTGAATAATGATAATTAATGAAATAATAATAATAAAAGTTAATAAAGCAAAATAAATAATATGGTTAGTAGTAATAATAATAAATTAATCAAAACATTAAGGAATTAACAATTTTTAGCATAAACAATTATATTAAAAAAAAAACACATATGAATAAACAATTATTTTAATTCACAAATTATTAAGTTATTTTCAAAATTTAATTATTATAAACATAGATTAACATTTATTTATTAAACAATATATACATATCATAAGAAGAAAATAGGTTTTAAATTATCATATTTACAATATTAATCATGTTTATAAAATTTAATCCTATTAATCATTATATTTATAAATTGTTTTAAACCATATACAAAAATATAACTATCATAAATTAAATTGTTTCTAAACATGAAAAGAAAAATAATTTGAATTATAAATATATTTACAAAATTTATAAGAATTATAATAGATATATATACATAATAATTATATTAGGAATTAGAAAATAAGATTATTAAAAAAAAATAGAATTAGGGTTTAGTTATATAAAAATATTCTAATTTATATATACATATTATAAGTTAAACACAAAATATAGAAACATAATTTATGAAAATATATTTTTTGAAATTAAAGAAAACATACATATTTTACTATTATTTTTATTGTTTCAGAAATAAAATTATATTTAATATAATAATACATTAAAAAAAACAAATAAAAGAAAGGGAGTATGAAAAACTTACCTGACTGGGGTTTGAACCCAGGTCAGCTTGATTCCCAACAAGAGCAACAACCACCAGGCCATTGGTGCGCAGGCAATAAGTGTGGGGGAAGAATTCCTTTTGTTGCTTGCTTGCAAAAATCCAGAAAAAATAAGAAACAAAAGGCCTGGGGTGGGATTTGATCCCAGGACCTTTATACATTCACACACGCGCATCACCACCCGGCTGGAAGAGCCCACCTGATAGTTGAATGAGAATAGCACATAATATATTATATTCATTTAATCCCTGAAAAAAAAGAAATAACATGAACAAAAGCCAGGGATCGAACCCCTGCCCTTTTGTTTCACACGCCCAAGACCAAACCATCAACCACTGGGACAAACACACAGTTGTGATAATAAACGATAAACAATCAATAAAATATTATACAAATAATTTGAATTCAAATCACGCGCGGGAATCAGTCTTCTTCAACCTCCTATCCTTCGAAATTTCCTGCGAATTCAGGTGCAAATTTTCCTGCGAGTTCTTCAACCTACGAAAACGAAACTCAAGCAAAACAGCATCAATTCAAGAAATTAATTGGTGTTTCATAATCCTGGTGGTCCATAGAACATTCCTATGTGTCCAGAATTTATTTATATTGGTTGAATCATCAAACCCTAAAATTGAGCTCATGAACCCTAAAATGGCACTACGGGATTCGGCCATTATTTCTTCAATTAACCTGCCCAGAATTCATCACAAACCTTCATAGAACACAAATCATCAAGCAAAACTTAATAACAATGCATAAATGTTCAAGAACGAAAAATCATGAAAGTGTGAAAAAGTTTGAATCGGATTTGTCCATATGTGATGTTATGAGGCAATGTTATGATCTGGTTATGTTCCATGATGATCAAGGAAGCCAACCATGTTCTCAAAATACCTTGTAGTGTCCTGAATTTGAAAACCCGAATGTCACTTTTGGAAGAATTTTTTTGAATGATAAACTTACACTTTGGCTGCTGGATTTCGTCCACTAGGGTTATGCTTATGATCCATACTTATAGGTGAATCATTCTAGGTCAAAACATTGATTAGTTGTGTGGAGATTTGGATCAAAAAAGATTGAAAAAGATCAAGTTGTAAAAGTCAAATATTTGCTCATGAAGACTTGCTATTTTTGGAGAGATCACATGATTTCATTCCTCTTTGATTCTAATCACCAATTATGAAATTCTAGAAACATTATCCAAATAAAATCCTTAATTTTCATATTTTATTTATATTTAAAATGATTTTTAATGATTTAAATCAAAATAAATAGAAATAAAAATAATAAAAATCAGATTTTAAGTGGTTTGGGTCGTGCATAGTGTTAGTGTATGGATTGGATCACAACTTAGCAAGCCCATTTGGAAAGAATTACTTCTAAGCCTCCATTTTCAACATAAACCATCACAAAATTTCCCAACTTTGCAAGGGCACATCTCCCTCAATTTTAAAGGTATGAGGGTGTTCTTGGACTTTTTGGAAAGCTTGAAGAGTCCTCTAAACAACCCCATTGGTTTCAGGTCCATATCATTTACCAATCTCAAGTTATGCCCTTTTGAAGTTGTTGACTTTTTGTTGACTTTTGAAATGACCTATAATGTCTTAGATCATATCTTTCAAATGAAGCATTTTTGAGATTAACCTCCAACATCAAAGTTGTAGAGAATTCAATTTCCTTCAAAATGAGCTTTGGATGGAGGCTTGGTGATGAAGTATGTGAAAGTTATGGCTGGTCAAAGTTCAGTTGACTTTTACTGAGGAAACCCTAATTTAGAAACTCCTGATTATTGATGATCTGGAATCTCCTTGATGAATCATGATCAACCCTTGATCAAATGATGAATTTTACTTCATATACTTGATGTTGGCAAAAAATCATGAAGTTTGACTTTGGTTTGACCACAGTTGACCTCAGTTTGACTTTTTAACTGCATGAACTGATTTTGACTTATCTGATCATCTGACTGAGCAATCCTTTGAGAAAAGTCTTGAAACTTGTCATGGGGGTTCTTACACACATATAAGATGTTATGAAACTCACTTGAGGTATTGGAAGTCCATTTAGCCTGATTAAAGTCAAAACCCTAGTTTTGGATGCACTGCTTAGGAGGTGCATTGTTTGAGGGAATTGTCAACTCTTCTGACCAATTGTGAACTTTGTGAACCTTGTGAACCATCATAAACTGTCTTGTGAACCTCATGGGAGGTATTGTGAAACTTGTGAACCTGGTGAACCTTCAAGAAGTGACTTGTAGACTTCATGAACCTCATGAAAGGTCTTGTAAATGTTGAGAAGCTTGTGAACCTTGTGAACCTTCAAGAAGTAACTTATAGACTTCATGAACCTCATGAAAGGTATTGAAAGCATTGTGGGACTTGTGAACCTTGTGAGCCTTCTTAGCACACAAAGTCTTGTATTGTGAGGGCAAATTTTGGGGTGCAACAGCTGCCCCTGTTCAATTTTCTGAAACCTGAGGGGTTAGATTGGTATATTTGCCAGTCGTGACCTGGAAGGTTGAAGGGGATTGAACACAAAAGCCCAAAAATTTGCACTCACCAGTGCATTGAGTGATATTGATGGTTGGTTGAATATGATTGAGTGGGCTTAAAGATGCCACTAGGGGAAAGTTCTTCAGATATATTTCTTGGAAGATAAAGCAGTCCAAAATATGGAGGTATAATGAAAGCTGTCAGGAGTTTGGAGCAGTCCTGAGGTATTGATGATATGCTTTCAGGATACTGGAGTAATTCTGATGTAATGGCATGCCTTCAGGGGGATAGAGCAACCAATAATGATAACCCTAAAGCAGTCTTGAAGTAATAATATGATTTCAGGAGGATAGAGCAATCAATAATGATAACTCTAAAGCAGTCTTGAAGTAATGAATTCAAGAGGATAGAGCAATCAATAATGATAACTCTAAAGCAGTCTTGAAGTAATGATTTCAGGAGGATAGAGCAATCAATAATGATAACTCTAAAGCAGTCTTGAAGTAATAATATGATTTCAGGAGGATAGAGCAATCAATAATGATAACTCTAAAGCAGTCTTGAAGTAATGGCTTCAGGAGGATAGAGCAATCAATAATGATAACTCTAAAGCAGTCTTGAAGTAATGATTTCAGGAGGATAGAGCAATCAATAATGATATCTCTAAAGCAGTCTTGAAGTAATGATTTCAGGAGGATAGAGCCATCAATAATGATAACTCTAAAGCAGTCTTGAAATAATAATATGATTTCAGGAGGATAGAGCAATCAATAATGACAACTCCAAAGCAGTCTTGAAATAATAATGTGATATGTCTTCAGGAGGATAGAGCAATCAATAATGATAACTCTAAAGCAGTCTTGAAGTAATGATTTCAGGAGGATAGAGCCATCAATAATGATAACTCTAAAGCAGTCTTGAAATAATGATGTGATATGTCTTCAGGAGGATAGAGTAATCAATAATGATAACTCTAAAGCAGTCTTAAAGTAATGATTTCAGGAGGATAGAGCCATCAATAATGATAACTCTAAAGCAGTCTTGAAATAATGATGTGATATGTCTTCAGGAGGATAGAGCAATCAATAATGATAACTCTAAAGCAGTCTTGAAGTAATGGCTTCAGGAGGATAGAGTAATCAATAATGATAACTCTAAAGCAGTCTTGAAGTAATGTCTTCAGGAGGATAGAGCCATCAATAATGATAACTCTAAAGCAGTCTTGAAGTACTGATTTCAGGAGGATAGAGCCATCAATAATGATAACTCTAAAGCAGTCTTGAAATAATGTCTTCAGGAGGATAGAGCAATCAATAATGATAACTCTAAAGCAGTCTTGAAGTAATGTCTTCAGGAGGATAGAGCAATCAATAATGATAACCCTAAAGCAGTCTTGAAGTAATGGCTTCAGGAGGATAGAGCAATCAATAATGATAACTCTAAAGCAGTCTTGAAGTTATAAGAAGTTATCAGGAGGATAAAGTAACCCTGAGGTGACGATAAAGCAGTCCCGGAGATCATAAGTTTGTTTGTTGGATAATTAACCTGAAACAAGGTAGCTTTTGTATAATAATATTAGTTTATGCATTATGTATGCATGTATAACATGATGTACTCAAGTAATGTACTATGTGTCTATGGATATGTATGCTATGGTATGATGTAAATGATGTATGTATGACATGATACTGCCGGAAGCGTCTGGATATCTTCGTATAACAGCTGCTGGCCAGGGAAAATAAATCCCGATTTGTTGCTGAAGAATATATTATACATAACCCTCCGTCTGCTGGGATAACAGGGTATAGATAACCTCCCTTATGCTGGGGATAGCGTGGTATAGATAACCTCCCGTCTGCTGGGGATGGTAGGGTATATATAACCTTCGTCCTCGTTTGATAATAGGACAAGTATAACATCCCGTCTTCATTCGTCGTACCCTTATAGGAAAGTAAATTCCCGTATATCCGTATGAGGATAAAAGAGATGGATATAAATTCCAGGGGAGATGAAACTTTATGAAGATGGATTTGCCCTACTGAGGGATTTGTAACTGTTTTGTAAGGGTGAACCGGCGAAGCTTCGTTGAAATCCTTCCCTCGTTCGTCCTTAGTAGATACTATTACTGCATTTTCATGCATTTCTGGTAAACATTAATCATATTAAGAGCATACATGCATTTCTGGTAAACATTAATCATATTCAAAAGCATGATGCATTCAGACACAACCAATGGACGTTTCGCTTATGTAAATAGGGTAAAAGTAAATCTGGATTCAGAGGGAAAAGTAAAGCTGAACTTGAAAACAGAATTGTTTCAACTTCGAGAGTGTATCACTAATTGGATTTAGAGCTCCTGAAATCCATAACTTTCCTGAATACCTTCCCAGAAATCTTCATAACTGGATCTGAAGACATGATACTGACACCATCTGATACTACTGGTGTAGACTATTAATTTCCACCATGGCTTCTGCTGAGAATCCCAAATCAGGGTAGAGGACTGTGTCTTCAAGTTGTAATGGACCATGTGCTCTCCGGATACTATATTTGAAAAGAAAGTATTGCCCCTTGGTTGAGGATGAATTGTCCCATAATGGAAGTATCTGTAATGAGCCATCTCAAAAGAAACAAGTAGAATTCCCCATAAGCATATGCCCCTGGCATTGTGAACTTTGTAATGTCACCCTTGGTAATTCAAATATATGAGAAGAACTGGCCCTGGCTATTGAGCACTGTTGGATCTGGAACTGATTGCCCTGAATGATCAGTAACCTGGTATGCCCCCTTGATTAGGAAACAATGATCATGCCCCTGGCATTATGAACTTTGTGATGTTATCCTCAGTAATTTAGACAGATGTGGAGATCTGCCCCTGGATACTTAAACAGAACTGAATCCTGCCCTGATTGCCCCACATGAGATAGGCAGTATCATGGCCTGCCCCCTTGATTGGGAGATAATGACTATGCCCCTTTGTATACATGGCCTTTGATCCAAGAAGCAACTTTGTTTATTGGAAGGACTTTGGTTCATTGAACGTTCATCCTGTAAGTTTCTCCACTTGTCAAACACTCAGGTATATGCAAACAAACATATTCAAAAATGCAATGCTTAAGTCTGTCTTGAAAACAATTTATATTTTTTTTTTTTTTTTTTGTGAAAAACTGTTTACTTTTTATTTTTTCTTGAAAACTGCGATATTAACTCAAGTCTTATGACAAGCCCTAAAGGAGTCAGGATACCTTTTTGTAGCAGTACGCTTTCGAACTAACCATGCTTCAGTTAGGACTTTTAAAGGGTTATAACGTGGCCTGGTTCATGGTTTAAGAAACAAAAGATAAAGGCTCAAATTTATTTGTACCCAACCCATTCTCCATGATGTTCTTCAGTCCTATACTCAGTTAACTTATGCATTGAGATTTCACAGAAGTGTGGTATTGTAACATTGATATTTTGTGATGGTTTGGCAACCAAAAGTTTACTTGAACCTTCAGTCATCTTTCTTTGTTGAGGATTCATAGTGACCTCTTTTTTTCTTTTTGACTTTATTATCCCTTCTTTTTGCCTGAACTGCTTATTTCAAGATTACAGTCAGTGGGATGTCTTAATGTTTTACTAAGTCTCCTTCATAGGTTTTGACTTAGTGAATTGTCCCTTTGCTGGATATTGACTGTCAGGTTTCATGATTACGGAGAACCATCATTAGTTGCGTACCACACACATAATTGGCATATTTGAGTTAACCGAGTAACTACCCTGCCTCGGGTTATGAATAAGGGTTTTAATTTGTGCGAGAATAAAAACTCCTACTTCATAGGCTCAAAAGGGTTGACTAGGGATTAACTTCCTTATATCTCCACTGTTTAGGAATTGAAACAATGCCTGTACATCGTCAGCATAGTCTGTTCAAAAGCATACTGCATAAGATTATGGTATTGTTTTCGTCATCCTCCCTCTACAGGCTCATAGCTTTATTAGGAGTTAAATATCACAAGATAGAAATAAGAAACAAAAAAAACAAAAAAAACAAAAAATAATAATTTTTTTTTATTTTTAAATATAGTGAAACGAATGGATTAATTCAAGACAAACATACACAAGGCATTAATGAAAACAAAAGTTTTAACATAATAGTAAATGTTCAAACAAATAAAAGAAGTTACAAATGAAAATTCAAATGCTGTCCCATCCAGTTGGCTGAATGTCTTCAATTGCAATCTGTGAACTTTGAGGAGCAGTATACTTTACCATGAAATCAAATTTTCCACTTGGATGCCCCAAGGTGCCCCATATCTCAACAGGAATAGGTAGACTTCCTTTCTTGTTACTTTGGGCAACTTGTCTTGCAGCTTCGGTGTTTGATGGACGATAGTAGAACTCAACTTGACCTTCTGGAGTAACCTCTAGGATTCCTTCATCAATCAGGTCTTGAATCTTTTCCTTCAATGCCCAACAGTTATTTGTATCATGTCCAGGACTGTTGGAGTGGTACTCACACCTTGCCCTGGGATTATAGCGAGGAGAGGAAGTTTTAGGATTTTTAGGAGACTTTTCCAAGGAAACCAGCTTCATCTCCAACAGGCATTGCAGAATTTGTGACATTGGAGTGCTGAACTTGATAAACTGCCTTCTACCTTTCTGGTGTTGAGGTGGATTAACCTTATCAGATCTTTCTTCTTTAATGGAAGAACAATCAATGGCAACCTGTCTCTTACCCTCTTTTATCCTCATCCTCCTTTCAACCAAATCAGCTTGTTTTAACGGAGGTTGACTGACAATTAGATCCCTGACTCTATCACCTTGAAGTTTGTGGACAAAGGTTCTTAGCTCTTTTTGCCCCTGAGCTAAACTTTGGGTAAGAGCCATCTGGCCATTCATCCGGATCCTCATTCCTGTCATCTCAGCTTGTAGTTGTTTCAGCTGATCATCCTTGTTGTTCTCAGGATTCTTCTTCTTAGCCAGCAGTGTCTTCAATTCATCCTGCCCCTTGGATAGGTTCAGGATCAGCTCTTGGAACTGTGCATTCTGTGCCTGAAGATCCTTAAATGATTGTTCAAGAGCCATTGCTGAAATAAACAGCGAGAAGATGAGAAACCTGTGCACAATTATAAACCTGTGATGCAATGAAATGACATGGTAATGCATATGCAATGCTTTCAAGGACCGCAGGATTTAAATTTGCTTAAACAAACAAGAAAGTAACTTTTTATTAGTAATAACTTGTTTTGCCTTTTAGGCTTACAAAAGATGAAAGTGAAATGAGTACAAAAGGTGGGGTTTTAAGTCTCCCATGGACGTTTCCTCTTTGTATTGAGGTATGAGTTGAGATTCCGTTCCTCGTGAAGTTGCTTTGTTAGCTCTAGGACCCTTGCTTGGCTTGCTTTGTAATGAGCCTCGAAAGTATCCCTTTGCTCCTTCAGTTGGATCCATGATCTCTGCAAGTCTTCCATATCAGTAGGCATGTCTGGGTGAAGGATGGTATAAGCTGTGTCTCCTTCAGCAACAGGTTCCATGGTAACTGGTAGGATGGCAGGATATGGCATCATGAGTGTCTGAGCACGAGATCGTACCCATCTGAGATAAGCTTCCATAGGAATAGTTTACTTAGGCTCCAGTGTCTTGCTGTCAACCCTGTTTACTTTTCCCCAAGCTCGTATGAATCTCTGACGGTAACCCTGAAGATCGTTGTCGTAATCAAACACAATGCCCTGAATCAACATGTCATGTGGACCATCACTTCGGGCGTAACCAAACTGTCGTAAAGCTAAACAGGGGTTGTAGGTGATGCCTCCTCTTATGCCTAGAAGTGGCACATTAGGAAACTCCCCGCAACGGTCAATGATAGTGACATTCTCCATAGATCTGGAGCACCAATGGATATCTGAGTGAGAAAGTGACATGATCCTCTTGGACCATCTGAACCCTTGCTCATTCTTCATTACTGAGCGAGGAAGGTGAGAAATAAACCACCTAGAAAGCAAAGGTATGCAGCACATCAAAGTTCCTCTTGCCCTTGTAGTACGGGTATGAAGAGAGTGTAGAATGTCTCCAAGCAATGTAGGCACTGGATTGTGACTCAGGAAAATGTTGATGGCATGAACATCTATGAACTGATCTGGATTGGGGAACAACACTAAGCCATAAATCAGCAAGGCTAAGGTCTCCTCAAAAGCATCATAGCTCATGGCCTTCAGGAACATTTGAGCTTTATCCATTAATACCTTGGCAAGAATACCCTTGACTCCACTTCTCGTTTCTAGAATAATGTCAGACTTCTTCAGATGTAGAGCTGCAGCAATAACCTCTGGTTTAAGCTCCTTCTCCAGACCTGTGAAGGGTCTTTGATCAAGAACAGGTATACCCAGAAGTTTAGAGAACTCTTCCATGGTTGGAACCAGCTGATAGTCGGGGAATGTGAAGCAATGGTGTTTAGGGTCAAAGAACTGGAACAGGACACTCATCATGTCTTCATTGAATCCTGAAGTGACTAGATCCAATAGGTGACCATGTCTCTTGTTGAACTGGGAATGATCAGACACTTGAGAAACCAACTCTTTAAGCTTGGGAGGTATCCCCACAAAGTTGATCCTGATGGTGTTTCTACGAGCTGAAGCCATGACCTGCAACAAAGAACAAAGATAAATCCCTTGGTCCTTGAAATGGTTAGGGAAAATGCTATGCTTATGATGCATGATGATGTCATGATGTTATGCTCAATCACAAACATGTGGCACACACAAACAAGTCACACCATAGCCCTAGGTTTAAAGGCTTGCATGAGGTTCAAAGGTAAGTACCCTCCCCTGAAGTTAGATGGTTCATCCTGTCCTATAAAGTAACCAGGTTCTAAGGGATCTCAAAATCATTGATCCTTCACAAGGGTGGTTGATCAGAAGGCAACTTACTTGCCAACCAAAACCCTCCAAGTTTACGATCTCAATGAGTGTAGTATCGAGTGTCAACCAACTTTAGTCTGCACCAAAGCCGGTTACCTCACTACTTTCTAAAGGCCAAGATGAGTTAACTAGGGTTCTAAAAGTTAGTTAGTGCATTGACAACATATGGCAGCCTCATATTATCCTCAACTTGACTTAAGGAACATAAGCACCAACCAAGAAGTCACACTAACTATGGCCACCAGATCAACCGTATCGATATACGTCGTACAGTTTCCTTGGTCTATTGCCATTTACCTAAGGTACACTAGATCCGGGTTAGGACCTTTCACACATAAGAGCACCCCAACAAGTAATATAAAGCAAACAAGGCAAACAATTTAAAGTGACCTTAATTCCTAAGGGTACCCCTCTTAAATTTAGATCCCCAGCAGAGTCGCCATTTCTGTAACACGGTGGGAGAACTGACTTTAAGTAATGTTGCGGATAGCAAGAGTCGCCACCGACTTTTATTTTATCCAGAAGGAAAGGTTATAAAAGAACAGGAAAGACCTTAAGAGAATATTTTGGGTCCGGGGGGTAGGTTATGAAAAGGGAAGGTATTAGCACCCTTTTCATCCATGGTTATCCATGGGCTCTTAGGTACTTAAGCTCACTTTAAATGGTTTTTGAAAGTGTAGTGTGTGAATAGAAAAATTTTCAGAATAGTTGATAATAATCCATGTACGGATGTGTAAAAACTTGTTTGAAAATTTGTTTGAAATTGTTAAGTGTTTGAAAAGTTTTTGAAGTGAGCAAGTACATAAGAGGAACCTACCCTAAAGTTTAAAGTCTTTCTTGTTCTTTTTCCTTTCCTTGGTAAGACTATCCCTACTATTAAGGAGTAGGTAGTCCTTACCTTGGATGTTAAGGGACATGTGAGGGACAACTGTTTTTATGAAGGCAACTGTGGGGTGTAATGAGCATACGGGAGGGACCATCATCATTATTCGAAGGGACTTAATTCGTAAAGGCAACCACGAGGGACTTGATGATTTTTTCTTTTAAGGGACTTGCTTTATACACCCCACTTGACCATTATTCGTAGGCAACTTGAGGGATAACCTTAGAAATGTGAGACGGCGATTAAAAATCGACTTACGTGTGTGTGAGTGTTTATTTTAATTATCTTATTATTAAAATGATCTAATTTATTTTTTAAATAACATACATATTAGCACTCCCTAATTACTAACCATAGCAAAAAATAAAAATATTTACAAATTTACATCCAGGAGCATTTACATAATAATTATAATAAGCAAAAATAAATGAATAAATAAATAGCAAATATAAATAAATAAGCAATAAATAATAAAAATATGGGTTAGTGATAAATAATAATATTGAATAATAAGCAAGAAAAATTAGTAATAATAAAATAAAAGAGGTTAGTGAATAATGATAATTAATGAAATAATAATAATAAAAGTTAATAAAGCAAAATAAATAATATGGTTAGTAGTAATAATAATAAATTAATCAAAACATTAAGGAATTAACAATTTTTTAGCATAAACAATTATATTTAAAAAAAACACATATGAATAAACAATTATTTTAATTCACAAATTATTAAGTTATTTTCAAAATTTAATTATTATAAACATAGATTAACATTTATTTATTAAACAATATATACATATCATAAGAAGAAAATAGGTTTTAAATTATCATATTTACAATATTAATCATGTTTATAAAATTTAATCCTATTAATCATTATATTTATAAATTGTTTTAAACCATATACAAAAATATAACTATCATAAATTAAATTGTTTCTAAACATGAAAAGAAAAATAATTTGAATTATAAATATATTTACAAAATTTATAAGAATTATAATAGATATATATACATAATAATTATATTAGGAATTAGAAAATAAGATTATTAAAAAAAATAGAATTAGGGTTTAGTTATATAAAAATATTCTAATTTATATATACATATTATAAGTTAAACACAAAATATAGAAACATAATTTATGAAAATATATTTTTTGAAATTAAAGAAAACATACATATTTTACTATTATTTTTATTGTTTCAGAAATAAAATTATATTTAATATAATAATACATTAAAAAAACAAATAAAAGAAAGGGAGTATGAAAAACTTACCTGACTGGGGTTTGAACCCAGGTCAGCTTGATTCCCAACAAGAGCAACAACCACCAGGCCATTGGTGCGCAGGCAATAAGTGTGGGGGAAGAATTCCTTTTGTTGCTTGCTTGCAAAAATCCAGAAAAAATAAGAAACAAAAGGCCTGGGGTGGGATTTGATCCCAGGACCTTTATACATTCACACACGCGCATCACCACCCGGCTGGAAGAGCCCACCTGATAGTTGAATGAGAATAGCACATAATATATTATATTCATTTAATCCCTGAAAAAAAAGAAATAACATGAACAAAAGCCAGGGATCGAACCCCTGCCCTTTTGTTTCACACGCCCAAGACCAAACCATCAACCACTGGGACAAACACACAGTTGTGATAATAAACGATAAACAATTAATAAAATATTATACAAATAATTTGAATTCAAATCACGCGCGGGAATCAGTCTTCTTCAACCTCCTATCCTTCGAAATTTCCTGCGAATTCAGGTGCAAATTTTCCTGCGAGTTCTTCAACCTACGAAAACGAAACTCAAGCAAAACAACATCAATTCAAGAAATTAATTGGTGTTTCATAATCCTGGTGGTCCATAGAACATTCCTATGTGTCCAGAATTTATTTATATTGGTTGAATCATCAAACCCTAAAATTGAGCTCATGAACCCTAAAATGGCACTACGGGATTCGACCATTATTTCTTCAATTAACCTGCCCAGAATTCATCACAAACCTTCATAGAACACAAATCATCAAGCAAAACTTAATAACAATGCATAAATGTTCAAGAACGAAAAATCATGAAAGTGTGAAAAAGTTTGAATCGGATTTGTCCATATGTGATGTTATGAGGCAATGTTATGATCTGGTTATGTTCCATGATGATCAAGGAAGCCAACCATGTTCTCAAAATACCTTGTAGTGTCCTGAATTTGAAAACCCGAATGTCACTTTTGGAAGAATTTTTTTGAATGATAAACTTACACTTTGGCTGCTGGATTTCGTCCACTAGGGTTATGCTTATGATCCATACTTATAGGTGAATCATTCTAGGTCAAAACATTGATTAGTTGTGTGGAGATTTGGATCAAAAAAGATTGAAAAAGATCAAGTTGTAAAAGTCAAATATTTGCTCATGAAGACTTGCTATTTTTGGAGAGATCACATGATTTCATTCCTCTTTGATTCTAATCACCAATTATGAAATTCTAGAAACATTATCCAAATAAAATACTTAATTTTCATATTTTATTTATATTTAAAATGATTTTTAATGATTTAAATCAAAATAAATAGAAATAAAAATAATAAAAAATCAGATTTTAAGTGGTTTGGGTCGTGCATAGTGTTAGTGTATGGATTGGATCACAACTTAGCAAGCCCATTTGGAAAGAATTACTTCTAAGCCTCCATTTTCAACATAAACCATCACAAAATTTCCCAACTTTGCAAGGGCACATCTCCCTCAATTTTAAAGGTATGAGGGTGTTCTTGGACTTTTTGGAAAGCTTGAAGAGTCCTCTAAACAACCCCATTGGTTTCAGTTCCATATCATTTACCAATCTCAAGTTATGCCCTTTTGAAGTTGTTGACTTTTTGTTGACTTTTGAAATGACCTATAATGTCTTAGATCATATCTTTCAAATGAAGCATTTTTGAGCTTAACCTCCAACATCAAAGTTGTAGATAATTCAATTTCCTTCAAAATGAGCTTTGGATGGAGGCTTGGTGATGAAGTATGTGAAAGTTATGGCTGGTCAAAGTTCAGTTGACTTTTACTAAGGAAACCCTAATTTAGAAACTCCTGATTATTGATGATCTGGAATCTCCTTGATGAATCATGATCAACCCTTGATCAAATGATTAATTTTACTTCATATACTTGATGTTGGCAAAAAATCATGAAGTTTGAATTTGGTTTGACCACAGTTGACCTCAGTTTGACTTTTTAACTGCATGAACTGATTTTGACTTATCTGATCATCTGACTGAGCAATCCTTTGAGAAAAGTCTTGAAACTTGTCATGGGGGTTCTTACACACATATAAGATGTTATGAAACTCACTTGAGGTATTGGAAGTCCATTTAGCCTGATTAAAGTCAAAACCCTAGTTTTGGATGCACTACTTAGGAGGTGCATTGTTTGAGGGAATTGTCAACTCTTCTGACCAATTGTGAACTTTGTGAACCTTGTGAACCATCATAAACTGTCTTGTGAACCTCATGGGAGGTATTGTGAAACTTGTGAACCTGGTGAACCTTCAAGAAGTGACTTGTAGACTTCATGAACCTCATGAAAGGTCTTGTAAATGTTGAGAAGCTTGTGAACCTTGTGAACCTTCAAGAAGTAACTTATAGACTTCATGAACCTCATGAAAGGTATTGAAAGCATTGTGGGACTTTTGAACCTTGTGAGCCTTCTTAGCACACAAAGTCTTGTATTGTGAGGGCAAATTTTGGGGTGCAACAATATGAACTACCTACAGATATATCTTATAACTATCATTTTTATGATGTATTTATTACCTTCTGATATATCTTATAACTATCATTTTTATGATTTATTTACAACCTATCATTTTTATGGTATATTTATTATCTTCCGATATATCTTATAACAATCATTTTTATGATATATTCACTACATATCAATTTTATTATATATTTATTACCTTACAATATATCTTATAACTATCATTTTTATTATATATTTACTACTTTCCGATATATCAAATAACTATCATTTATATGATATATTTACTACCTTCCGATATATCTTATAACTATTATTTTTATGATATATTTATTACCTTCTGATATATCTTATAACTATCATTTTTATGATTTATTTAATACCTATCATTTTTATGGTATATTTATTACCTTCCGATATATCTTATAACAATCATTTCTATGATATATATGTACTACCTTCTGATATATCTTATAACTATCGTTTTTATGATATATTTATTACCTTCTGATATATCTTATAACTATCATTTTTATGATTTATTTAATACCTATCATTTTTATGGTATAATTATTACCTTCCGATATATCTTATAACAATCATTTCTATGATATATATGTACTACCTTCTGATATATCTTATAACTATCGTTTTTATGATGTATTTATTACCTTCTGATATATCTTATAACTATCATTTTTATGATTTATTTACTAACTATCATTTTTATGGTATATTTATTACCTTCTGATATATCTTATAACAATAATTTTAAGGTTATATTCACTACATATCAATTTTATTATATATTTATTACCTTACAATATATCTTATAACTATCATTTTTATGATATATTTACTACCTTCCGATACATCATATAACTATCATTTCTATGATATATTTACTACCATCCGATATATCTTATAACTATCATTTTTATGATATATTTATTAACTTCTGATATATCTTATATCTATCATTTTTATGATATATTCACTACATGTCATTTTAATGATATATTTACTACCATCCGATATATCATATAACTATCATTTTTAAGATATATGTACTACCTACCGGTATATCTTATAACTATCATTTTTATGATGTATTTATTACCTTCTGATATATCTTATAACTATCATTTTTATGATTTATTTACAACCTATCAATTTTATGGTATATTTATTATCTTCCGATATATCTTATAACAATCATTTTTATGATATATTCACTACATATCAATTTTATTATATATTTATTACCTTACAATATATCTTATAACTATCATTTTTATTATATATTTACTACCTTCCGATATATCAAATAACTATCATTTATATGATATATTTACTACCTTCCGATATATCTTATAACTATTATTTTTATGATATATTTATTACCTTCTGATATATCTTATAACTATCATTTTTATGATTTATTTAATACCTATCATTTTTATGGTATATTTATTACCTTCCGATATATCTTATAACAATCATTTCTATGATATATATGTACTACCTTCTGATATATATCTTATAACTATCGTTTTTATGATATATTTATTACCTTCTGATATATCTTATAACTATCATTTTTATGATTTATTTAATACCTATCATTTTTATGGTATAATTATTACCTTCCGATATATCTTATAACAATCATTTCTATGATATATATGTACTACCTTCTGATATATCTTATAACTATCGTTTTTATGATATATTTATTACCTTCTGATATATCTTATAACTATCATTTTTATGATTTATTTACTACCTATCATTTTTATGGTATATTTATTACCTTCCGATATATCTTATAACAATAATTTTAAGGTTATATTCACTACATATCAATTTTATTATATATTTATTACCTTACAATAAATCTTATAACTATCATTTTTATGATATATTTACTACCTTCCGATATATCATATAACTATCATTTCTATGATATATTTACTACCTTCCGATATATTTTATAACTATCATTTTTATGATATATTTATTAACTTCTGATATATCTTATATCTATCATTTTTATGATATATTCACTACATGTCATTTTTATGATATATTTACTACCATCCGATATATCATATAACTATCATTTTTATGATATATGTACTACCTACCGATATATCTTATAACTATCATTTTTATGATATATTTATTACCTTCTGATATATTTTATAACTATCATTTTTATGATTTATTTACAACCTATCATTTTTATGGTATATTTATTATCTTCCGATATATCTTATAACAATCATTTTTATGATATATTCACTACATATCAATTTTATTATATATTTATTACCTTACAATTTATCTTATAACTATCATTTTTATGATATATTTACTACCTTCCGATATATCATATAACTATCATTTCTATGATATATTTACTACCTCCCGATATATCTAATAACTATCGTTTTTATGATATATTTATTACCATCTGATATATCTTATAACTATCATTTTTATGATATATTTATTACCTTCTGATATATCTTATAACTATCATTTTTATGATTTATTTAATACCTATCATTTTTATGGTATAATTATTACCTTCCGATATATCTTATAACAATCATTTCTATGATATATATGTACTACCTTCTGATATATCTTATAACTATCGTTTTTATGATATATTTATTACCTTCTGATATATCTTATAACTATCATTTTTATGATTTATTTACTACCTATCATTTTTATGGTATATTTATTACCTTCCGATATATCTTATAACAATCATTTTTACGTTATATTCACTACATATCAATTTTATTATATATTTATTACCTTACAATATATCTTATAACTATCATTTTTATGATATATTTACTACCTTCCGATATATCATATAACTATCATTTCTATGATATATTTACTACCTTCCGATATATCTTATAACTATCATTTTTATGATATATTTATTAACTTCTGATATATCTTATATCTATCATTTTTATGATATATTCACTACATGTCATTTTTATGATATATTTACTACCATCCGATATATCATATAACTATCATTTTTATGATATATGTACTACCTACCGATATATCTTATAACTATCATTTTTATGATATATTTATTACCTTCTGATATATTTTATAACTATCATTTTTATGATTTATTTACAACCTATCATTTTTATGGTATATTTATTATCTTCCGATATATCTTATAACAATCATTTTTATGATATATTCACTACATATCAATTTTATTATATATTTATTACCTTACAATATATATTATAACTATCATTTTTATGATATATTTACTACCTTCCGGTATATCATATAACTATCATTTTTAAGATATATGTACTACCTTTCGATATATCTTATAACTATTATTTTTATGATATATTTATTACCTTCTGATATATCTTATAACTATCATTTTTATGATTTATTTACTTCCTATCATTTTTATGGTATATTTATTACCTTCCGATATATCTTATAACAATCATTTTTATGATATATTCACTACATATCAATTTTATTATATATTTATTACCTTACAATTTATCTTATAACTATCATTTTTATGATATATTTACTACATTCCGATATATCATATAACTATCATTTCTATGATATATTTACTACCTCCCGATATATCTAATAACTATCGTTTTTATGATATATTTATTACCATCTGATATATCTTATAACTATCATTTTTATGATATATTTATTACCTTCTGATATATCTTATAACTATCATTTTTATGATTTATTTACTTCCTATCATTTTTATGGTATATTTATTACCTTCCGATATATCTTATAACAATCATTTTTATGATATATTCACTACATATCAATTTTAATATATATTTATTACCTTACAATTTATCTTATAACTATCATTTTTATGATATATTTACTACCTTCCGATATATCATATAACTATCATTTCTATGATATATTTAATACCTCCCGATATATCTAATAACTATCGTTTTTATGATATATTTATTACCATCTGATATATCTTATAACTATCATTTTTATGATATATTTATTACCTTCTGATATATCTTATAACTATCATTTTTATGATTTATTTAATATCTATCATTTTTATGGTATAATTATTACCTTCTGATATATCTTATAACAATCATTTCTATGATATATATGTACTACCTTATGATATATCTTATAACTATCGTTTTTATGATATATTTATTACCTTCTGATATATCTTATAACTATCATTTTTATGATTTATTTACTACCTATCATTTTTATGGTATATTTATTACCTTCCAATATATCTTATAACAATCATTTTTAAGTTATATTCACTACATATCAATTTTATTATATATTTATTACCTTACAATATATCTTATAACTATCATTTTTATGATATATTTACTACCTTCCGATATATCATATAACTATCATTTCTATGATATATTTACTACCTTCCGATATATCTTATAACTATCATTTTTATGATATATTTATTAACTTCTGATATATCTTATATCTATCATTTTTATGATATATTTACTACCATCCGATATATCATATAACTATCATTTTTATGATATATGTACTACCTACCGATATATCTTATAACTATCATTTTTATGATATATTTATTACCTTCTGATATATTTTATAACTATCATTTTTATGATTTATTTACAACCTATCATTTTTATGGTATATTTATTATCTTCCGATATATCTTATAACAATCATTTTTATGATATATTCACTACATATCAATTTTATTATATATTTATTACCTTACAATATATATTATAACTATCATTTTTATGATATATTTACTACCTTCCGATATATCATATAACTATCATTTTTAAGATATATGTACTACCTTTCGATATATTTTATTACTATTATTTTTATGATATATTTATTACCTTCTGATATATCTTATAACTATCATTTTTATGATTTATTTACTTCCTATCATTTTTATGGTATATTTATTACCTTCCGATATATCTTATAACAATCATTTTTATGATATATTCACTACATATCAATTTTATTATATATTTATTACCTTACAATTTATCTTATAACTATCATTTTTATGATATATTTACTACCTTCCGATATATCATATAACTATCATTTCTATGATATATTTACTACCTCCCGATATATCTAATAACTATCGTTTTTATGATATATTTATTACCATCTGATATATCTTATAACTATCATTTTTATGATATATTTATTACCTTTTGATATATCTTATAACTAACATTTTTATGATTTATTTAATACCTATCATTTTTATGGTATATTTATTACCTTCCGATATATCTTATAACAATCATTTCTATGATATATATGTACTACCTTCTGATATATCTTATAACTATCGTTTTTATGATATATTTATTACCTTCTGATATATCTTATAACTATCATTTTTATGATTTATTTACTACCTATCATTTTTATGGTATATTTATTACCTTCCGATATATCTTATAACAATCATTTTTACGTTATATTCACTACATATCAATTTTAATATATATTTATAACCTTACAATATATCTTATAACTATCATTTTTATGATATATTTACTACCTTCCGATATATCATATAACTATCATTTCTATGATATATTTACTACCTTCCGATATATCTTATAACTATCATTTTTATGATATATTTATTAACTTCTGATATATCTTATATCTATCATTTTTATGATATATTCACTACATGTCATTTTTATGATATATTTACTACCATCCGATATATCATATAACTATCATTTTTATGATATATATACTACCTACCGATATATCTTATAACTATCATTTTTATGATATATTTATTACCTTCTGATATATTTTATAACTATCATTTTTATGATTTATTTACAACCTATCATTTTTATGGTATATTTATTATCTTCCGATATATCTTATAACAATCATTTTTATGATATATTCACTACATATCAATTTTATTATATATTTATTACCTTACAATTTATCTTATAACTATCATTTTTATGATATATTTACTACCTTCCGATATATCATATAACTATCATTTTTAAGATATATGTACTACCTTTCGATATATTTTATAACTATTATTTTTATGATATATTTATTACCTTCTAATATATCTTATAACTATCATTTTTATGATTTATTTACTTCCTATCATTTTTATGGTATATTTATTACCTTCCGATATATCTTATAACAATCATTTTTATGATATATTCACTACATATCAATTTTATTATATATTTATTACCTTACAATTTATCTTATAACTATCATTTTTATGATATATTTACTATCTTCCGATATATCATATAACTATCATTTCTATGATATATTTACTACCTCCCGATATATCTAATAACTATCATTTTTATGATATATTTATTACCATCTGATATATTTATTACCATCTGATATATCTTATAACTATCATTTTTACGATATATTTATTACCTTCTGATATATCTTATAACTATCATTTTTATGATTTATTTACAACCTATCTTTTTTATGGTATATTTATTATCTTTCGATATATCTTATAACAATCATTTTTATGAAATATTCACTACATATCAATTTTATTATATATTTATTACCTAACAATATATCTTATAACTATCATTTTTATTATATATTTACTACCTTCCGATATATTAAATAACAATCATTTATATGATATATTTACTACCTTCCGATATATCTTATAACTATTATTTTTATGATATATTTATTACCTTCTGATATATCTTATAACTATCATTTTTATGATATATTTATTAACTTCTGATATATCTTATATCTATCATTTTTATGATATATTCACTACATGTCATTTTTATGATATATTTACTACCATCCGATATATCATATAACTATCATTTTTAAGATATATGTACTACCTACCGATATATCTTATAACTATCATTTTTATGATGTATTTATTACCTTCTGATATATCTTATAACTATCATTTTTATGATTTATTTACAACCTATCATTTTTATGGTATATTTATTATCTTCCGATATATCTTATAACAATCATTTTTATGATATATTCACTACATATCAATTTTATTATATATTTATTACCTTACAATATATCATATAACTATCATTTTTATTATATATTTACTACCTTCTGATATATCAAATAACTATCATTTATATGATATATTTACTACCTTCCGATATATCTTATAACTATTATTTTTATGATATATTTATTACCTTCTGATATATCTTATAACTATCATTTTTATGATTTATTTAATACCTATCATTTTTATGGTATATTTATTACCTTCCGATATATCTTATAACAATCATTTCTATGATATATATGTACTACCTTCTGATATATCTTATAACTATCGTTTTTATGATTTATTTATTACCTTCTGATATATCTTATAACTATCATTTTTATGATTTATTTACTTATGATATATTTACTACCTTCCGATATATCATATAACTATCATTTTTAAGATATATGTACTACCTTTCGATATATCTTATAACTATTATTTTTATGATATATTTATTATCTTCTGATATATCTTATAACTATCATTTTTATGATTTATTTACTTCCTATCATTTTTATGGTATATTTATTACCTTCCGATATATCTTATAACAATCATTTTTATGATATATTCACTACATATCAATTTTATTATATATTTATTACCTTACAATTTATCTTATAACTATCATTTTTATGATATATTTACTACCTTCCGATATATCATATAACTATCATTTCTATGATATATTTACTACCTCCCGATATATCTAATAACTATCGTTTTTATGATATATTTATTACCATCTGATATATCTTATAACTATCATTTTTATGATATATTTATTACCTTCTGATATATCTTATAACTATCATTTTTATGATTTATTTACTTCCTATCATTTTTATGGTATATTTATTACCTTCCGATATATCTTATAACAATCATTTTTATGATATATTCACTACATATCAATTTTATTATATATTTATTACCTTACAATTTATCTTATAACTATCATTTTTATGATATATTTACTACCTTCCGATATATCATATAACTATCATTTCTATGATATATTTACTACCTCCCGATATATCTAATAACTATCGTTTTTATGATATATTTATTACCATCTGATATATCTTATAACTATCATTTTTATGATATATTTATTACCTTCTGATATATCTTATAACTATCATTTTTATGATTTATTTACTTCCTATCATTTTTATGGTATATTTATTACCTTCCGATATATCTTATAACAATCATTTTTATGATATATTCACTAATATCAATTTTATTATATATTTATTACCTTACAATTTATCTTATAACTATCATTTTTATGATATATTTACTACCTTCCGATATATCATATAACTATCATTTCTATGATATATTTACTACCTCCCGATATATCTAATAACTATCGTTTTTATGATATATTTATTACCATCTGATATATCTTATAACTATCATTTTTATGATATATTTATTACCTTCTGATATATCTTATAACTATCATTTTTATGATTTATTTACAACCTATCATTTTTATGGTATATTTATTATCTTCCGATATATCTTATAACAATCATTTTTATGAAATATTCACTACATATCAATTTTATTATATATTAATTACCTTATAATATATCTTATAACTATCATTTTTATTATATATTTACTACCTTCCGATATATCAAATAACAATCATTTATATGATATATTTACTACCTTCCGATATATCTTATAACTATTATTTTTATGATATATTTATTACCTTCTGATATATCTTATAACTATCATTTTTATGATATATTTATTAACTTCTGATATATCTTATATCTATCATTTTTATGATATATTCACTACATGTCATTTTTATGATATATTTACTACCATCCGATATATCATATAACTATCATTTTTAAGATATATGTACCACCTACCGATATATCTTATAACTATCATTTTTATGATGTATTTATTACCTTCTGATATATCTTATAACTATCATTTTTATGATTTATTTACAACCTATCATTTTTATGGTATATTTATTATCTTCCGATATATCTTATAACAATCATTTTTATGATATATTCACTACATATCAATTTTATTATATATTTATTACCTTACAATATATCTTATAACTATCATTTTTATTATATATTTACTACCTTCCGATATATCAAATAACTATCATTTATATGATATATTTACTACCTTCCGATATATCTTATAACTATTATTTTTATGATATATTTATTACCTTCTGATATATCTTATAACTATCATTTTTATGATTTATTTAATACCTATCATTTTTATGGTATATTTATTACCTTCCGATATATCTTATAACAATCATTTCTATGACATATATGTACTACCTTCTGATATATCTTATAACTAACGTTTTTATGATATATTTATTACCTTCTGATATATCTTATAACTATCATTTTTATGATTTATTTACTTATGATATATTTACTACCTTCCGATATATCATATAACTATCATTTTTAAGATATATGTACTACCTTTCGATATATCTTATAACTATTATTTTTATGATATATTTATTACCTTCTGATATATCTTATAACTATCATTTTTATGATTTATTTACTTCCTATCATTTTTATGGTATATTTATTACCTTCCGATATATCTTATAACAATCATTTTTATGATATATTCACTACATATCAATTTTATTATATATTTATTACCTTACAATTTATCTTATAACTATCATTTTTATGATATATTTACTACCTTCCGATATATCATATAACTATCATTTCTATGATATATTTACTACCTCCCGATATATCTAATAACTATCGTTTTTATGATATATTTATTACCATCTGATATATCTTATAACTATCATTTTTATGATATATTTATTACCTTCTGATATATCTTATAACTATCATTTTTATGATTTATTTACAACCTATCATTTTTATGGTATATTTATTATCTTCCGATATATCTTATAACAATCATTTTTATGAAATATTCACTACATATCAATTTTATTATATATTTATTACCTTACAATATATCTTATAACTATCATTTTTATTATATATTTACTACCTTCCGATATATCAAATAACAATCATTTATATGATATATTTACTACCTTCCGATATATCTTATAACTATTATTTTTATGATATATTTATTACCTTCTGATATATCTTATAACTATCATTTTTATGATATATTTATTAACTTCTGATATATCTTATATCTATCATTTTTATGATATATTCACTACATGTCATTTTTATGATATATTTACTACCATCCGATATATCATATAACTATCATTTTTAAGATATATGTACTACCTACCGATATATCTTATAACTATCATTTTTATGATGTATTTATTACCTTCTGATATATCTTATAACTATCATTTTTATGATTTATTTACAACCTATCATTTTTATGGTATATTTATTATCTTCCGATATATCTTATAACAATCATTTTTATGAAATATTCACTACATATCAATTTTATTATATATTTATTACCTTACAATATATCTTATAACTATCATTTTTATTATATATTTACTACCTTCCGATATATCAAATAACAATCATTTATATGATATATTTACTACCTTCCGATATATCTTATAATTATTATTTTTATGATATATTTATTACCTTCTGATATATCTTATAACTATCATTTTTATGATATATTTATTAACTTCTGATATATCTTATATCTATCATTTTTATGATATATTCACTACATGTCATTTTTATGATATATTAATACCATCCGATATATCATATAACTATCATTTTTAAGATATATGTACTACCTACCGATATATCTTATAACTATCATAATTATGATGTATTTATTACCTACTGATATATCTTATAACTATCATTTTTATGATTTATTTACAACCTATCATTTTTATGGTATATTTATTATCTTCCGATATATCTTATAACAATCATTTTTATGATATATTCACTACATATCAATTTTATTATATATTTATTACCTTACAATATATCTTATAACTATCATTTTTATTATATATTTACTACCTTCCGATATATCAAATAACTATCATTTATATGATATATTTACTACCTTCCGATATATCTTATAACTATTATTTTTATGATATATTTATTACCTTCTGATATATCTTATAACTATCATTTTTATGATTTATTTAATACCTATCAGTTTTATGGTATATTTATTACCTTCCGATATATCTTATAACAATCATTTCTATGATATATATGTACTACCTTCTGATATATCTTATAACTATCGTTTTTATGATATATTTATTACCTTCTGATATATCTTATAACTATCATTTTTATGATTTATTTACTTATGATATATTTACTACCTTCCGATATATCATATAACTATCATTTTTAAGATATATGTACTACCTTTCGATATATCTTATAACTATTATTTTTATGATATATTTATTACCTTCTGATATATCTTATAACTATCATTTTTATGATTTATTTACTTCCTATCATTTTTATGGTATATTTATTACCTTCCGATATATCTTATAACAATCATTTTTATGATGTATTCACTACATATCAATTTTATTATATATTTATTACCTTACAATTTATCTTATAACTATCATTTTTATGATATATTTACTACCTTCCGATATATCATATAACTATCATTTCTATGATATATTTACTACCTCCCGATATATCTAATAACTATCGTTTTTATGATATATTTATTACCATCTGATATATCTTATAACTATCATTTTTATGATATATTTATTACCTTCTGATATATCTTATAACTATCATTTTTATGATTTATTTACAACCTATCATTTTTATGGTATATTTATTATCTTCCGATATATCTTATAACAATCATTTTTATGAAATATTCACTACATATCAATTTTATTATATATTTATTACCTTACAATATATCTTATAACTATCATTTTTATTATATATTTACTACCTTCCGATATATCAAATAACAATCATTTATATGATATATTTACTACCTTCCGATATATCTTATAACTATTATTTTTATGATATATTTATTACCTTCTGATATATCTTATAACTATCATTTTTATGATATATTTATTAACTTCTGATATATCTTATATCTATCATTTTTATGATATATTCACTACATGTCATTTTTATGATATATTAATACCATCCGATATATCATATAACTATCATTTTTAAGATATATGTACTACCTACCGATATATCTTATAACTATCATAATTATGATGTATTTATTACCTACTGATATATCTTATAACTATCATTTTTATGATTTATTTACAACCTATCATTTTTATGGTATATTTATTATCTTCCGATATATCTTATAACAATCATTTTTATGATATATTCACTACATATCAATTTTATTATATATTTATTACCTTACAATATATCTTATAACTATCATTTTTATTATATATTTACTACCTTCCGATATATCAAATAACTATCATTTATATGATATATTTACTACCTTCCGATATATCTTATAACTATTATTTTTATGATATATTTATTACCTTCTGATATATCTTATAACTATCATTTTTATGATTTATTTAATACCTATCATTTTTATGGTATATTTATTACCTTCCGATATATCTTATAACAATCATTTCTATGATATATATGTACTACCTTCTGATATATCTTATAACTATCGTTTTTATGATATATTTATTACCTTCTGATATATCTTATAACTATCATTTTTATGATTTATTTACTTATGATATATTTACTACCTTCCGATATATCATATAACTATCATTTTTAAGATATATGTACTACCTTTCGATATATCTTATAACTATTATTTTTATGATATATTTATTACCTTCTGATATATCTTATAACTATCATTTTTATGATTTATTTACTTCTTATCATTTTTATGGTATATTTATTACCTTCCGATATATCTTATAACAATCATTTTTATGATGTATTCACTACATATCAATTTTATTATATATTTATTACCTTACAATTTATCTTATAACTATCATTTTTATGATATATTTACTACCTTCCGATATATCATATAACTATCATTTCTATGATATATTTACTACCTCCCGATATATCTAATAACTATCGTTTTTATGATATATTTATTACCAACTGATATATCTTATAACTATCATTTTTATGATATATTTATTACCTTCTGATATATCTTATAACTATCATTTTTATGATTTATTTACAACCTATCATTTTTATGGTATATTTATTATCTTCCGATATATCTTATAACAATCATTTTTATGAAATATTCACTACATATCAATTTTATTATATATTTATTACCTTACAATATATCTTATAACTATCATTTTTATTATATATTTACTACCTTCCGATATATCAAATAACAATCATTTATATGATATATTTACTACCTTCCGATATATCTTATAACTATTATTTTTATGATATATTTATTACCTTCTGATATATCTTATAACTATCATTTTTATGATTTATTTAATACCTATCATTTTTAGGGTATATTTATTACCTTCCGATATATCTTATAACAATCATTTCTATGATATATATGTACTACCTTCTGATATATCTTATAACTATCGTTTTTATGATATATTTATTACCTTCTGATATATCTTATAACTATCATTTTTATGATTTATTTACTACCTATCATTTTTATGGTATATTTATTACCTTCCGATATATCTTATAACAATCATTTTTACGTTATATTCACTACATATCAATTTTATTATATATTTATTACCTTACAATATATCTTATAACTATCATTTTTATGATATATTTATTACCTTCCGATATATCATATAACTATCATTTCTATGATATATTTACTACCTTCCGATATAACATATACTATCATTTTTATGATATATTTATTACGTTCTGATATATCTTATAACTATCATTTTTAGGATTTAGTTACTATGTATCATTTTTATGGTATATTTATTACCTTCCGATATATCTTATAACAATCATTTTTATGATATATTCATTACATATAAATTTTATTATATATTTATTACTTTCCAATATATCTTATAACTATCATTTTTATGATATATTTATTACATATCAATTTTATTATATATTTATTACTTTCCAATATATCTTATAACTATCATTTTTAGGATATATTTATTACCATTTGATATATCTTATAACTATCATTTTTATGATATATTTACTACGTGTCATTTTTATGATATATTTACTTCCTTCTGATATATCATATAACTATCATTTTTATGATATATGTACTACCTTTCGATAAATCTTATAACTATCATTTTTATGATATATTTATTACCTTCTGATATATCTTATAACTATCATTTTTATGATTTATTTACTTCCTATCATTTTAATGGTATATTTATTACCTTCCAATATATCTTATAGCAATCATTTTTATGATATATTCACTACATATCAATTTTATTATATATTTATTACCTTCCAATATATCTTATAACTATCATTTTTATGATATATTTATTACCTTCTGATATATCTTAAATCTGTCATTTTTATGATTTATTTAATACCTATCATTTTTATGGTATATTTATTACCATCCGATATATCTTATAACAATCATTTTTACGATATATTCACTACTTTCCGATATATCATATAACTATCATTTCTTATATATATTTACTACCTTCCGATATATCTTATATCTATCATTTTTATGATATATTCACTACATGTCATTTTTATGATATATTTTTTACCATCTGGTATATCTTAAAACTATCATTTTAATGATTTATTTACTACCTATCATTTTTATGGTATATTTATTACCCTGCGATATCTTATATCAATCATTTTTATGATATATTCATTAAATATCAATTTTATTATATATTTATTACCTTCCAATATATCTTATAACTATCATTATTATGATATATTTACTACCTTCCGATATATCATATAACTATCATTTCTATGAAATATTTACTACCTTTCGATGTATCTTATAACTATCATTTTTGGGATATATTTATTACCATCTGATATATCTTATAACTATCATTTTTATGATATATTCACTTCATGTCATTTTTATGATATATTGACTACCTTTCGATATATCATATAACTATAATTTTTATGATATATGTACTACCTTCCGATATATCTTATAACTATCATTTTTATGATATATTTATTACCTTCTGATATATCTTATAACTATCATTTTTATGATTTATTTACTTCCTATCATTTTAATGGTATATTTATTACCATCCGATATATCTTATAACAATCAATTTTATGATATATTCACTACATATCCATTTTATTATATATTTATTACCTTACAATATATTTTATAACTATCATTTTTATGTTATATTTACTACCTTCTGATATATCATATAACTATGATTTTTATGATATATTTACTACCTTCCTATATATCTTATAACTATCGTTTTTATGATATATTTATTACCTTCTGATATATCTTATAACTATCATTTTTATGATTTATTTACTACCTATCATTTTTATGGTATATTTATTACCTTCCGATATATCTTATAACAATCATTTTTTTGATATATTCACTTAATATCAATTTTATTATATATTTATTACCTTTCAATATATCTTATAACTATCATTTTTATTATATATTTACTACCTTCTGATATGTCAAATAACTAACATTTATATGATATATTTACTACCTTCCGATATATCTTATAACTATTATTTTTATGATATATTTATTACCTTTTGATATATCTTATAACTATCATTTTTATGATTTATTTAATACCTATCATTTTTATGGTATATTTATTACCTTCCGATATATCTTATAACAATCATTTCTATGATATATATGTACTACCTTCTGATATATCTTATAACTATCGTTTTTATGATATATATTACCTTCTGATATATCTTATAACTATCATTTTTATGATTTATTTACTACCTATCATTTTTATGGTATATTTATTACCTTCCGATATATCTTATAACAATCATTTTTACGTTATATTCACTACATATCAATTTTATTATATATTTATTACCTTACAATATATCTTATAACTATCATTTTTATGATATATTTACTACCTTCCGATATATCATATAACTATCATTTCTATGATATATTTACTACCTTCCGATATATCTTATAACTATCATTTTTATGATATATTTATTACCTTCTTATATATCTTATATCTATCATTTTTATTATTTATTTAATACTTATCATTTTTGTGGTATATTTATTACCTTCCGATATATCTTATCACAATCATTTTTATGATATATTCACTACATATCAATTTTATTATATATTTATTAACTTACAATATATCTTATAACTATCTTTTTTATGATATATTTACTACATTATGATATATCATATAACTATCATTTCTACGATATATTTACTACCTTCCGATATATCTTATATCTTTCATTTTTATGATATATTCACTACATGTCATTTTTATGATATATTTACTACCTTCCGATATATCATATAACTATTATTTTTATGATATATGTACTACCTTCCGATATAACATATACTATCATTTTTATGATATATTTAATACGTTCTGATATATCTTATAACTATCAATTTTAGGATTTAGTTACTATGTATCATTTTTATGGTATATTTATTACCTTCCAATATATCTTATAACAATCATTTTTATGATATATTCATTACATATCAATTTTATTATATATTTATTACTTTCTAATATATCTTATAACTATCATTTTTATGATATATTTACTACCTTCCGATATATCATATAACTATCATTTCTATGATATATTTACTATCTTCCGATGTATCTTATAACTATCATTTTTAGGATATATTTATTACCATCTGATATATCTTATAACTATCATTTTTATGATATATTTACTACGTGTCATTTTTATGATATATTTACTTCCTTCCGATATATCATATAACTATCATTTTTATGATATATGTACTACCTTTCGATAAATCTTATAACTATCATTTTTATGATATATTTATTACCTTCTGATATATCTTATAACTATCATTTTTATGATTTATTTACTTCCTATCATTTTTATGGTATATTTATTACCTTCCGATATATCTTATAACAATCATTTTTATGATATATTCACTACATATCAATTTTATTATATATTTATTACCTTCCAATATATCTTATAACTATCATTTTTATGATATATTTACTACCTTCCGATATATCATATAACTATCATTTCTATGATATATTTACTACCTTCAGATATATCTTATAACTATCATTTTTATGATATATTTATTACCTTCTGATATATCTTAAATCTGTCATTTTTATGATTTATTTAATACCTATCATTTTTATGGTATATTTATTACTATCCGATATATCTTATAACAATCATTTTTACGATATATTCACTACATATCAATTTTAATATATATTTATTACCTTACAATTTATCTTATAACTAAAAATTTTATGATATATTTACTACTTTACGATATATCATATAACTATCATTTCTTTTATATATTTACTACCTTCCGATATATCTTATATCTATCATTTTTATGATATATTCACTACATGTCATTTTTATGATATATTTACTACCCTCCGATATATCATATAACTATCATTTTTATGATATATTTATTACCTTCTGATATATCTTATAACAACCATTTTTATGATTTATTTACTTCCTATCATTTTTATGGTATATTTATTACCTTCCGATATATCTTATAACAATCATTTTGATGATATATTCACTACATATCAATTTTATTATATATTTATTACCTTACAATATATCTTATAACTATCATTTTTATGTTATATTTACTACCTTCCGATATATCATATAACTATCATTTCTATGATATATTTACTACCTTCCGATATATCTTATAACTATCGTTTTTATGATATATTTATTACCTTCTGATATATCTTATAACTATCATTTTTATGATTTATTTACTACCTATCATTTTTCTGGTATATTTATTACCTTCCGATATATCTTATAACAATCATTTTTTTGATATATTCACTAAATATCAATTTTATTATATATTTATTACCTTACAATATATCTTATAACTATCATTTTTATGATATATTTACTACCTTCCGATATATCATATAACTATAATTTCTATGATATATTTACTACCTTCCGATATATCTTATAACTATCATTTTTATGATATATTTATTAGCTTCTGATATATCTTATATCTATCATTTTTATGATATATTCACTACATGTCATTTTTATGATATATTTACTACCATCCGATATATCATATAACTATCTTTTTATGATATATGTACTACCTACCGATATATCTTATAACTATCATTTTTATGATATATATATTACCTTCTGATATATCTTATAACTATCATTTTTATGATTTATTTACAACCTATCTTTTTTATGGTATATTTATTATCTTCCGATATATCTTATAACAATCATTTTTATGATATATTCACTACATATCAATTTTATTATATATTTATTACCTTACAATATATCTTATAACTATCATTTTTATTATATATTTACTACCTTCCGATATATCAAATAACTATCATTTATATGATATATTTACTACCTTCCGATATATCTTATAACTATTATTTTTATGATATATTTATTACCTTCTGATATATCTTTTAACAATCATTTTTAAGATTTATTTAATACCTATCATTTTTATGGTATATTTATTACCTTCCGATATATCTTATAACAATCATTTCTATGATATATATGTACTACCTTCTGATATATCTTATGACTATCGTTTTTATGATATATTTATTACCTTCTGATATAACTTATAACTATCATTTTTATGATTTATTTACTACCTATCACTTTTATGGTATATTTATTACCTTCCGATATATCTTATAACAATCATTTTTACGTTATATTCACTATATATCAATTTTATTATATATTTATTACCTTACAATATATCTTATAACTATCATTTTTATGATATATTTACTACCTTCCGATATATCATATAACTATCATTTCTATGATATATTTACTAGCTTGCGATATATCTTATAACTATCATTTTTATGATATATTTATTACCTTCTTATATATCTTATATCTATCATTTTTATTATTTATTTAATACTTATCATTTTTGTGGTATATTTATTACCTTCCGATATATCTTATCACAATCATTTTTATGATATATTCACTACATATCAATTTTATTATATATTTATTAACTTACAATATATCTTATAATTATCTTTTTTATGATATATTTACTACATTCCGATATATCATATAACTATCATTTCTATGATATATTTACTACCTTCCGATATATCTTATAACTTTCATTTTTATGATATATATATTACCTTCTGATATATCTTATAACTATCATTTTTATGATTTATTTATACCCTATCATTTTTATGGTATATTTATTATCTTCCGATTTATCTTATAACAATCATTTTTATGATATATTCACTACATATCAATTTTATTATATATTTATTACCTTACAATATATCTTATAACTATCATTTTTATTATATAATTACTACCTTCCGATATATCAAATAACTATCATTTATATGATATATTAACTACCTTCCGATATATCTTATAACTATTATTTTTATGATATATTTATTACATTCTGATATATCTTATAACTATCATTTTTATGATTTATTTAATACCTATCATTTTTAGGGTATATTTATTACCTTCCGATATATCTTATAACAATCATTTCTATGATATATATGTACTACCTTCTGATATATCTTATAACTATCGTTTTTATGATATATTTATTACCTTCTGATATATCTTATAACTATCATTTTTATGATTTATTTACTACCTATCATTTTTATGGTATATTTATTACCTTCCGATATATCTTATAACAATCATTTTTACGTTATATTCACTACATATCAATTTTATTATATATTTATTACCTTACAATATGTCTTATAACTATCATTTTTATGATATATTTACTACCTTCCGATATATCATATAACTATCATTTCTATGATATATTTACTACCTTCCGATATATCTTATAACTATCATTTTTATGATATATTTATTACCTTCTTATATATCTTATATATATCATTTTTATTATTTATTTAATACTTATCATTTTTGTGGTATATTTATTACCTTCCGATATATCTTATCACAATCATTTTTATGATATATTCACTACATATCAATTTTATTATATAATTATTAACTTACAATATATCTTATAACTATCTTTTTTATGATATATTTACTACCTTCCGATATATCTTATATCTTTCATTTTTATGATATATTCACTACATGTCATTTTTATGATATATTTACTACCTTCCGATATATCATATAACTATTATTTTTATGATATATGTATTACCTTCCGATATAACATATACTATCATTTTTATGATATATTTAATACGTTCTGATATATCTTATAACTATCATTTTTAGGATTTAGTTACTATGTATCATTTTTATGGTATATTTATTATCTTCCGATATATCTTATAACAATCATTTTTATGATATGTTCATTACATATCAATTTTATTATATATTTATTACTTTCTAATATATCTTATAACTATCATTTTTATGATATATTTACTACCTTCCGATATATCATATAACTATCATTTCTATGATATTTTTACTATCTTCCGATGTATCTTATAACTATCATTTTTAGGATATATTTATTACCATCTGATATATCTTATAACTATCATTTTTATGATATATTTACTACGTGTCATTTTTATGATATATTTACTTCCTTCCTATATATCATATAACTATCATTTTTATGATATATGTACTACCTTTCTATAAATCTTATAACTATCATTTTTATGATATATTTATTACCTTCTGATATATCTTATAACTATCATTTTTATGATTTATTTACTTCCTATCATTTTTATGGTATATTTATTACCTTCCGATATATCTTATAACAATCATTTTTATGATATATTCACTACATATCAATTTTATTATATATTTATTACCTTCCAATATATCTTATAACTATCATTTTTATGATATATTTACTACCTTCCGATATATCATATAACTATCATTTCTATGATATATTTACTACCTTCCGATATATCTTATAACTATCATTTTTATGATATATTTATTACATTCTGATATATCTTTTAACAATCATTTTTATGATTTATTTAATACCTATCATTTTTATGGTATATTTATTACCTTCCGATATATCTTATAACAATCATTTCTATGATATATATGTACTACCTTCTGATATATCTTATAACTATCGTTTTTATGATATATTTATTACCTTCTGATATAGCTTATAACTATCATTTTTATGATTTATTTACTACCTATCACTTTTATGGATATTTATTACCTTCCGCTATATCTTATAACAATCATTTTTACGTTATATTCACTACATATCAATTTTATTATATATTTATTACCTTACTATATATCTTATAACTATCATTTTTATGATATATTTACTACCTTCTTATATATCTTATATCTATCATTTTTATTATTTATTTAATACTTATCATTTTTGTGGTATATTTATTACCTTCCGATATATCTTATCACAATCATTTTTATGATATATTCACTACATATCAATTTTATTATATATTTATTAACTTACAATATATCTTATAATTATCTTTTTTATGATATATTTACTACATTCCGATATATCATATAACTATCATTTCTATGATATATTTACTACCTTCCGATATATCTTATAACTTTCATTTTTATGACATATATATTACCTTCTGATATATCTTATAACTATCATTTTTATGATTTATTTACAACCTATCATTTTTATGGTATATTTATTATCTTCCGATATATCTTATAACAATCATTTTTATAATATATTCACTACATATCAATTTTATTATATATTTATTACCTTACAATATATCTTATAACTATCATTTTTATTATATAATTACTACCTTCCGATATATCAAATAACTATCATTTATATGATATATTAACTACCTTCCGATATATCTTATAACTATTATTTTTATGATATATTTATTACCTTCTGATATATCTTATAACTATCATATTTATGAAATATTTAATACCTATCATTTTTATGGTATATTTATAACCTTCCGATATATCTTATAACAATCATTTCTATGATATATATGTACTACCTTCTGATATATCTTATAACTATCGTTTTTATGATATATTTATTACCTTCAAATATATCTTATAACTATCATTTTTTTGATTTATTTACTACCTATCACTTTTATGGTATATTTATTACCTTCCGATATATCTTATCACAATCATTTTTATGATATATTCACTAAATATCAATTTTATTATATATTTATTACCTTACAATATATCTTATAACTATCATTTTTATAATATATTTACTACCTTCTGATATATCATATAACTATCATTTCTATGATATATTTACTACCTTCCGATATATCTTATAACTATCATTTTTATGATATATTTATTACGTTCTGATATATCTTATAACTATCATTTTTAGAATTTAGTTACTACCAATCATTTTTATGGTATATTTATTACCTTCCGATATATCTTATAACAATCATTTTTATGATATATCATTACATATCAATTTTATTATATATTTATTACTTTCCAATATATCTTATAACTATCATTTTTATGATATATTTACTACCTTCCGATATATCATATAACTATCATTTCTATGATATATTTACTATCTTCCGATGTATCTTATAACTATCATTTAGGATATATTTATTACCATCTGATATATCATATAACTATCATTTTTATGATATATTTACTACATGTCATTTTTATGATATATTTACTTCCTTCCGATATATCATATAACTATCATTTTTATGATATATGTACTACCTTTCGATAAATCTTGTAACTATCATTTTTATGATATATTTATTACCTTCTGATATATCTTATAACTATCATTTTTATGATTTATTTACAACCTATCATTTTTATGGTATATTTATTATCTTCCGATATATCTTATAACAATCATTTTTATGATATATTCACTACATATCAATTTTATTATATATTTATTACCTTCCAATATATCTTATAACTATCATTTTTAGGATATATTTACTACATTACGATATATCATATAACTATCATTTCTATGATATATTTACTACCTTCCAATATATCTTATAACTATCTTTTTTATGATATATTTATTAACATCTGATATATCTTATAACTATCATTTTTATGAATTATTTACTACCTATTATTTTTATGGTATATTTATTACCTTCCGATATATCTTATAACAATCATTTTTATGATATATTCACTACATATCAATTTTATTATATATTTATTACCTTCCAATATATCTTATAACTATCATTTTTATGATATATTTACTACCTTCCGATATATCATATAACTATTATTTCTATGATATATTTACTACCTTCCGATATATCTTATAACTTTCATTTTTATGACATATATATTACCTTCTGATATATCTTATAACTATCATTTTTATGATTTATTTACAACCTATCATTTTTATGGTATATTTATTATCTTCCGATATATCTTATAACAATCATTTTTATAATATATTCACTACATATCAATTTTATTATATATTTATTACCTTACAATATATCTTATAACTATCATTTTTATTATATAATTACTACCTTCCGATATATCAAATAACTATCATTTATATGATATATTAACTACCTTCCGATATATCTTATAACTATTATTTTTATGATATATTTATTACCTTCTGATATATCTTATAACTATCATATTTATGAAATATTTAATACCTATCATTTTTATGGTATATTTATTACCTTCCGATATATCTTATAACAATCATTTCTATGATATATATGTACTACCTTCTGATATATCTTATAACTATCGTTTTTATGATATATTTATTACCTTCAAATATATCTTATAACTATCATTTTTTTGATTTATTTACTACCTATCACTTTTATGGTATATTTATTACCTTCCGATATATCTTATCACAATCATTTTTATGATATATTCACTAAATATCAATTTTATTATATATTTATTACCTTACAATATATCTTATAACTATCATTTTTATAATATATTTACTACCTTCTGATATATCATATAACTATCATTTCTATGATATATTTACTACCTTCCGATATATCTTATAACTATCATTTTTATGATATATTTATTACGTTCTGATATATCTTATAACTATCATTTTTAGAATTTAGTTACTACCAATCATTTTTATGGTATATTTATTACCTTCCGATATATCTTATAACAATCATTTTTATGATATATCATTACATATCAATTTTATTATATATTTATTACTTTCCAATATATCTTATAACTATCATTTTTATGATATATTTACTACCTTCCGATATATCATATAACTATCATTTCTATGATATATTTACTATCTTCCGATGTATCTTATAACTATCATTTAGGATATATTTATTACCATCTGATATATCATATAACTATCATTTTTATGATATATTTACTACATGTCATTTTTATGATATATTTACTTCCTTCCGATATATCATATAACTATCATTTTTATGATATATGTACTACCTTTCGATAAATCTTGTAACTATCATTTTTATGATATATTTATTACCTTCTGATATATCTTATAACTATCATTTTTATGATTTATTTACAACCTATCATTTTTATGGTATATTTATTATCTTCCGATATATCTTATAACAATCATTTTTATGATATATTCACTACATATCAATTTTATTATATATTTATTACCTTCCAATATATCTTATAACTATCATTTTTAGGATATATTTACTACATTACGATATATCATATAACTATCATTTCTATGATATATTTACTACCTTCCAATATATCTTATAACTATCTTTTTTATGATATATTTATTAACATCTGATATATCTTATAACTATCATTTTTATGAATTATTTACTACCTATTATTTTTATGGTATATTTATTACCTTCCGATATATCTTATAACAATCATTTTTATGATATATTCACTACATATCAATTTTATTATATATTTATTACCTTCCAATATATCTTATAACTATCATTTTTATGATATATTTACTACCTTCCGATATATCATATAACTATTATTTCTATGATATATTTACTACCTTCCGATATATCTTATAACTTTCATTTTTATGACATATATATTACCTTCTGATATATCTTATAACTATCATTTTTATGATTTATTTACAACCTATCATTTTTATGGTATATTTATTATCTTCCGATATATCTTATAACAATCATTTTTATAATATATTCACTACATATCAATTTTATTATATATTTATTACCTTACAATATATCTTATAACTATCATTTTTATTATATAATTACTACCTTCCGATATATCAAATAACTATCATTTATATGATATATTAACTACCTTCCGATATATCTTATAACTATTATTTTTATGATATATTTATTACCTTCTGATATATCTTATAACTATCATATTTATGAAATATTTAATACCTATCATTTTTATGGTATATTTATTACCTTCCGATATATCTTATAACAATCATTTCTATGATATATATGTACTACCTTCTGATATATCTTATAACTATCGTTTTTATGATATATTTATTACCTTCAAATATATCTTATAACTATCATTTTTTTGATTTATTTACTACCTATCACTTTTATGGTATATTTATTACCTTCCGATATATCTTATCACAATCATTTTTATGATATATTCACTAAATATCAATTTTATTATATATTTATTACCTTACAATATATCTTATAACTATCATTTTTATAATATATTTACTACCTTCTGATATATCATATAACTATCATTTCTATGATATATTTACTACCTTCCGATATATCTTATAACTATCATTTTTATGATATATTTATTACGTTCTGATATATCTTATAACTATCATTTTTAGAATTTAGTTACTACCAATCATTTTTATGGTATATTTATTACCTTCCGATATATCTTATAACAATCATTTTTATGATATATCATTACATATCAATTTTATTATATATTTATTACTTTCCAATATATCTTATAACTATCATTTTTATGATATATTTACTACCTTCCGATATATCATATAACTATCATTTCTATGATATATTTACTATCTTCCGATGTATCTTATAACTATCATTTAGGATATATTTATTACCATCTGATATATCATATAACTATCATTTTTATGATATATTTACTACATGTCATTTTTATGATATATTTACTTCCTTCCGATATATCATATAACTATCATTTTTATGATATATGTACTACCTTTCGATAAATCTTGTAACTATCATTTTTATGATATATTTATTACCTTCTGATATATCTTATAACTATCATTTTTATGATTTATTTACAACCTATCATTTTTATGGTATATTTATTATCTTCCGATATATCTTATAACAATCATTTTTATGATATATTCACTACATATCAATTTTATTATATATTTATTACCTTCCAATATATCTTATAACTATCATTTTTAGGATATATTTACTACATTACGATATATCATATAACTATCATTTCTATGATATATTTACTACCTTCCAATATATCTTATAACTATCTTTTTTATGATATATTTATTAACATCTGATATATCTTATAACTATCATTTTTATGAATTATTTACTACCTATTATTTTTATGGTATATTTATTACCTTCCGATATATCTTATAACAATCATTTTTATGATATATTCACTACATATCAATTTTATTATATATTTATTACCTTCCAATATATCTTATAACTATCATTTTTATGATATATTTACTACCTTCCGATATATCATATAACTATTATTTCTATGATATATTTACTACCTTCCGATATATCTTATAACTTTCATTTTTATGACATATATATTACCTTCTGATATATCTTATAACTATCATTTTTATGATTTATTTACAACCTATCATTTTTATGGTATATTTATTATCTTCCGATATATCTTATAACAATCATTTTTATAATATATTCACTACATATCAATTTTATTATATATTTATTACCTTACAATATATCTTATAACTATCATTTTTATTATATAATTACTACCTTCCGATATATCAAATAACTATCATTTATATGATATATTAACTACCTTCCGATATATCTTATAACTATTATTTTTATGATATATTTATTACCTTCTGATATATCTTATAACTATCATATTTATGAAATATTTAATATCTATCATTTTTATGGTATATTTATTACCTTCCGATATATCTTATAACAATCATTTCTATGATATATATTTACTACCTTCTAATATATCTTATAACTATCGTTTTTATGATATATTTATTACCTTCAAATATATCTTATAACTATCATTTTTTTGATTTATTTACTACCTATCACTTTTATGGTATATTTATTACCTTCCGATATATCTTATCACAATCATTTTTATGATATATTCACTAAATATCAATTTTATTATATATTTATTACCTTACAATATATCTTATAACTATCATTTTTATAATATATTTACTACCTTCTGATATATCATATAACTATCATTTCTATGATATATTTACTACCTTCCGATATATCTTATAACTATCATTTTTATGATATATTTATTACGTTCTGATATATCTTATAACTATCATTTTTAGGATTTAGTTACTACCAATCATTTTTATGGTATATTTATTACCTTCCGATATATCTTATAACAATCATTTTTATGATATATCATTACATATCAATTTTATTATATATTTATTACTTTCCAATATATCTTATAACTATCATTTTTATGATATATTTACTACCTTCCGATATATCATATAACTATCATTTCTATGATATATTTACTATCTTCCGATGTATCTTATAACTATCATTTAGGATATATTTATTACCATCTGATATATCATATAACTATCATTTTTATGATATATTTACTACATGTCATTTTTATGATATATTTACTTCCTTCCGATATATCATATAACTATCATTTTTATGATATATGTACTACCTTTCGATAAATCTTGAAACTATCATTTTTATGATATATTTATTACCTTCTGATATATCTTATAACTATCATTTTTATGATTTATTTACAACCTATCATTTTTATGGTATATTTATTATCTTCCGATATATCTTATAACAATCATTTTTATGATATATTCACTACATATCAATTTTATTAAATATTTATTACCTTCCAATATATCTTATAACTATCATTTTTATGATATATTTACTACCTTCCGATATATCATATAACTATCATTTCTATGATATATTTACTACCTTCCGATATATCTTATAACTATCATTTTTATGATATATTCATTACCTTCTGATATATCTTATATCTGTCATTTTTATGATTTATTTAATACCTATCATTTTTATGGTATATTTATTACCATCCGATATATCTTATAACAATCATTTTTACGATATATTCACTACATATCAATTTTATTATATATTTATTACCTTACAATTTATCTTATAACTAAAAATTTTATGATATATTTACTACTTTCCGATATGTCATATAACTATCATTTCTTTTATATATTTATTACCTTCCGATATATCTTATATCTATTATTTATATGATATATTCACTACATGTCATTTTTATGATATATTTACTATCTTCCGATATATCATATAACTATCAGTTTTATGATATATGTACTACCTTCCGATATATCTTATAACTATCATTTTTATGATATATTTATTAACATCTGATATATCTTATAACTATCATTTTTATGATTTATTTACTACCTATCATTTTTATGGTATATTTATTAACCAGCGATATATCTTATAACAATCATTTTTATGATATATTCATTACATATTAATTTTATTATATATTTATTACCTTCCAATATATCTTATAACTATCATTATTATGATATATTTACTACCTTCCGATATATCATATAACTATTATTTCTATGATATATTTACTACCTTCCGATGTATCTTATAACTATCATTTTTGGGATATATTTATTACCATCTGATATATCTTAAAACTATAATTTTTATGATATATTCACTACATGTCATTTTATGATATATTTACTACCTTCTGATATATCATATAACTATAATTTTTATGATATATGTACTACCTTCCGATATATCTTATAACTATCATTTTTATGATATATTTATTACCTTCTGATATATCTTATAACTATCATTTTTATGATTTATTTACTTCCTATCATTTTTATGGTATATTTATTACCTTCCGATATATCTTATAACAATCAGTTTTATGATATATCATTACATATCAATTTTATTATATATTTATTACTTTCCAATATATCTTATAACTATCATTTTTATGATATATTTACTACCTTCCGATATATCATATAACTATCATTTCTATGATATATTTACTATCTTCCGATGTATCTTATAACTATCATTTTTAGGATATATTTATTACCATCTGATATATCATATAACTATCATTTTTATGATATATTTACTACATGTCATTTTTATGATATATTTACTACCTTCTGATATATCATATAACTATCATTTTTATGATATATGTACTACCTTTCTATAAATCTTATAACTATCATTTTTATGATATATTTATTACCTTCTGATATATCTTATAACTATCATTTTTATGATTTATTTACTTCCTATCATTTTTATGGTATATTTATTACCTTCCGATATATCTTATAACAATCATTTTTATGATATATTCACTAATATCAATTTTATTATATATTTATTACCTTACAATTTATCTTATAACTATCATTTTTATGAAATATTTACTACATTCCGATATATCATATAACTATCATTTCTATGATATATTTACTACCTTCCAATATATCTTATAACTATCGTTTTTATGATATACTTATTACCATCTGATATATTTTATAAATATCATTTTTTTGATTTATTTACTGTTGAAAGTGCTGTTAAAAGCAGTATTTTTCTGTCTGCAACAGCAGTAACCGGTTACCCTCCGGTGAGTAACCGGGTACCACTGTCAAAAACAGAAAAATAACAGAATTAACAGCATTGCACTTTAGTTGTAGTTTTGATATTTTTTGGTTCTCTCAATTGTATCAATGTATAAATACTCTCTGTAATTCCCAATTCCAATTAATGCCTAATTGAATATTCATCCCAATTTTACTCTCTCTACTCAAATTCTCTTTCTCTCTCAATTTCATCTTCTTCCCAAAATTCCATTTCCACCATTGTTAAACCTTCACTTTCAAATTCTGGTTTTGTTGTTTATGTTTGTTCTAACATTTGGCATCAAGAGCTTCGGTTATTGATCCGATTCCGCTGCAACAATGGCTACCGTTTCCAATGATCGAATTCACACAAATCTTCCAATTCTTGATTCGAAAAATTACGACAAATGGGCGAAACAAATGAAGGTTCTGTTTGGTTATCAAGAGTGCTTGAGATAGTCATCAATGGAGTCACACCATTGGGGGAACAAGCTACCGACACGATTAGGGCTACACACAAAGAAGAAAAGAAGAGGGATTACAAAGCCCTATTCTTGATTCACTCTTGTGTGGATAACGACAATTTCGAGAAGGTTGGTGATTGTGAATCCGCGAAGCAAGCGTGGGAAATCTTGGAAAAAGCATATGCCGGTGCCGCGAAAGCGAAGGTGGTAAGGTTACAAACTTACAAGCGTCAATTTGAGCTAACGAAGATGGAAGACAAAGAAACGATCAACGACTACATTACGCGCATTACTCGGTTAGTCAATCAAATCAAGTCTTGTGGCGAAACGATCGTAGAGCAGAATGTTGTATCGAAGGTGTTGCGTTCGTTAACATCGCGGTTCGATAACATTGTGGTTGCTATTGAAGAATCAAAGGATCTAACGACTATGAGCAAGGAAGAGTTGCAAAGTTCGTTAGAGGCGCATGAGCAAAGGATGGATGAGAGATGTGTCGAAGCGAAAGCGGAGATCGCTTTGCAAGCGCGTTTGAATGAGAAGAGCAAGAGGTCGAAAGGAAAATTTGTAGCTAGAGGTAAGCCAAATTTTCAGAATTTTGGTGTAAACAATTCTCAAAATTCGAAGAGTTCGATGTATGAAAAGGGTGAGAGCAGCTCCAAGGAGAGTGATCGTAGTAGTGGTTTCAAAAAGGATTGGAGTAAAGTTCAATGCTTTAGGTGCAAAAAGCTTGGACATGTTCAATCGAAATGTTATGCAAAATTGAACAAGACTCGCGATGATGAAGCCAAGGTTGCTAGAGAAGAGGTGGAGGATGAAGACACGGTTCTAGTGATGATCACGGAGGAGAATTATGGCATTGTGGATGTTCCGGACAGCAACTACTGTCATGACAGTTCGGGGGACAGCAGCTGTACCGTTTCGGAAAGTGGTAAAAAAATGTGCTCGGATCGAGATGCATTGGTTACCGTACGTGATGGAGTTCAAAGTAAAGATGAATGGTACTTGGATTCCGGTTGTTCAACACATATGACGGGTCGAAAGGATTGGTTTGTGCAAATCAATCAAGCGACAAAGAGTAAAGTCAAGTTTGCCGACGACACTACTTTAAGCGCGGAAGGGGTAGGAGACGTTTTGATCGGAAGGAAGAATGGAGGCTTTTCAAGGATCAAAGATGTCTTGTACATACCGGGAATTAGGTGCAATCTTTTAAGTATTGGTCAATTGCTTGAAAGAGGGTACTTAATTCGGATGGAAAACAAGATGATGCGTGTTTTAGATTCAAAAGGTGTGTTGATTCTAAAAGCGCCGATGGCTGCCAATAGAACCTTTAAAGTTGAGTTAAGGGTTATGGAGCATCGTTGTTTGGCTACCGCGGTAAGTAGAGAGGAGTGGTTATAGCATTACCTTCTTGGTCACCTTAACTTTAGGGATCTTAAGATGTTGCAACAAAATGGTATGGTAACGGGGCTGCCACTTATTAGTGTTCCGACAGAATTGTGTGAAGAATGTGTGACATCCAAGCAACACAAGAATGTGTTTAGCAAGGATGCGGGTCGGAGAGCCAAAGGCCTACTTGAGGTGGTGTATTCCGATGTTTGTGGACCGATGCAAGTAGAGACTTATGGCGGCAATCGATATTTTGTTACGTTCATTGACGATTTTAGTAGGAAACTTTGGACTTATCTTATCAAGAGAAAGGATGAGGTGTTTGGAGTGTTCAAGAGTTTCAAATCCTTGGTGGAGCGTCAAAGCGGCCGGAAGCTCAAAGTTCTCAAAACGGATGGTGGAGGTGAGTATACCTCTAATGAGTTTGGGAATTTTTGTGACCTTGAGGGTATTGTGCGTGAGGTGGTGCCTCCATATACGCCTCAACAAAACGGGGCTGCCGAGAGGAAAAATCGTACAATAATGAACATGGTGCGTAGCATGCTTTGTGGGAAGAAATTACCTAAGGAATTGTGGGGTGAGGCCGTATCTACAGCTACCTACTTGTTGAATAGGTGTCCTACTAAGAAGCTGCAGAATATCACACCTGAAGAGGCTTGGAGTGGTTTCAAACCTAGTGTGGTTCATTTGCGCGTTTTTGGATCGATTGCGTATCGTCACATACCGAATCAACTTAGAAAGAAGTTGGATGATAAAGGTGAAAAGTTGATACTTGTTGGATATCATTCTACTGGGGGATACAAGCTGTTTGATGAGAAGAATCGGAAGATCGTGATAAGCCGGGACGTGCTATTTGATGAAGTGAAAAATTCTGCAACAACAGCAGTAACCGGTTACCCACCGGTGAGTAACCGGTTACTTCAGAAAAATCAGCAACATCAGTTTTTTGAATTGTCTGATCCGGAGGCGTCCGATTCCGCTGTACCTGCACCTACAGCAGCTGAAAACAATGTTGTTAATGAGGGTAGACCTGTGAGGCAAAGAGCTATGCCTCAAAGACTCTGAGACTATGAAAGGTTCCTAGATACCGAAGTGAATAACGATGGTGATTTTGTTCATTTCGCACTTATGGCCGAATCTGAACCGGTAAATGAGGAGGAAGCCTTAAGTGATCCTAAATGGATATGTGCAATGAAGGAGGAGCTGGAATCTATTGAGAAGAATGGTACTTGGGAGTTGGTCGATTTACCGATTGGAAAGAAACCGATAGGTGTGCGTTGGGTCTATAAAGTCAAAGCAAATCCTAAGGGTGAAGTGATCAAGCATAAAGCTCGATTAGTGGCTAAAGGGTTCTTGCAACGTGAAGGTATAGACTACGAGGAGGTATTCGCACCGGTGGCTAGACTAGAGACTATTCGTTTGGTTGTTGGGATGGCACATAGCAACAATTGGGTGATCTACCAAATGGATGTGAAATCGGCGTTTTTGAATGGTCCTCTTGATGAGGAAGTTTATGTGGGGCAGCCACCCGGTTTCGTGATTAAAGATCAAGAGAGGAAGTATTACAAGCTACATAAGGCGTTGTATGGTTTGAAACAAGCTCCAAGAGCTTGGAACAAACGCATTGACGGCTTTCTTGTTGACATCGGTTTCAAACGATGTGTATCCGAACATGGTGTTTATGTGAGATCGGATACGATTGATGGTGTTATCATACTTTGCTTGTATGTTGATGATCTCTTGATTACGGGCAGCAATGACAAGTGCATTTCAAGGTTCAAAGGAGAGCTCATGAGTGAATTTGAGATGACGGATCTTGGTGTGATGAGTCACTTCCTTGGCATAGAGTTCCACAAGTCAAAAGCGGGGCTGCTTATGCATCAAAGGAGGTATGCACTTGATATCTTGAAAAAGTGTGAAATGGAGCATTGCAACGCTTCTAATACACCTTGTGAAGCAAGAATGCAGCTGTCCAAAAGTGAGGATGAGGATGATGTAGATCCAACACTTTACCGGAGTTTGATTGGATTGTTGAGGTACTTGTGCAATACGCGACCGGATTTGGCTTTTAGTGTCGGTATTGCGAGTAGATTCATGGAGAGACCTAAGGTGTCACACTTGGCAGCGGTTAAGAGAATCCTTAGATACGTGAAAGGTACTCTTGGTTGCGGAATTCTATTTCCCGCATCGGATATGGGACGCAAATGTACTTTACTAGGCTACACCGATTCCAATTGGTGCGGAGATAAAGATGATCGAAAATCAACGGCGGGTTACATCTTTATGTTCGGTAAAACACCAATCTCTTGGTGCTCCAAGAAGGAACCGGTTGTAGCACTCTCTTCTTGTGAGGCCGAGTACATTGCGGCTTCGTTGAGTGCGTGCCAAGCTATGTGGCTTATGAATCTAATGAAGGAATTGGGATGTGGTGATGATGTTACCACACTGTTTGTGGATAATGTTTCCGCGATTAATCTTGCGAAGAATCCGATGGCACACGGAAGGAGCAAGCACATTGAGATGCGGTTTCATTACTTGAGAGAATTAGTTGGTGATGGAAAGCTTAGATTGAGCTATTGCCGAAGCGAAGACCAAGTTGCGGATTTGTTGACGAAGGGTGTGACAAATGAGGTGTTCAAGAGACTAGTGAAGAGCTTGAACATGCTGGATTTGGATCAACTAAAGTGAGGTGGTGTGTTAAAAGTGCTGTTAAAAGCAGTATTTTTCTGTCTGCAACAGCAGTAATCGGTTACCCTCTGGTGAGTAACCGGTTACCACTGTCAAAAACAGAAAAATAACAGAATTAACAGCATTGCACTTTAGTTGTAGTTTTGATATTTTTTGGTTCTCTCAATTGTATCAATGTATAAATACTCTCTGTAATTCCCAATTCCAATTAATACCAAATTGAATATTCATCCCAATTTTACTCTCTCTACTCAAATTCTCTTTCTCTCTCAATTTCATCTTCTTCCCAAAATTCCATTTCCACCATTGTTAAACCTTCACTTTCAAATTCTGGTTTTGTTGTTTATGTTTGTTCTAACATTTACTACCTATTATTTTTATGGTATATTTATTACCTTCCGATATATCTTATAACAATCATTTTTATGATATATTCACTACATATCAATTTTATTATATATTTATTACCTTCCAATATATCTTATAACTATCATTTTTATGATATATTTACTACCTTCCGATATATCATATAACTATCATTTCTTTGATATATTTACTACCTTCCGATATATCTTATATCTATCATTTTTATGATATATTCACTACATGTCATTTTTATGATATATTTACTACCTTCTGATATATCATATAACTATCATTTTTATGATATATGTACTACCTTCCGATATAACATATACTATCATTTTTATGATATATTTATTACGTTCTGATATATCTTATAACTATCATTTTTAGGATTTAGTTACTACCTATCATTTTTATGGTATATTTATTACCTTCCGATATATCTTATAACAATCATTTTTATGATATATTCATTATATATCAATTTTATTATATATTTATTACCTTCCAATATATCTTATAACTATCATTTTTATGATATATTTACTACCTTCCAATATATCATATAACTATCATTTCTATGATATATTTACTACCTTCCGATATATCTTATAACTATCATTTTTATGATATATTTATTATCTTCAGATATATCTTATAACTATCATTTTTATGATTTATTTACAACCTATCATTTTTATGGTATATTTATTATATTCCGATATATCTTATAACAATCATTTTTATGATATATTCACTACATATCAATTTAATTATATATTTATTACCTTACAATATATCTTTTAACTATCATTTTTATGATATATTTACTACCTTCCGATATATCATATAACTATCATTTCTATGATATACTAACTACCTTCCGATATATCTTATAACTATTGTTTTTATGATATATTTATTACCTTCTGATATATCTTATAACTATCATTTTTATGATTTATTTAATACCTATCATTTTTATGGTATATTTATTACCTTCCAATATATCTTATAACAATCATTTCTATGATATATATGTACTACCTTCCGGTAAATTTGATAATTATCGTTTTTATGATATATTAATTACCTTCTGATATATCTTATAACTATCATTTTTATGATTTATTTACTTCCTATCATTTTTATGGTATATTTATTACCTTCCGATATATCTTATAACAATCAATTTTATGATATATTCACAACATATCAATTTTATTATATATTTATTACCTTACAATATATCTTATAACTATCTTTTTTATGATATATTTACTACATTCCGATATATCATATAACTATCATTTCTATGATATATTTACTACCTTCCGATATATCTTATATCTATCATTTTTATGATATATTCATTGCATGTAATTTTTAGGATATATTTACTAACTTCCGATATATCATATAACTATCATTTTTATGATATATGTACTACCTTCCGATATAACATATACTATCATTTTTATGATATATTTATTACGTTCTGATATATCTTATAACTATCATTTTTAGGATTTAGTTACTACCTATCATTTATATGGTATATTTATTAACTTCCGATATATCTTATAACTATCATTTTTATGATATATTTATTATCTTCTGATATATCTTATAATATTATTTTTATGATTTACTTACGACCTATCATTTTTATAGTATATTTATTATCTTCCGATATATCTTATAACAATCATTTTTATGATATATTCACTACATATCAATTTTATTATATATTTATTACCTTACAATATATCTTTTAACAATCATTTTTATGATATATTTACTACCTTCCGATATATCATATAACTATCATTTCTATGATATACTAACTACCTTCCGATATATCTTATAACTATTGTTTTTATGATATATTTATTACCTTATGATATATCTTATAACTATCATTTTTATGATTTATTTAATACCTATCATTTTTTTGGTATATTTATTACCTTCCAATATATCTTATAACAATCATTTCTATGATATATAAGTACTACCTTCCGATATATTTGATAATTATCGTTTTTATGATATATTAATTACCTTCTGATATATCTTATAACTATCATTTTTATTATTTATTTATTACCTTACAATATATCTTATAACTATCTTTTTTATGATATATTTACTACCTTCTGATATATCATATAACTATCATTTCTATGATATATTTACTACCTTCCGATATATCTTATATCTATCATTTTTATGATATATTCACTACATGTCATTTTTAGGATATATTTACTACCTTCTGATATATCATATAACTATCATTTTTATGATATATGTACTACCTTCCGATATAACATATACTATCATTTTTAGGATATATTTATTACCATCTGATATATCTTATAAATATCATTTTTATGATTTATTTACTACCTATTATTTTTATGGTATATTTATTACCTTCCGATATATCTTATAACAATCATTTTTATGATATATTCACTACATATCAATTTTATTATATATTTATTACCTTCCAATATATCTTATAACTATCATTTTTATGATTTATTTATTACCTTCTGATATATCTTATAACTATCATTTTAATGATTTATTTACTTCCTATCATTTTTATGGTATATTTATTACCTTCCGATATATCTTATAACAATCATTTTTATGATATATTCACTATATATCAATTTTATTTTATATTTATTATCTTCCAATATATCTTATAACTATCATTTTTATGATATATTTACTACCTTCCGATATATGATATAGCTAACATTTCTATGATATATTTACTACCTTCCGATATATCTTCTAACTATCATTTTTATGATATATTTATTATCTTCTGATATATCTTATATCTATCATTTTTATGATATATTCACTACATTTTATTTTTATGATATATTTACTACCTTCCGATATCTCATATAATTTTCATTTTTATGATATATGTACTACCTTCCGATATATTTTATAACTATCATTTTTATGATATATTTACTACATTCCGATATATCATATAACTATCATTTCTATGATATATTTACTACCTTCCAATATGTCTTATAAGTATCGTTTTTATGATATATTTATTACCATCTGATATATCTTATAAATATCATTTTTATGATTTATTTACTACCTATTATTTTTAAGGTATATTTATTACCTTCCGATATATCTTATAACAATCATTTTTATGATATATTCACTACATATCAATTTTATTATATATTTATTACCTTCCAATATATCTTATAACTATCATTTTTATGATATATTTACTACCTTCCGATATATCATTTAACTATCATTTCTTTGATATATTTACTACCTTCCGATATATCTTATATCTATCATTTTTATGATATATTCACAACATGTCATTTTTATGATATATTTACTACCTTCTGATATATCATATAACTATCATTTTTATAATATATGTACTACCTTCCGATATAACATATACTATCTTTTTTATGATATATTTATTACGTTCTGATATATCTTATAACTATCATTTTTAGGATTTAGTTACTACCTATCATTTTTATGGTATATTTATTACCTTCCGATATATCTTATAACAATCATTTTTATGATATATTCATTAGATATCAATTTTATTATATATTTATTACCTTCCAATATATCTTATAACTATCATTTTTATGATATATTTACTACCTTCCGATATATCATATAACTATCATTTCTATGATATATTTACTACCTTCCGATATATCTTATAACTATCATTTTTATGATATATTTATTATCTTCTGATATATCTTATATCTATCATTTTTATGATATATTCACTACATTTTATTTTTATGACATATTTACTACCTTCCGATATATCATATAATTTTCATTTTTATGATATATGTACTACCTTCCGATATATTTTATAACTATCATTTTTATGATATATTTACTACATTCCGATATATCATATAACTATCATTTCTATGATATATTTACTACCTTCCAATATGTCTTATAAGTATCGTTTTTATGATATATTTATTACCATCTGATATATCTTATAAATATCATTTTTATGATTAATTTACTACCCATTATTTTTATGGTATATTTATTACCTTCCGATATATCTTATAACAATCATTTTTATGATATATTCACTACATATCAATTTTATTATATATTTATTACCTTACAATATATCTTTTAACTATCATTTTTATGATATATTTACTACCTTCCGATATATCATATAACTATCATTTCTATGATATATTTACTACCTTCCGATATATCTTATAACTATCATTTTTATGATATATTTATTATCTTCTGATATATCTTATAACTATCATTTTTATGATTTATTTACAACCTATCATTTTAATGGTATATTTATTATCTTCCGATATATCTTATAACAATCATTTTTATGATATATTCACTACATATCAATTTTATTATATATTTATTACCTTACAATATATCTTTTAACTATCATTTTTATGATATATTTACTACCTTCCGATATATCATATAACTATCATTTCTATGATATTATAACTACCTTCCGATATATCTTATAACTATTGTTTTTATGATATATTTATTACCTTCTGATATATGTTATAACTATCATTTTTATGATTTATTTAATACCTATCATTTTTATGGTATATTTATTACCTTCCAATATATCTTATAACAATCATTTCTATAATATATATGTACTACCTTCCGATATATTTGATAATTATCGTTTTTATGATATATTAATTACCTTCTGATATATCTTATAACTATCATTTTTATGATTTATTTACTACCTATCATTTTTATGGTATATTTATTACCTTCCGATATATCTTATAACAATCAATTTTATGATATATTCACAACATATCAATTTTATTATATATTTATTACCTTACAATATATCTTATAACTATCTTTTTTATGATATATTTACTACCTTCCGATATATCATATAACTATCATTTCTATGATATATTTACTACCTTCCGATATATATTATATCTATCATTTTTATGATATATTCACTGCATGTCATTTTTAGGATATATTTACTACCTTCCGATATATCATATAACTATCATTTTTATGATATATGTACTACCTTACGATATAACATATACTATCGTTTTTATGATATATTTATTACGTTCTGATATATCTTATAACTATCATTTTTAGGATTTAGTTACTACCTATCATTTTTATGGTATATTTATTACCTTCCGATATATCTTATAACAATCATTTTTATGATATATCATTACATACCAATTTTATTATATATTTATTACTTTCCAATATATCTTATAACTATCATTTTTATGATATATTTACTACCTTCCGATATATCATATAACTATCATTTCTATGATATATTTACTATCTTCCGATGTATCTTATAACTATCATTTTTAGGATATATTTATTACCATCTGATATATCATATAACTATCATTTTTATGAAATATTTACTACATGTCATTTTTATGATATATTTACTTCCTTCCGATATATCATATAACTATCATTTTTATGATATATGTACTACCTTTCGATAAGTCTTATAACTATCATTTTTATGATATATTTATTACCTTCTGATATATCTTATAACTATCATTTTTATGATTTATTTACTTCCTATCATTTTTATGGTATATTTATTACCTTTCGATATATCTTATAACAATCATTTTTATGATATATTCACTACATATCAATTTTATTATATTTATTACCTTAAAATATATCATATAACTATCATTTTTATGATATATTTACTACCTTCCGATATATCATATAACTATCATTTCTATGATATATTGACTACCTTCCGATATATCTTATAACTATCGTTTTTATGATATATTTATTACCTTCTGATATATCTTATAACTATCATTTTTATGATTTATTTACTATCTATTATTTTTTGGTATATTTATTACCTACCGATATATCTTATAACAATCATTTTTATGATATATTCACGACATATCAATTTTATTATATATTTATTACCTTCCAATATATCTTATAACTATCATTTTTATGTATATAACTATCATATTTATTACCTTCCAATATATTTTATAACTATCATTTTTTGTATATATTTACTACCTTATGATTTATTTAATACCTATCATTTTTATGGTATATTTATTGCCTTCTGATATATCTTATAACAATCATTTTTACGATATATTCACTACATATCAATTTTATTATATCTTTATTACCTTCCAAAATATCTTATAACTATCATTTTTATGATATATTTACTACCTTCTAATATATCATTAAACTATCATTTCTATGAGTATCATTTTTATGATATATTCACTACATGTCATTTTTATGATATATTTACTACCTTCCGATATATCATATAACTATCATTTTTATGATTTATTTACTTCCTATCATTTTGATGGTATATTTATTACCTTCCGATATATCTTATAACAATTATTTTTATGATATATTCACTACATATATATTTTATTATATATTTATTACCTTACAATATATCTTATAAATATCATTTTTATGATATATTTACTACCTTCCGATATATCATATAACTATCATTTCTATGATATATTCACTACCTTCCGATATATCTTATTATTATCGTTTTTATGATATATTTATTACCTTATGATATATCTTATAACTATCATTTTTATGTTTTATTTACTACCTATTATTTTTTGGTATATTTATTACCTACCGATATATCTTATAACAATCATTTTTATGATAGATTCACAATATATCAATTTTATTATATATTTATTACCTTCCAATATATCTTATAACTATCATTTTTATGATATATTTACTACCTTCCGATATATCATATAATTATCATTTATGTGATATATTTACTACCTTCTGCTATATCTTATAATTATCATTTTTATGATATATTTATTACCTTCTGATATATCTTATATCTGTCATTTTTATGATTTATTTAATACCTATCATTTTTATGGTATATTTATTGCCTTCCAATATATCTTATAACAATCATTTTTACGATATATTCACTACATATCAATTTTATTATATATTTATTACCTTACAATATATCTTATAACTATCATTTCTATGATATATTTACTACCTTCCGATGTATCTTATAACTATCATTTTTAGGATATATTTATTGCCATCTGATATATTTTATAACAATCATTTTTATGATATATTCACTACATGTCATTTTTATGATATATTTACTACCTTCCGATATATCATATAACTATCATTTTTATGATATATGTATTACCTTCCGATATATCTTATAACTGTCATTTTTATGATATATTAATTACCTTCTGATATATCTTATAACTATCATTTTTTATGATTTATTTACTTCCTATCATTTTAATGGTATATTTATTACCTTCCGATATATCTCATAACAATCATTTTTAAGATATATTCACTACATATCAATTTTACTATATATTTCATACCTTAGAATATATCTTATAATTATCATTTTTATGATATATTTACTACCTTCTGATATATCATATAACTATCATTTCTATGATATATTTACTACCTTCCGATATATCTTATAACTATTGTTTTTATGATATATTTATTACCTTCTATATATCTTATACCTATCATTTTTATGATTTATTTACTACCTATCATTTTTATGGTATATTTATTACCTTCCGATATATCTTATAACAATCAATTTTATGATATATTCACTACATATCAATTTTATTATATATTTATTATCTTCCAATATATCTTATAACTATCATTTTTTATGATATATTTACTACCTTCCGATATATCATATAACTATCATTTCTATGATATATTTACGACCTTCCGATATATCTTATAACTATTGTTTTTATGATATATTTATTACCTTCTGATATATCTTTTACCTATAATTTTTATGATTTATTTACTACCTATCATTTTTATGGTATATTTATTACCTTCCGATATATCTTATAACAATCATTTTTATGATATATGCACTACATATGAATTTTATTATATATTTATTACCTTCCAATATATCTTATAACTATCATTTTTATGATATATTTACTACCTTCTAATATATCATATAACTATCATTTCTATTATATATTTACTACCTTTCGATGTATCTTATAACTATCATTTTTAGGATATTTTTATTACCATCTGATGTATCTTATAAGTATCATTTTTATAATATATTCACTACATATAACTATCATTTCTATCATCTGGTATATTTATAATATATTCACTACATATAACTATCATCTGGTATATTTACTACCTTCCGATATATCATATAACTATCATTTCTATGATATACTGATATATCTTATAACTATTGTTTTTATGATATATTTATTACCTTCTGATATATCTTTTACCTATCATTTTTATGATTTATTTACTACCTATCATTTTTATGGTATATTTATTACCTTCCGATATATCTTATAACAATCATTTCTATGATATATTCACTACATATGAATTTTATTATATATTTATTACCTTCCAATATATCTTATAACTATCATTTTTATGATATATTTACTACCTTCTAATATATCATATAACTATCATTTCTATGATATATTTACTACCTTCCGATGTATCTTATAACTATCATTCCTATGATATATTCACTACATGTCATTTTTATGATATATTTACTACCTTCCGATATATCATATAACTATCATTTTTATGATATATGTTCTACCTTCCGATATATCTTATAACTATCATTTTTATGATTTATTTACTTCCTATCATTTTTATGGTATATTTATTACCTTCCGATATATCTTATAACAATAATTTTTATGATATATTCACTACATATATATTTTATTATATATTTATTACCTTACAATATATCTTATAACTATCATTTCTATGATATATTTACTACCTTCCGATATATCATATAACTATCATTTCTATGATATATTCACTACCTTCCGATATATCTTATAATTATCGTTTTTATGATATATTTATTACCTACTGATATATCTTATAACTATCATTTTTATGATTTATTTACTACCTATTATTTTTTGGTATAGTTATTACCTACCGATATATCTTATAACAATCATTTTTATGATATATTCACGATATATCAATTTTATTATATATTTATTACCTTCCAATATATCTTATAACTATCATTTGTATGATATATTTACTACCTTCCGATATATCATATAATTATCATTTATGTGATATATTTACTACCTTCTGCTATATCTTATAATTATCATTTTTATGATATATTTATTACCTTCTGATATATCTTATATCTGTCATTTTTATGATTTATTTAATACCTATCATTTTTAGGGTATATTTATTGCCTTCCAATATATCTTATAACAATCATTTTTACGATATATTCACTACATATCAATTTTATTATATATTTATTACCTTACAATATATCTTATAACTATCATTTCTATGATATATTTTATACCTTCCGATGTATCTTATAACTATCATTTTTAGGATATATTTATTGTCATCTGATATATTTTATAACAATCATTTTTATGATATATTCACTACATGTCATTTTTATGATATATTTACTACCTTCCGATATATCATATAACTATCATTTTTATGATATATTAATTACCTTCTGATATATCTTATAACTATCATTTTTTATGATTTATTTACTTCCTATCATTTTAATGGTATATTTATTACCTTCCGATATATCTTATAACAATTATTTTTATGATATATTCACTACATATCAATTTTACTATATAATTCATACCTTGGAATATATCTTATAACTATCGTTTTTATGATATATTTACTACCTTCCGATATATCATATAACTATCATTTCAGTGATATATTTATTACCTCCCGATATATCTTATAACTATCATTTTTATGATATTTTTATTACCTTTTGATATATCTTATATCTGTCATTTTTATGATTTATTTAATACCTATCATTTTTACGATATATTCACTACATATCAATTTTATTAAATATTTATTACCTTACAATATATCTTATAATTATCATTTTTATGATATATTTACTACCTTCCGATATATCATATAACTATCATTTATATGATATATTTACTACCTTCTGATATATCTTATAACTATCAATTTTATGATATATTTACTACCTTGCGATATATCATATAACTCATTTCTTTGATATATTTACTACCTTCCGATATATCTTATAACTATCATTTTTATGATATATTTATTACCTTCTGATATATATTATATCTATCATTTTTATGATTTATTTAATACCTATCATTTTTATGGTATATTTATTACCTTCCGATAACTCTTATATAAATCATTTTTACGATATATTCTCTACATATCAATTTTATTATATATTTATTACCTTACAATATATCTTATAACTATCATTTTTATGATATATTTACTACCTTCCGATATATCATATAACTATCATTTTTATGATATATGTACTACCTTCCGATATATCTTATAACTATCATTTTTATGATATATTTATTACCTTATGATATATCTTATAACTATAATTTTTATGATTTATTTACAACCTATCATTTTTATGGTATATTTATTACCTTCTGATATATCTTATAACAATCATTTTTATGATATATTCACTACATATCAATTTTATTATATAGTTATTTCCTTACAATTTTTATTATATATTTACTACCTTCCGATATATCATATAACTATCATTTCTATGATATATTTACTACCTTCCGATATATCTTATAACTATTGTTTTTATGATATATTTATTACCTTCTGATATATCTTTTACCTTTCATTTTTATGATTTATTTACTACCTATCATTTTTATGGTATATTTATTACCTTCCGATATATCTTATAACAATCATTTTTATGATATATTCACTACATATGAATTTTATTATATATTTATTACCTTCCAATATATCTTATCCCTATTATTTTTATGACATATTTACTACCTTCTAATATATCATATAACTATCATTTCTATGATATATTTATTACCTTCCGATGTATCTTATAACTATCATTTTTAGGATATATTTATTATCATCTGATATATCTTATAAGTATCATTTTTATGATATATTCACTACATGTCATTTTTATGATATATTTACTATCTCCCGATATATCATATAACTATCATTTTTATGATATATGTACTACCTTCAAATATATCTTATAACTATCATTTTTATGATATATTTATTACCTTATGATATATCTTATAACTATCATTTTTATGATTTATTTATAACCTATCATTTTTATGGTAATTTTATTACCTTCCGATATATCTTATAACAATCATTTTTATGATAAATTCACTACATATCAATTTTATTATATACTTATTACCTTACAATATATCTTATAACTATCATTTTTATGATATATTTACTACCTTCTGATATATCATATAACTATCATTTCTATGATATATTTACTACCTTCCAATATATCTTATAACTATTGTTTTTATGATATATTTATTACCTTCTATATATCTTATACCTATCATTTTTATGATTTATTTACTACCTATCATTTTTATGGTATATTTATTACCTTCCGATATATCTTATAAAAATCAATTTTATGATATATTCACTACATATCAATTTTATTATATACTTATTACCTTACAATATATCTTATAACTATCATTTTTATGATATATTTACTACCTTCCGATATATCATATAACTATCATTTCTATGATATATTTACTACATTCCGATATATCTTATAACTATTGTTTTTATGATATATTTATTACCTTATGATATATCTTATAACTATCATTTTTATGATTTATTTACAACCTATCATTTTTATGGTATATTTATTACCTTCCGATATATCTTATAACAATAATTTCTATGATATATTCACTACATATGAATTTTATTATATATTTATTACCTTCCAATATATCTTATAACTATCAATTTTATGATATATTTACTACCTTCTAATATATCATATAACTATCATTTCAATGATATATTTACTACCTTCCGATGTATCTTATAACTATCATTTTTAGGATATATTTATTACATTCTGATATATCTTATAAATATCATTTTTATGATTTATTTACTACCTATTATTTTTTGGTATATTTATTACCTACCGATATATCTTATAACAATCATTTTCATGATATATTCACGACATATCAATTTTATTATATATTTATTACCTTCCAATATATCTTATAACTATCATTTTTATGATATATTTACTACCTTCCGATATATCATATAATTATCATTTATGTGATATATTTACTACCTTCTGCTATATCTTATAATTATCATTTTTATGATATATTTATTACCTTATGATATATCTTATATCTATCATTTTTATGAATTTTTAATACCTATCATTTTTATGGTATATTTATTGCCTTCCAATATATCTTATAACAATCATTTTTACGATATATTCACTACATATCAATTTTATTATATATTTATTACCTTACAATATATCTTATAACTATCATTTCTATGATATATTTACTACCTTCCGATGTATCATATAACTATCATTTTTAGGATATATTAATTGCCATCTGATATATTTTATAACAATCATTTTTATGATATATTCACTACATGTCATTTTCATGATATATTTACTACCTTCCGATATATCATATAACTATCATTTTTATGATATATGTATTACCTTCCGATATATCTTATAACTGTCATTTTTTATGATTTATTTACTTCCTATCATTTTAATGGTATATTTATTACCTTCTGATATATCATATAACTATCATTTCTATGATATATTTACTACCTTCCGATATATCTTATATCTATCATTTTTATTATATATTTACTACCTTCCGATATATCTTATAACTATCATTTTTATTATTTGTTTAATTCCTATTATTTTTACAATATATTGATTACATTCTGATATATCTTATAACTATAATTTTTAAGATATATTCACTACATATCAATTTTATTATATATTTACTACCTTCTGATATATCTTATAACTATCATTTTTATGATATATTTACTACCTCTCAAATTTAATGATTTATTTACTACCTTCCAATATGTGTTATAATTTTCAATTTTATTATTTATTTACTACATATAATTTTTATGAAATATTTATAACTTCCGATATATTCACTACATATCATTTTTATGATATATTTACTACCTTCTGATATATCTTATAACTGTCATTTTTATGATATATTTACTACCTTCCGATATTTCTTATAATTATCATATTTATGGTATATTTACTACCTATCAAATTTAATGATATTTTTACTACCTTCCGATATATCTTCTAACTATCATTTTTATAATTTATTCACTACTTATGATTTTTTGGATATATTTATTACCTTCCGCTATATCATATAACTATCATTTTTATGATATATATACTATTTTCCGATATATCTTATAACTATCATTTTTATTATATATTACTACCTTCCGATATATCTTATTACTATTATTATTTTTATATATTTTCTACATTCCGATATATCTTATAACTATCATTATTATGATATATTTACTGCATATCAAATTTATTAATATATTTACTACCTTCCGATATATCTTATAACTATCATTTTTATGATATATTCACAACATGTCATTTTTATGATATATATACTACCTTCCGATATATGTTATAACTATCATTTTTATTAAATATTTAATGATATATTTACTAACTTCCGATATATCTTATAACTATTATTTTTATTATTTATTTACTACCTTCTGATATATCTTAGAACTATCATTTTTATTATTTATTTTCTACCTATCAAATTTTATGATACATTTACTACCTTCTGATATATCTTATAACTATCATTTTAATTATATATTTACTACTTTCCGATATATCTTATAACTATCATTTTTGTAATATATTTAATGCATAACAAATTTAATGATATATTTACTACCTTTTGATATATCTTATAACTATCATTTTAATGATTTATTTACTATTTATCATTTTTATGATATATTTATTACCTTTCGATATATCTTATAACTATCATTTTTATGATATATTTACTACCTTCCGATATATCTTATAACTATCATTTTTATGAAATATTTATTACCTTCTGATATATCTTATAACTATCATTTTAATGATTTATATAATACCTATCATTTTTATGATATACTTATTACCTTCTGATATATCTTATAACTATCATTTTATGATATATTCATAACATATCATTTTTATTATATATTTACTACCTTCCGATATATCATATAACTATCATTTTTATTAAATATTTACTACCTTCTGATATATCTTATAAGTATCATTTTTATGATTTGTTTACTACCTATCATTTTTATCATATATTTATTACCTTTCGATATATCTTATAATTATCATTTTTTATATATATTCACTACATATCATTTTTATTATATATTTATTACCTTCCATATATTTTATAACTATTATTTTTATGATATATATACTAAATATCAAATTTAATGATATATTTTATACCTTCCAATATATTTTATAAATTTCACTTTTATGATTTACTTACTATATATAATTTATTTGATATATTTAATACCTTCCGATATATCTTATATATATATATAGCATTTTTATGATATATTCACAACATATTATTTTTATGATATATTTACTATGTTCCGATATATCTTTTAACTATCATTTTTATGATATATTTACTACCTATCAAATTTAATAATATATTTACTACCTTCTGATATATCTTATAACTATCATTTTTATCATTTATTTACGACATATCGTGTTTATGATATATTTATTACCTTCCGATATATCTTATAACTATCATTTTTATGAAATATTTACTACCTTTCGATATATCTTATAACTCTCGTTTTTATGATATATTTATTACTTATTAAAATTAATGATAAATTTACTACCATCCGTTATATATTATAACATACATTTTATGATTTATTTACTACCTATAATTTTTATTTTATATTTATTACTTTCCGATATATCTTATAACTATCATTTTTATGATATATTCACTACAAGTCATTTTTGTGATATATTTACTACATTCCGATATATCTCATAACTATAATTATTATGATATATTTACTACCTTTCGATATATCTTATAACTCTCATTTTTATGATATATTTATTACCTTATGATATATCTTATAACTATCATTTTTATGATTTATTTACTACCTATTATTTTATGATATATTTATTACCTTCCGATATATATTATAACAATCATTTTTATGATATATTAATTACATATCCTTTTTATTATATATTTACTACCTTCCGATATATCTTATAACTATCATATTTATGATTTATTTACTACCTATCATTTTTATGATATATTTAATACCTTCCGATATTCACTACTTATCAATACTATTATATATTTACTTCATTCCGATATATCTTATAACTATCATTTTTATGATATATTTACTACCTTCCGATATATCATATAACTATCATTTCTATGATATATTTACTACCTTCCGATATACCTTATAACTATCGTTTTTATGATATATTTACTACCTTCCGATATATCTTATAACTATCATTTTTAGGATATATTTACTACCTTCCCAAATATCTTATAACTATCATTTTTAAGATATATTTACTAAATATCAAATTTAATGATATATTTACTACCTTTCGATATATCTGACAACTATCATTTTTATTATTTATTTACTACTTATCATTTTTATGATATATTTATTACCTTCCGATATGTCTTATAACTATCATTTTTATGATATATTTACTACCTTCCCAAATATCTTATAACTATTATTTCTATGATATATTTACTACCTATCAAATTTAATTATATATTTACTACCATACGATATATCTTATAACTATCATTTTATTTATTTATTTACTACTTATCATTTTTACGATATATTTATTACCTTCCGATATATTATAAAACTATCATTTTTATGATATATTTACTACCTTTTGATATATCTTTAAACTTAATTTTTATGATATATATATATATATTACTTATCAAATTTAATGATATATTTACAAACTTCTGTTATATCTTATAACTAATGATTTTTATGATATATTCACTACATATTATTTTTATTATATATTTACTACCTTCCGTTATATCTTATAACTATCATTTTTATGATATATTCACTACATTTTAATGATATATTTACTACCTATAAATATATCATAATGATATATTCACTACTAAGTAATGATATATTCACTACTATATATTTTATGATTAATTTACTACCTATAATGTTTATGATATATTTATTACCTTCCGATATATCTTATAATTATATTTTCCTATGATATATTCACTACATGCCGATTTTTATGATATATTTACTACCTTGCGATATATCTTATAACTTTCATTTTTACTAAATATTTACTACCTTCTGATATATCCTATAAGTATCATTTTTATGATTTAGTTACTAGCTATCATTTTTATGATATATTTATTACCTTCCGATATATCTTATAACTTTCATTTTTATGATATATTCACTACATATCATTATTATTATATATGTACTACCATCTGATATATCATATAACTATCATTTTTATGATATATTTACTAAATATCAATTTTAATGATATATTTACTTCCTTCCGATATATTTATTTCCTCACTACCTATCATTTTTATGATATATTTATTTCCTTCCGATATATCATATAATTACCTTCCCAAATATCTTATAACTATCATTTCTATGATATATTTAATACCTATCAAATTTAATGATAAATTTACAACCATCTGATATATCTTATACTTATCATTTTTATGATATATTTATTACCTCCCGATATATCTTATAACTATCATTTTTATGATATATTTTCTACCTTTTGATATATCTTATAACTTTAATTTTTATGATATATTTATTACTTAACAAATTTAATGATATATTTACAACCTTCCGTTATATCTTATAACTATAAATTTTATGATTTAATTACTACCTACAATTTTTATGATATATTTATTATCTTCCGATATATCTTATAACTATCATTTTTATGATATATTTACTGCCTTCCGATATATCTTATAACTATTATTTTTATTAAATATTTACTACCTTCTGATATATCTTATAAGTATCATTTTTATGATTAAATTCCTACCTATCATTTTTATGATATATTTATTACCTTCCCACATATCTTATAACTATCATTTTTATGATATATTCACTACATGCAATTTTTATTATATATTTACTACTTTCCAATATATCTTATACCTATCATTTTTATTACTTATCAAATTTAATGATATATTTGCTACCTTCCATTATATCTTATAACTATCATTTTTATTAAATATTTACTACTTTCTGATATATCTTATAAGTATCATTTTTATGATATATTCACTACATATCATTTTTATTATATATTTACTACCTTCCGATATATCTTATAACTATGATTTTAATGATATATTCACTACATGTCATTTTTATGATATATTTACTACCTTCCGATTTATCTTATAACTATCATTTTTATGAAATATTTAATACCTTCTTATATATCTTATAAGTATCATTTTTATGAATTATATACTACCTATCATTTTTATGATATTTTTATTACCTTTTGATATATCTTATAACTATTATTTTATGATAAATTCACTACATGTCATTTTTATGATATATTTACTACCTTCCGATATATCTTATAACTATCATTTTTATTAAATATTTACTACCTTCCATTATATTTTATAACTTTCAATTTTATGATTTACTTACTACCTATAATTTTTATGATATATTTATTAACTTCTGATATATCTTATAACAATCATTTTTATGATATATTCACTACATATCATTTTTTTGATATATTTACTACTTTCTGATATATCTTATTACTATCATTTTTATGATATATTTACTACCTTCCGATATTTCTTATAATTACCATTTTTATGATATATTTACTACCTTCTGATATATCTTTTAACTATCATTTTTATTATTTATTTACTACCTATCATTTTATGATATTTTTACTACCTTCCGAAATATCTTATACCTCTCATTTTTATGATATATTCACGTCACATCATTTTTAATATATATTTACTCCAATCGGATATATCCTATAACTATCATTTTTATGATATACTACCTATCAAATTTAATGATATATTTACAACCTTCCAATATATCTTATAACTATCAATTTTTTGATTTATTTACTACCTATAATTTTTTTGATATATTCACTACATATCATTTTTATGATATATTTACTACCTTCCGATATATCTTATAACTATCATTTTCATGATATATTTGCTACCTATCAAATATAATGTATATTTACTACTTTCCGATATATCTTATAACTATAATTTTTATGATTTATTTACTACCTATCATTTTTATGATATATTTATTACCTTCTGATATATTTTATAACTATCATTTTTATGATATATTCACTACCTATCATTTTTAAGATATATTTATTACCTTCAGATTTATCTTATAACTATCATTTTTATGATATATTCACTACATATTATTTTTATTATATAGTTACTACCTTCTGATATATCTTATAACTATCATTCTTATGATATATTTACTACCATCCGATATATCTTATAACTATCATTTTTATGATATATATTTATTACCTTCTTATATATCTTATAACTATCAATTTTATAATTTATTTACTACCTATAATTTTTATGATATATTTATTACTATCTGATATATCTTATAACTATCATTTTTATGATTTATTCACTACATATCATTTTTATTATACATTTGCTACCTTCCGATTTATCTTATAAATATCATTTTTATGATATATTTATTACTTATTAAATTTAATGATATATTTACTACCTTTCATTATATCTTATAACTATCAAATTTATGATTTGTTTACTACATACAAATTTTATGATATATTTATTAACTTCCGATATATCTTATAACTATCATTTTTATGATATATTTATTACCTTCCGATATATCTTATAACTATCATTTTTATGAGATATATATTACCTTTCGATATATCTTATAACTATCATTTTTCTGATTTACTTACTACCTATCATTTTTATGATATATTTATTACCTTCTGATATATCTTATAACAATCTTTTTTATGATATATTCACTACATATTATTTTTATTATATATTTACTACCTTCCGATATATCTTATAACTATCATATTTATGATTTATTTACTACTTGTCATTTTTATGATATATTTATTACCTTCTGATATATCTTATAACTATCATTTTAATGATAAATTCACTACTTATCAATTTTATTATATATTTACTACCTTCCGATATATCTTATAACTTTCATGTTTATGATTTAATTAATACATATAGTTTTTATGATATATTTATTACCTTCCAATATATTCACTACATATCATTTTTATGATATATTTACTACCTTCTGATATATCTTATAACTATCATTTTTATGAAATATGTACTACCTTCCGAGATATCTTATAACTATCATTTTTATTATTTATTTACTACCTATCAAATTTAATGATACATTTACTACCTTCTGATATATCTTATAACTATCATTTTTATTATTTATTTACTACTTATCATTTTTATGATATATTTATTACCTTCCAATATATCTTATAACTATTATTTTTATTATATATTTACTACATTCCTATATATCTTATAACTATCATTTTTATGATATATTTACCATCTTCCCAAATATCTTATCACTATCATTTATATGATATATTTACTACCTATAAAATTTAATGATATATTTACTACCTTCTGATATATCTTATAACTATCATTTTTATTATTTATTTACTACTTATCATTTTTATGATATTTTTATTACCTTCCGATATATCTTATAACTATTATTTTTATGATATATTTACTACCTTCCGATATTTCTTATAATTACCATTTTTATGATATATTTACTACCTTCCGATATATCTTTTAACTATCATTTTTATTTTATATTTACTACCTATCAAATTTAATTATATATTTACTATCTTCCATTATATCTTATAACTATCATTTTTATTATTTACTTACTACTTATCATTTTTATTATATATTTATTATCTTCCGATATATCTTATAACTATAATTTTTATGATATATTTACTACCTTCTGATATTTCTTATAATTACCGTTTTTATGAAATATTTACTACCTTCCGATATATCTTTTAACTATCATTTTTATTTTATATTTACTTACTTTCAAATTTAATGATATATTTACTACCTTCTGATATATCTTATAACTATCATTTTTATTATTTATTTACTACTTATCATTTTTATGATATATTTATTACCTTCCGATATATCTTTTAACTATCATTTTTATGATATATTCACTACATATCATTTATTTGATATATTTACTACCTTTCGATATATTTTATAACTATCATTTTTATTATATATTTACTACCTTCCGATATTTCTTATAGTTACCATTTTTATGATATATTTACTACCTTCTGATATATCTTTTAGCTATCATTTTTATTTTATATTTACTACCTATCAAATTTAATGATATATTTACTACCTTCCGATATATCTTATAACTATCATTTTTATTATTTATTTACTACTTATCATTTTTATTATATATTTATTACCTTCCGATATATCTTATAACTATCATTTTTATGATATATTTACTACCTTCCGATATTTCTTATAATTACCGTTTTTATGATATATTTACTACTTATCAAATTTAATGATATATTTACAATCTTCCATTATATCTTATAACTATATATTTTATGATTTATTTACTATCTACAATTTTTATGATATATTTATTACCTTCCGATATATCTTATAACTATCATTTTTACGATATATTCACTACATGTCATTTTTATGATATATATATATATATATATATATATATATATATATATATATATATATATATATATATATATATATATATATATATATATATATATATATATATATATATATATATATATATATATATATATATATATATATATATATATATATATATATATATATATATTGGAACAAGCAAAATATTATATTACTCAACCAAAACCATTACAAGCAATAGGCGATCAATGGATCCAACCCACGCGTACTAATACAACCAACCACTTAAGGTATCATTAAAATACTAGCATATTGTCTATGTTTTGGAATACCCCATAATCTTTGAAGCACACAGTTAATGATATTAGGAACCACCTTGTTCCTATCACTAACATGACCAAAGCACACATCATTCCTATATCTCCAAATGTTGTAACATGTCTCAGCTACCACACATTTCAATATATCTTATAACTATCATTTTTATGATATATTTACTGCCTATCAAATTTAATAATATATTTACTACCTTCTGATATATCTTATAACTATCATTTTTATGATATATTCACTACATGTCATTTTTATGAAATATTTACTACCTTGCGATATATCTTATAACTATCATTTTTATTAAATATTTAATGATATATTTACTAACTTCCGATATATCTTATAACTATCATTTTTTTATTTATTTACCACCTATTAAATTTAATGATATATTTACTAACTTTCGATATATCTTATAACTATCAATTTTATGATTTATTTACTACCTATAATTTTTATGATATATTTATTACCTTCTGATATATCTTATAAATTTCATTTTTTATGATATATTCACTACATATAATTTTTATGATACATTTACTATCTTCCGATATATCTTATAATTATCATTTTAATTATATATTTACTAGCTTCTGATATATCTTATAACTATCATTTTTTTGATATATTTAATGCATAACAAATTTAATGATATATTTACTACCTTTCGATATATCTTATAACTATCATTTTTATGATTTATTTTCTATCTATCATTTTTATGATATATTTAATACCTTCCGATATATCTTATAACTATCATTTTTATGATATATTTACTATCTTCTGATATATCTTATAATTATCCTTTTTATGAAATATTTAATACCTTCTGGTATATCTTATAACTATCATTTTAATGATTTATTTACTACCTATCATTTTTATTATATGTTTATTACCTTCCTATATATCTTAAAACAATCATTTTTATGATATATTCACTACATATCATTTTTATTATATATTTACAACCTTCCGATGTATGTTATAACTATCATATTTATGATTTATTTACTTCCTATCATTTTTACGATATATTGATTACCTTCCTATATATCTTATAACTATAATTTTTATGATATATTCACTACATATCAATTTTATTATATATTTACTACCTTCCGATATATCTTATAACTATCATTTTTATGATATATTTACTACCTTCCAATATGTCTTATAATATTCAATTTTATGATTTATTCACTACATATAATTTTTATGAAATATTTATTACCTTCCGATATATTCACTACATATCATTTTTATGATATATTTACTACCTTCCGATATATCTTATAACTTTTATTTTTATGATATATTTACTACCTTTCGATATATCTTTTAACTATAATTTTTATGATATATTTACTACTTCTGATGTATCTTATAACTATCATGTTTATGATAAATTTACTACCTTCCGATATTTCTTATAACTATCATTTTATGATATATTTACTTCCTTCCGATATTTCTTATAACTATCATTTTTATGATATATTTACTACCTATCAAATTTAATGTTATTTTTAATACCTTCTGATATATAACTATCATTTTTATAATTTATTTACTACTTATCATTTTTTGGATATATTTATTACCTTCCGCTATATCATATAACTATCAATTTTATGATATATTTTTTCCTTCCGATATATCTTATAACTATCATTTTTATTATATATTACTACCTTCCGATATATCTTATTACAATTATTTTATTGATATATTTTCTACATTCCGATATATCTTATAACTATCATTTTTATGATATATTTACTGCCTATCAAATTTAATAATATATTTACTACCTTCTGATATATTATATAACTATCATTTTTATGATATATTCACTACATGTCATTTTTATGATATATTTACTACCTTCCGATATATCTTATAACTATCATTTTTATTAAATATTTAATGATATATTTACTAACTTCCGATATATCTTATAACTATCATTTTTAGGATTTATTTATTACCTATCATTTTTATGATATATTTATTACCTTCTGTTATATCGTATAACTATCATTTTTATTATATATTTACTACCTTCCGATATATCTTAGAACTATCATTTTTATTATTTATTTACCACCTATCAAATTTAATGATATATTTACTTACTTTCGATATATCTTATAACTTTCAATTTTATGATTTATTTACTACCTATAATTTTATGATATATTTATTACCTTCTGATATATCTTATAACTTTCATTTTTTATTATATATTCACTACATATAATTTTTATGATACATTTACTATCTTCCGATATATCTTATAACTATCATTTTAATTATATATTTACTAGCTTCCGATATATCTTATAACTATCATTTTTATGATATATTTAATGCATAACAAATTTAATGATATATTTACTACCTTTCGATATATCTTATAACTATCATTTTTATGATTTATTTACTATCTATCATTTTTATGATATATTTATTACCTTCCGATATATCTTATAACTATCATTTTTATGATATATTTACTATCTTCCGATATATCTTATAATTATCATTTTTATGAAATATTTAATACCTTCTGGTATATATTATAACTATCATTTTAATGATTTATTGACTACCTATCATTTTTATGATATATTTATTACCTTCCGATATATCTTAAAACAATCATTTTTATGATATATTCACTATATATCATTTTTATTATATATTTACTACCTTCTGATATATCTTATAACTATCATATTTATGATTTATTTACTTCCTATCATTTTTACGATATATTGATTACCTTCCGATATATCCTATAACTATAATTTTTATGATATATTCACTACATATCAATTTTATTATATATTTACTACCTTCTGATATATCTTATAACTATCATTTTCATGATATATTTACTACCTATCAAATTTAATGATATATTTACTAATTTCCAATTTGTCTTATAATTTTCAATTTAATGATATATTTACTACCTTCCAATATATTTACTGCCTGTCAGGTTGGTCAACATATTATTATACCCTAGCGTCGGCTCATAGGCCACCACCACATTTTTTAGACACCCAATTATTTTATCTTAGCGTCGGCCACGTGGCCGACACTACATTTTTTAGACACCCAATTATTTTATCTTAGCGTCGGCCACGTGGCCGACACTAAATTTAAAACTCGTGCAGGTTTTATTTGTAATCATCACCTTCCCTTGCTCAATACCTGTTTATTATAAATTCAAACCTGTTTATCATTTTAACTCTAACAGGCCAATGGCATTGCAAAAAAAATCATCAATCAACAATTCAAGTGATCCAAAATATACCATGTCATTCTAATGAGTTTTAAGATACACCAACATGTTATTCTAATGAGTTCTAATGAGTTCTAAAATACACCAACATCAAAATACTAATCAGTTCCAAAAAAAAAAACATCAAAATTCTAATCAGTTCCAAAATACAACATCAAAATATCAACACATAAAACAGGTCCTAAACAATCTAAACACTAATCATGATAACCAACATCAACTTCCTCATCCTCCTCCTCCTCCTCCTCCTCCTCCTCCTCCTCCTGCGACATCCAAAATAAATAGTCACGAGTCAGACACATTAATTAACTTTAAAAAATACGCTCAAGCATGTGATACTCATTGAGTTCACTTAATAAACCTTAGCTTATAAATAAATAAAAAATTATCAATTGCGATTATAAGTTGGTTGCTTAGTTACCAAGTACTTATAGATTCTTTTTTTATCAAAAGAAGCTATAACCTTTGGGTCGAAAATTAAATTAAATTGCCACAACTCCTAAATTTATGTCATTTTGGTTTTCATATCTATTTCTTTCCCTTCAACTCCTAAATTTGAACAACCTTAGGTGGTTTTCTTCAACAAGCTAAACAAAACAAAACAAAAACAAACTTGGTCATTTGATCATTTCCCTAGTTTATATCTTTCTATAGAAATTTCTCCAACACTTTTTTCAAGAAAAAACCAAGAAATTATAGCAGCAAAACAAAAAGCCTGCAAAAAATTGTAATCAATAGAAAATGCATCAAGAGAAGGAAATAAAAATGAAATTTTTATGAAAGAGCTGCCTCTTCCACCATCCATGCAACAAAGCAACAACAAAGATTCAGAATTTGTGAATAGTGACGGAATTCTAACAAACAACATCACTTTCTAAATAATGGTCTTCTGTTGCTCTTGATTGTTATAACAATGGCAGAATTCTAACAAACAACTTCAGTGCAATTAAGTACAAAAGGATATGAAAATTCAACTCAACTACATAAACATAATTTATAAACGAGTTCAATTCAACTCAATCAAAACAATAGAAAATAGAACGTACCGAATCGTTATAATCAGGATGACCACTCGCAGGAGCACTAGAATGACCCCCCCTGAAGAGAATGCATCATATCAAATTTCTTTGACAATTCTTCAAATTTCTTTGCCAATTTCATCTGTCCGTGCATTCGCCCGTGCAGCCTCTTCACGTGCAGCAGCAGCTTCAGCTCTGGCAGCCTCAATGGCCTGGTTATTTGCTTCTCTATGTGGGTTTGTAATTGACACCTGAGTCAAGAAGTTTACTCCACATCTTATGTTACGTGCCAATTGTCCAGTGCCATAACACCGCCCCCGTGTCTTACCCCTGCAGCTTCTTTCCAAATTTGTATTCTTGTTGATCCTTCGACTTCATTATCAACTTGTTGCAAGCTGCTGCAGAATTTTTCCTGTACACAAGTATTTAAGAAAACTGAGAACAATAGCCAAAAACATATAAACATATAGCCAAAATAGTTCTTAAACAGATCCATAAGATATAAACATATAAATAGAAAAAACACGTGAGAGTATAATATTTTGTGGAAGTTTTTAACATAAATCCCAAACAAAGTATAATATTTCAAACAAAGTATAATAAAATGTTAACTTACATGTGTTGTCGCTGCACAAGCGTCAACCCACTCCCCATTCTTCTTTTTATGGGTGGCAATGAAAATCTCATCTGGATGTGTGGGTCGATCAAGTTTTTTAGCCTATCATTAGATCAAATATATATGGTAAAAATTTATATCAAATATAATTATATTAACTCTTTGTAATTATAAAGTATATATTAATGGATTCTAATTCTAAAGTATATCCCAATTCAAGTGCAACATCATGGTGAGCTTTGAGACCTGTTGTATGGACTGCCCCACCTTTGTTAGATGATCGATTAATCTTATTTTGTTGGGATACAGCTCTGAATTCATCTGTCTTCCACTTGTCTAGGATATACGTCCATGTATCTACACCCATCCAACCCGGCTTCTAGCCCTTTTCTCTAGCCTTTCGTTGTATATCAGACAACCGTTTTCCACATTTCTGATGAAACAATTCTTCCATCTTTGCATCATCACAAAGGTCCCAAGATACAAGCCTCTGACAATATAAACAAATAATAAATAAAACTCAGTAGTATACATAATCATCAAACTACTAAAAAAGAAATTTCATGTCTTACCTTAAAATCGTTGAACCATTCCTTTCTCACCTCCTTTCTTCCGTCACGTTTAAGCTCACCTTAATTAACGAAGGTTCCATGGTAATTCTTTTCAATAACTTTTCGAATCATTGTGGCAACAAGATCACCTGGATGCAACCTGCACATGTTAACAAAATTCTTTTATATCTAATTATATAAAAATAATCACATATTTTTACAAACAATTAAAGTAATCTTCTACGAGTCATGATTCAAGCAATAATTACTACTATCTAACTAAAAGTCAAGCAATAAACACTTACGCATTAGTTGTTTCCACAATACAGATCTTCGGCTTTTGCCATCCGTCGTGTTGTTGCCCTTCATTAGCCAGTGTTTGGTCCCTTTGCACTTCCTCGTCTGTGGTGTGATGGGAAGGAGGCAGCTGAGGCTGAGGCCGAGGCTGCGGCTGAGGCTGAGGTTGCGGCTGAGGCTGAGTATATCCTGGAGTAGGAATGAATGTGAACTCCTCATAAATCGGTGGAGGCTGAATAGGTGTCGAATCTGGAGTGGGTGGTAGGGGTTGAGTATCTGATGGTGTGGGATTTGTTTGAATCGGTGGAGGCTGAATGGTCAGTGGTGGGTTTGTCTTAGTGGGTGGTGGTGGGTTTCTCTTAGTAGGTTGTGGTGGGTTCGTTGAACCAAATTTGCTATGGACCTTACGAGAGTTGTTTATAGCAAGAGTCCCAGGTGGAATCTGTCTTTGACGACATAACCTGTCAATAACTCTTTTACAAAGAAACCATTAGACAAATAAGTCCAAATCCAAAAATAAATAAGTTTAAATACAAAAAAATCAAATAGGTGAAAAGATTTAGTCATCTTATTTAGATGTGCTCGATGGTGCTTTTCTCTTTCCGTTTTGTCCAGTCATCTCAAAGCCACCAACACTGAGTAATAAGAAATGTTCATCAAGAAATGGCAATGTTAAAGTTTATGTATCTATGCACTTACCAAGAAATTTTCATACATGAGACGTGAAAAAGACGTGCATATGCTTTTACAAATTAGTGCAGAATGGTTTTTTTTACATCAAATACATCAAATATAACATGGTTTTTTATAACATGAAAGTACATATCTAAATATATGTTACAAGAGTAATTGAATTGAAATATTTATAACCTTAGGAATGATGTTACAACACACATTTGAACAAGTGCATAAAAATCTAAAATTAAAACATAAAATGTTCTCTCAATATTGAGTCATTGGGTCAATTGTCATTGTTATTGGCTCAACCTCGTCAATTAACCCTCCATCAGCTAAACCATGTATTTCTTCAACTTCTGTAATAGGCACAACTGGTAACATTTCATCTGATTGATAAGGAATTGCATCATCGATGTTTTCTATCTCAACATAACCCCTTGGTTTTATGTTGATTGTTGCACACCATCCACGCATATTCTTACACATTTCTGGATATGGTACATAATAAACTTGTTTCACTTCTTGTGCAAGAATGAACGGGTCATACTGACGATATCACTTATTCATCTTAATGTCAACAATGTTGTACCAAATATTAACTTTTGTTCCAGAATTATTTGTAGGATCAAACCAATCACAATAAAATAGGGAAATCTTGTTGCTAAAGCCATGGTACTCCAATTGAAGGATACGTTGGATGATACCATAAAAATTGTTTTCTCCTCCACTTGTAACACCTTTAACATGTACCCCACAATTAGTAGTCTTTTTTACCACGACTCCATTCTTGAGTGTGAAACTTGTACCCATTAACAAAGTATATGTTCCATGATGTTGCCTTCGGGTTAGGACCGAGAGCTAAGGCCTTCAGATATGGACTAGTCATTCCATTTCTCTCATTATTCACCTAAATATATATCCAACCTTAGTGATTGTTTACTGTGAGAAATATAAACTTAAAGATTGTCAACCACATAATATAAACTATGAGAAATATACTAACATAGTCTTTTAGCCATGAAGAAAACTGCTCGTGTATAAGACCGGAAGCATCTTCCTCATTGATAGAATGATATTGCATGAACAATCTGATATCGATCATAAAATTGATGAGTGTATTTATAAAAAATGGTTGAGAACAACGCAATTGTCTTACAAAAATGTACTTACTCGAGATACGGTTTAACCTCGTCACAATTGATTAGGACGTGCACATGAGCAGACTTCCATTCCTTATCTATCAACCAATAGGGTCGAGCCTTTCCACTAGGACGACCACATTTACTAAAAACTGAAAGTATTGGTTGGGAATTCTCATGATCTGATCGAGGATCGTTCCTTAAACTTGTACTTGGCAACAAACTAAAGGTCTTGAAATAGTGAGAGAAAAAATGAGTAGTTTCACTATGCAAGTACGCAGTGCATATTGAACCTTCAACCCTGACTTTATTTTTCACCGAACGCTTGTAGTCTCCCATCAATCTACACATGAAACGCTTTAAAAATGTTTTTTCATTTCATTAATCCACAAAAATTGAACATCAATTACCTTTCAAATGGATACATCCAATGATAATGTACAAGACCACCAAGGATTGCTTCCGCAGGTAGGTGAATCGGGAGATGTTCCATCGAGTCAAAGAAACCTGGTGGAAAAATTCTTTCTAGTTTGCATATGATGATGGGAATGTTTTGTTCCAACCTAACAAGGTCTTCTAACTTCAATGTATTACAACACAAGTCTTTAAAAAAACGACTTAACTCAGTTAGCGGCTTCCATATCTCAAGAGGCAAGGAACAGAAAGCAATTGGAAGCAAACACTCCATGAATACATGACAGTCATGGCTTTTCATCCCCTTCATCCTACCCTTGGTAGCATTAGCACACCTAGAAAGATTCGAGGAATAACCATCCGACATTTTTAGTTCCTTAATCCATCTACATACTAGCTTTGCCTCTTCTGGTGTCAATGAAAATTTTGCCTTTGGCTTAGCCATCTTTCCGTTAGGTAGAGGGCGCATCTCTAAATCCCCACGTAAACAATTAAGAGGTAAATCCAATCTGGCCTTCTCATTGTCCTTTGTTTTTGTAGGATCATTCATGACAGTGTAAAACACATTATCAAATACATTCTTCTCTATGTGCATCACATCAAGGTTGTGCCTTAACAAGTTGTCCTTTCAGTATGGAAGATCCCAAAATATACTTCTTTTGTTCCAATTATGTTGTTTCCCATACCCTGTAAATTTGGTGGCCCAGACACTGTCTGTGACTTTTGGGAAATCACGAATAACTTCCCAAACATCCTGGCCGGTCCACATTGGTGGTGGTCTTTTTTTCACAATCTTACTTTTTGTAAATCTCTTTTTACTTTTTCTGAAAGGATGATCCATTGGTAAAAACCTACGATGACAATCAAATCAGCAACTTTTTCCACCAAATTGTAAGGTAAAAGAATCTGTATTGTCCATGCAATAAGGGCATGCTAATTTACCTTGTGTTCCCCATCCAGACAACATACCATATGCTGGAAAATCATTGATTGTCCACATTAAATTTGCTCTCATAACAAAATTCTGCTGCATAGAGATATCATATGTCACAATGCGATCTTTCCACAACCGTTGTAAATCATCAACCAAAGGTTGCAAGTAGACATCTATTTTAACTTTCGGGTTGTATGGTCCAGGTACAAGACAAGTCAAAAAAATGTATGGTTTTGTCATGCACATTTCGGGAGGGAGATTGTATGGTGTGACTATTATTGGCTAACATGAATTTGGAGAACTAGAGGCTTGAATGTAAGGGGTAAACCCATCACTACATAAACCCAATATTACATTTCTTGGTTCACTAGCATAATCGGGATAAACTTCGTCGAAGTGTTTCCAAGCTTTTCCATCAGATAGGTGACGCAAAACATTTGGATTGCTGGTGTTCTCATGATGCCATCTCATCTGAGTTGCAGATTCCTCTGAAGCATAAAGTCGTTGTAACCTAGGAATGATTGGAAAATAGAACATTCTTTTCACTGCCACGTCTTTGTATTTTCCCATTCCACACTTTCGAGGAACATACCTTGCAGCTCCACAAAATCTGCACTGAGTTAAGGTGCTATCTTCTTTAAAATATAATAAGCATCCATTCACACAACAATCAATTTTCTCAACTTCCAATCCTAACTTAGACACCAACTTCTTCACTTGGTAATAGTTTCCAGATAAGCATTCTTTAGTTGGACAAACATCAACGAGCATTTGAGAGAAAAAATCCATGGCCTTTTGAGGAACATGCCAACTAGACATGGCAACCAACAACTTAACTGAAATAGATAGTCTGGATTCAGAAGCTCCCTCATATATGGGTTGGTTTGCAGAGATTAATTCATCATAAAATCGTTGAGCTTTTTCATTTGGTACCTCACCCTCACTAATCGTTTCGTTTTCCATATTATCATTCACATTTGAGACATTAACAAATGGCCTGAAAACATTAGAGACCATATCATTTATTGCCTCGAATTGTTCTTCGTTACCTAGATTATCCCCACCAGCATTCCCGCCACTACTAGAATGATCATCAAGATCCACATTCTGATTCTCTTCTCCATGATCAGTCCATGTATAATAGTTGGACAAAAAACCATCTTTGTACAAGTGGTGTTTGACCTCATTAGGCGTTTTCAAGAGAATGCAGACGCAATTTACACAAGGACACCTTATCCCTCCTTCGTTCAAAAACTGAGGTCGATTCATCGCTTTATTGACAAACTCTTCAACTCCACTAATAAATTCATCTTTCAAACCATACCTATCGGAGTTTACTCTATCATACATCCAACTTCGATCCATTCTCTACATAAAAAACAAATATAAGTTTCTAATTTTCATTTATTCAATTTACTTCTGAAGAATATCTCTTTATTGAGAATTTGGATGTGAAGGTTGTATTCTTCTTTCTTAATTAGTCATCAAGAAAAAACTTAAGAAAGGAAAAGCTATACTTTTATAAGTTTCTAATGGTTATAGTGTCTAGGTAGCCATGCATGATTGAAGCAAATTAAAAAGCATTATGGCTTGAAAATTCAAACTTGAAGCTTAAGCAAAAAATACTTAGAATTGTTGTTCATATCCATGTGAAACAACTTTTTCAATAATTCTACTATGTAGTGTACTCGTAGGGGAATAATAGTCTTTGAATTATTTAAAATTATAATAAAAATTAATTTAAGACTTTTGAAATATAATTAAACTTTACAACACAGTTAGACAATTCATCTTTGAATTATTTACTATAACTATTCATTTGTTCATAAGACTCATTAAATAATTTAAAGATGAATTGTCTAACTGTGTTGTAAAGTTTAATTATATTCTACTATGTAGTGTTCATATCCTTTAGGCATTAAGAATAATAGTCTTTTATATAAGTCATAGTTCAAACCATTTTTCTCTTAAGTTAGATTCATTGAAGATTAGTATAAAAACATTTTCATGGAAAATTCATAGTTCAAACCCCATAAGAATCTATTGTGAAGATATAGCTAGTGGATATAATGTGCATGAGTAGAAACCAATTGCTACTTCAAAGTTAAAACTATTACCGAATCGAACGCTATTGCTCGTTGTTAAAGGGGGAACTTGTCAAACTCGTCGTGCAGCAGAAAGAAGCAGCAGGATTTCTTGTCAGTAGGGCATTCCACAACCAAGTTTTTGTCTACAATCAAAAGGACAAAGAAGTACATTAGCTTACAAACTAGTTCCATCATATTACAAAGAAAAGAAAAAAGATGAAAAATATTGGTCGTTAAAAAAATGAAAATATTTTGGAATATATTAAAATAATAAAAATACATATAGTTGGTAAAAGAGTTAATAAATATAATTTATAAAAATTAAACATTATATGGTTTACTGGGATAAGGTTTCATTGTTGTACTTGTGTTCTGTGTCATTTATAATTTACCAGTCACTTTAAAAGCTGATTTCATCAAAAACAATTCAATTTCATTCAACTAACTATTCAACTATCAGACATCAGCTATATAAGTTAGACTTTTAACATGCTTAATTTTACCAAACCAGCCCTAATGTCAGATAAGATAGATTATTATCAAATTACCACCCAAAAAAGAGAAGAGGGTGACAAAGAGGTAAGAGGCTGGAACTCTCCTCCACCATCAGTTTGAACTGACTTGATTCTAGTGGCAATTTGCTTGCTGTTTATTCTACTACAGTTTCTATGTTTGCCATAACTTGTTCTACATTGCTCATGCCTGAATTCTCCAACAACTGTACACGCCACAACCACATAAGAGAGTCAACTCAAAAGTTGTTCAAGCTCAGATTTGTCAAATCTGTTTCTAAAGGGGTGGTGGTGATAGAACCCTGAGTCTGGACCTTAGTCTAATAAGAGTTAGTAAGGATATTTCCTTAATTTTAGGGATATTTTTGTTATAAAAAAGAGGGAAAGGGATTAGAGAATTCGTTCAGAAATATTGTTAGAAATTTGTTAGGAGAGTTACTCTCTGGTCCATGAGCAATTATGCTCTGGTTAGGAGTTCATAGAACTCTCTGGTTTATCTTTTCTTGTTCCAATTTTACCATTGTAAGAGCTTCAATCTCATATTTGACATTCAATAGAATACAATTTGGTTATATTGATTTTACGGTTCTATCTAGGTATTAAATCATTTAAAAAATATATATTTGATCTTTTTAGCATATGTTTTTAATTTAACAATCATCATTGTCACTGATCTTTTGTTGGAAATTGGAAATTACATTCTGCATTTCTGTATAAACACCACCAAATATAAGCAACAAATCATTCAATCAAATTCTGCATTTCTGGAAATTAAATTCTGCATTTCTATATTCACACGCTAAATCATTCAATCAAAACTGCGGTAAGTTAACAGAAACATCACCAGCCGGCAGTGTATGCACAGATCACCAGCTAGAATTGATTATAACTCCAAATGTCACTTTTACATTTAAATTTATTGTCTACTCTTAGAATTGATTCTAACTGTAGTTAAGAAAATGGAGCTTTTGATTCTACAATTAATTTTTAGATTCAGATTATTAGTTCAGCTCATTTTGCGTGAATATATCCAAACAAAATAACCACTTCACATTGAACTTACTTCTAACCATAATCAATTATAACAATTCATTCAAAATCAACTTTTGTCACCATAGAACAGGTGGACACATAAATCCAGCTGTGACATTTGGTTTGTTTTTGGCTAGGATAAAATCTATGATAAAATCTAATTTCCTATCATTGTAATTAAAATCTACGATTAAATCTAAATTCCTATCATTGTAATTAGAATTACCTTAATCTGGGAAAGGAGATTGGAGTTGGAATCGAAGTCGTTTCGGAGAAACGCGGCCTTGAATCGATCGAAGAGCTGAAAAATAATAATAAGACCACAAATATAAAATAAGATTACACATAGATTAAAACAATGATCCCATGAGACAATAATTTATAATAATATTCTTAAACATACATACAACAGAACTCCATCTTTTAGATGAATTCGAAGATGTTGAATACAATAGAACGGAGGTTGAAGTTCTCTTTACGGTAACTAACATTCATTCAACTCATTAATCATTCATTGCGATCTTTGATATTTTTTGTCGTTACAGCAATATCTATAATAACTAATTATTTCTGCAGGACAATTCTGAAAATTTGCGAGCTTATGCTTATGTTATGCTTATGTTTCACCCTTGATGCTTGCTTTTACACCTTGTAAAAATTCCGCTTTATCACACTTTGCAGTATTATATGACTTCATCAATCATCACACTATTTTTCTTAATAATAATTATCAGTTTCTCTTGGAATCTGATTTAATAAGAATTATATTATACTTCAAATTAAAGGCTAGAAATTCTACTAAAATCTCAGGACTACGAATGGATAGCACACAATACTATGGCCTCAAAAATTCATGTGTCATTCAGCTAAGGTGAAATATTTAACTTACAAACCAGATTGAACAACACAGAAACATAACACATTAAAAAGAAACAAAACAGAAGAGGTGACAATGAGTGAACACACCACAACCACCAGAGAACACAAAACCACCAGCAATGAGAGTAAGTGTTATTGCAGCTGGAACTAGGATAAGACTGAAGATAACAAGAAGAGGTGTTGCAATGATTAATCCTATGACAGTTCCAACAAGGATGAGTCCAGACAAGAACACCAGTGTGACATCAATTGTAGCAGCTGTTATGAACCTTCAGGTAATAAACTTAAGGAACTAGTAATTGAAAACTTACAGAAACTACAATTCATAAATGTTTTTGTAGGTTGGAAAAACTGATAGCGAAAAGATCGAAAAGACACGGTAAGAAACTATATCCAAAGAAGGAAGATCTTATGTTATGATTGATAACTGAAACACCATACATTGAACACAAACAAATCAATTTCCATTAACATTGTTTATGAACTGCTATCAATCTGTTCTTACAAAATTCTGATACATTAGTTGGTAAATGTATATTAGTTGGATTGTTAGTTCAAAGAAACATGTGATGTGAGATGTCAAAACCATGTCTACTGTGTCTACTTGGAATTCTGATGTGATATGTATATTAGCTGGATTGTTAGTTCAAAGAAACATGGATTGTTAGCTAGATTGTTAGCTGGATTGTTAGTTCAAAGAAACAAACACTACTCATTGGTTTCACAAGCAATACAAATCTCTTACATCATAAAACATCACAACTCAATATCTATCTCTCATCCAGTCCTTCAATATCTATCTCTTACATCCTAAAACATTCACCTATCCTTAAGGAACCTAAAATAGAAGAAAGCTTAGAGTACAAAATTGGGAATACGAGGTTCAACATGAAAACCCTTATTTTCACATTGATTGATGAAAAATAAGAAGATTCAGATTGAGAACACAGATACACACACAATTTACAAGGAATTAATCAATCAAAACAAAAGATGCAAGGGAACCAAAAAATTACCGAATAATGAAGAACGTGAAGATGATGAGTTGAACGGAGATGAAGAGCTCACTACATATTGTCGCTATGTTGCCGACGATCTTGAGTTGAACGGAGAAGAACGAAGGACGCAAACGGAGGAAAACGCACGGAAGAGAACGCTCACGGAGGAGAACGCACGGAGAGGACGCAAATGGAGAAGATGATGAGTTGAGTTGAGTGTGGAGAGGACGCGTAAAATTTTGTTTTATGAAATTGATTTAATAAAATTGATTTAATTAATATAAATAGTTTATAATTTATTTGATTTTATCTTATTATATAATTTAAAATTATACTTACTTTTATAAATATATTTACTAATTAAAATAATACAATAAATTTATCTTATTAATAAATTTAAATTTTATTATTTTAAATAAGTTTAGGGTTATTATTTTATTAATTTATTTTATAAATATTAATTCAATTATGTTTAAGTTTATTTTATTAATAATAAAATTTTATAAAATAAAATTTTATAAAATAATAAAAAATTAAATAAATAAATAAATAACAAATCAATTATGTTTTATAAAATAAAATAAAAATTATGTAAATAAATACTATAAATAAATTAAATAAATGAGAAAAAGTGGTGGGAAATGAAAATTTTCGCTCCTATTTATCGTCGGCCATTACGCGACGCTAATGTTATAAAAATAATATAAATTAATAAAATAAATAAATTACTAGGGAGGGAAACAAAAAAAAATGGTGGGAAACGAAATTTTTGTTTGGAAATTCTCTAGTTTCGGTTTTAGCCGAAGCTAAAACGTATGACATATTAAAAAATAAATATCAAATTTACAAACACATTAGCGTCCGCTTAAGCGGACACTTACTCGACACTAATAAATTGATGCTAAATTGCATTTTTCTTGTAGTGCGATATATCTTATAACTATCATTTTTATGATATATTAACTACCTTTCAATATATCTTATAACTATCATTTTTATGATATATTTACTACTTCCGATGTATCTTATAACTATCATGTTTATGATATATTTACTACCTTCCGATATATCTTATAACTATCATTTTTATGATATATTTACTACCTTCCGATATTTCTTATAACTATCATTTTTATGATATATTTACAACCTATCAAATTTAATGATATTTTTTACTACCTTCCGATATATCTTTTAACTATAATTGTTATAATTTATTTACTACTTATCATTTTGTGGATATATTTATTACCCTCCGCTATATCATATAACTATCATTTTTATGATATATTTACTACCTTCCGATATATCTTATAACAATCATTTTTATTATATATTACTACCTTCCGATATATCTTATTACTATTATTTTTTTGATATATTTTCTACATTCCGATAAATCTTATAACTATCATTTTTATGATATATTTACTGCATATCAAATTTAATAATATATTTACTACCTTCCGATATATCTTATAACTATCACTTTATTGATATATTCACTACATGTCAATTTTATGATATATTTACTACCTTCCGATATATCTTATAACTATCATTTTTATTAAATATTTATTGATATATTTACTAACTTCCGATATATCTTATAATTAGCATTTTTAGGATTCATTTATTACCTATCATTTTTATGTATATTTATTACCTTCTGCTATATCGTATAACTATCATTTTTATTATATATTTACTACCTTTCGATATATCTTAGAACTATCTTTTTTATTATTTATTTATTACCTATCAAATTTAATGATATATTTACTAACTTTCTATATATCTTATAACTATCAATTTTATGATTTATTTACTACCTATAATTTTTATGATATATTTATTACCTTCTGATATATCTTATAACTTTCATTTTTTATCATATATTCACTACATATAATTTTTATGATACATTTACTATCTTCCGATATATCTTATAACTATCATTTTAATTATATATTTACTACCTTCCGATATATCTTATAGCTATCATTTTTATGATTTATTTAATGCATAACAAATTTAATGATATATTTACTACCTTTCGATATATCTTATAACTATCATTTTTATGATTTATTTACTATCTATCATTTTTATGATATATTTATTACCTTCCGATAAATCTTATAACTGTCATTTTTATGATATATTTATACTATCTTCAGATATATCTTATAATTATCATTTTTATGAAATATTTAATACCTTCTGATATATCTTATAATTATCATTTTAATGAATTAATCACTACCTTTCATTTTTATGATATATTTATTACCTTCCGATATATCTTAAAACAATCATTTTTTTGATATATTCACTACATATCATTTTTATTATATATTTACTACCTTCTGATATATCTTATAACTATCATATTTATGATTTATTTACATCCTATCATTTTTACGATATATTGATTACCTTCCGATATATCTTATAACTATAATTTTTATGATATATTCACTACATATCAATTTTATTATATATTTACTACCTTCTGATATATCTTATAACTATCATTTTTATGATATAATTACTACCTATCAAATTTAATGATATATTTACTACCTTCCAATATGTCTTATAATTTTCAATTTTATGATTTATTTACTATACATAATATTTATGAAATATTTATTACCTTCTGATATATTCACTACATATCATTTTTATGATATATTTACTACCTTCCGATATATCTTATAACTATCATTTTTATGATATATTTAATGCCTATCAAATTTAATAATATATTTACTACCTTCCGATATATCTTATAACTATCATTTTTATGATATATTCACTACATGTCATTTTGATGATATATTTACTACCTTCCGATATATCTTATAACTATCATTTTTATTAAATATTTAATGATATATTTACTAACTTCCGATATATCTTATAACTATCATTTATAGGATTTACTTATTACCTATCATTTTTATGATAAATTTATTACCTTCTGTTATATCGTATAACAATCATTTTTATTATATATTTACTACCTTCCGATATATCTTAGAACTATCATTTTTATTATTTATTTACCACCTATCAAATTTAATGATATATTTACTAACTTTCGGTATATCTTATAACTATCAATTTTATGATTTATTTACTACCTATAATTTTTATGATATATTTATTACCTTCTGATATATCTTATAACTTTCATTTTTTATGATATATTCCCTACATATAATTTTTATGATACATTTACTATATTCCGATATATCTCATAACTATCATTTTAATTATATATTTACTACCTTCTGATATATCTTATAGCTATCATTTTTATGAATTATTTAATGCATAACAAATTTAATGATATATTTACTACCTTTCGATATATCTTATAACTATCATTTTTATGATTTATTTACTATCTGTCATTTTTATGATATATTTATTACCTTCCGATATATCTTATAACTGTCATTTTTATGATATATTTATAATATCTTCAGATATATCTTATAATTATCATTTTTATGAAATATTTAATACCTTCTGATATATCTTATAATTATCATTTTAATGAATTAATCACTACCTTTCATTTTTATGATATATTTATTACCTTCCGATATATCTTAAAACAATCATTTTTTTGATATATTCACTACATATCATTTTTATTATATATTTACTACCTTCCGATATATCTTATAACTATCATATTTATGATTTATTTACTTCCTATCATTTTTACGATCTATTGATTACCTTCCGATATATCTTATAACTATAATTTTTATGATATATTCACTACATATCAATTTTATTATATATTTACTACCTTCCGATATATCTTATAACTATCATTTTTATGATATAATTACTACCTATCAAATTTAATGATATATTTACTACCTTCCAATATGTCTTATAATTTTCAATTTTATGATTTATTTTTTATACATAATTTTTATGAAATATTTATTACCTTCTGATATATTCACTACATAACATTTTTATGATATATTTACTACCTTCCGATATATCTTATAACTATCCTTTTTATGATATATTCACTACATGTCATTTTTATGATATATTTACTACCTTCCGATATATCTTATAACTATCATTTTTATTAAATATTTAATGATATATTTACTAACTTCCGATATATCTTAAAACTATCATTTATAGGATTTACTTATTACCTATCATTTTTATGAAAAATTTATTACCTTCTGTTATATCGTATAACAATCATTTTTATTATATATTTACTACCTTCCGATATATCTTAGAACTATCATTTTTATTATTTATTTACCACCAATCAAATTTAATGATATATTTACTAACTTTCGGTATATCTTATAACTATCAATTTTATAATTTATTTATTACCTATAATTTTTATGATATATTTATTACCTTCTGATATATCTTATAACTTTCATTTTTTATGATATATTCCCTACATATAATTTTTATGATACATTTACTATCTTCCGATATATCTTATAACTATCATTTTTATGATATAATTACTACCTATCAAATTTAATGATATATTTACTACCTTCCAATATGTCTTATAGTTTTCATTTTTATGATTTATTTACTATATATAATTTTTATGAAATATTTATTACCTTCCGATATATCTTATAACTATCATTATTATGATATATTTACTACCTTTTGATATATCTTATAACTAACATTTTTATGATATATTAACTACCTTCCGATGTATCTTATAACTATCATGTTTATGATATATTTACTACCTTCCGATATATCTTATAACTATCATTTTTATGATATATTTACTACCTTCCGATATTTCTTATAACTATCATTTTTATGATATATTTACTACCTATCAAATTTAATAATATTTTTACTACCTTCCGATATTTCTTATAACTATCATTTTTATAATTTATTTACTACTTATCATTTTTTGGATATAATTATTACCTTCCGCTATATCATATAACTATCAATTTTATGATATATTTACTACCTTCCGATATATCTTATAACTATCATTTTTATTATATAGTACTACATTCGATATATCTTATTACTATCTATTTTTGATATATTTTCTACATTCCGATATATCTTAGAACTATCATTTTTATGATATATTTACTGTCTATCAAATTTAATAATATATTTACTACCTTCAGATATATCTTATAACTATCATTTTTATTAAATATTTAATGATATATTTACTAACTTCCGATATATCTTATAACTATCATTTTTCGGATTTATTTATTACCTATCATTTTTATGATATATTTATTACCTTCTGTTATATCGTATAACTATCATTTAATTATATATTCACTACCTTCCGATATATCTTATAACTTTCATTTTTTATGATATATTCACTACATATCATTATTATGATACATTTACTACCCTCTGATATATCTTATAACTATCATTTTAATTATATATTTACTACCTTCCGATATATCTTATAACTATCATTTTTATGATATATTTAATGCATAACAAATTTAATGATATATTTACTACCTTTCTATATATCTTATAACTATCATTTTTATGATTTATTTACTATCTATCATTTTAATGATATATTTATTACCTTCCGATATATCTTATAGCTATCATTTTTATGATATATTCACTACATATCAATTTTATTATATATTTACTACCTTCCGATATATCTTATAACTATCATTTTTATGATTTCTTTACTTCCTATCATTTTTATGATATATTTATAACCTTCCGATATATCGTATAACTATAATTTTTATGATATATTCACTACATATCAATTTTATTATATGTTTACTACCTTCCGATATATCTTATAACTATCATTTTTATGACATATTTACTACCTATAAAATTTAATGATATATTTACTACCTTCCAATATGTCTCATTTTTATGATTTATTTACTACATATAATTTTTATGATATATTTATGACCTTCCGATATATTCACTACATATCATTTTTATAATTTATTTACTACTTATCATTTTTATGATATATTTATTATCTTCCGATATATCTTATAACTATCATTTTTATGATATATTTAATACCTTTCGATATATCTGATAACTATCATTTTTATTATATATTTACTACTTTCCCAAATATCTTATAACTATCATTTTTAAGATATATTTACTACATATCAATTTTATGATATATTTATTACCTTCCGATATATCTTATGACTATCATTTTTATGATATATTTAAAACCTTTTGATATATCTTAATACTTTCATTTTTATGATATATTTACAACATTTTTATAATTTATTTACTACCAACAATTTTTATAATATATTTATTACCTTCTAGTATATCTTATAACTATCATTTTTATGATATATTTACTACCTATAAAATTTATTGATATATTTACTACCTTCCGATATATCTTATAACTATCAATTTTATGATTTGTTTACTACCTATATTTTTTTATGATATATGTATTACCTGCCGATATATCTTACAACTATCATTTTTATAATTAATTCACTACATGTCCTTTTTATGATATATTTACTACCTTCCGATAAATCTTATAACTATCATTTTTATGATTAATTCACTACCTATCATTTTTATGGTATATTTATTAACTTTCGATATATCTTATAACAATCATTTTTATCATATATTCACTACATATCAATTTTATTATATATTTATTATTTTCCAATATATCTTATAACTATCATTTTTAAGATATATTTACTACCTTCTGATATATCATATAACTATCATTTCTATGATATATTTACTACCTTCCGATATATCTTATAACTATCATTTTTATGATATATTTATTTCCTTTTGATATATCTTGTAACCATCATTTTTATTATTTATTTACTACCTCTCATATTTATGGTATATTTATTACCTTCCGATATATTTTATAACAATCATTTTTATGATATATTCACTACATATCAATTTTATTATGTATTTATTACCTTCCAATATATCTTATAACTATCATTTTTATGATATATTTACTATCGTCCGATATATCATAAAACTACCATTTCTATGATATATTTAATACCTTTCGATATATCTTATAACTATCATTTTTATGATATATATATATTACCTTCGTATATATCTTATAACTATCATTTTTATGATTTATTTACTACCTATCATTTTTATGGTATATTTATTACCTTCCGATATATCTTATAACAATCATTTTTATGATATATTCACTACATATCAATTTTATTATATATTTATCACCTTCCAATATATCTTATAACTATCATTTTTATGATATATTTACTACCTTCAGATATATCATATAACTATCATTTCTATGATATATTTATTACCTTCCGATATTTCTTATAACTATCATTTTTATGATATTCTTATTACCTTCTGATATATCTTATAACTATTATTTTTATGATTTATTTACTACCTATCATTTATATGATATATTTAATACCTTCCGATATATCTTATATAAATCATTTTAATGATATATTCACGGCATATAAATTTTATTCTATATTTACAACCTTCCGATATATCTTATATCTTATATTTACTACTTATCATTTTTATGATATATTTATTACCTTCCGATATATCTTATAACTATGATTTTTATGATATATTTACCACCTTTTGATATATCTTATAACATTCATTTTTATGATTTATTTATTACTTATAAAATTTAATGATACATTTAATACCTTCTGTTATATCTTATAACTACAATTTTTATGATTTATTTACTACCTACAATTTAATGATATATTTATTACCTTCTGATATATCTTATAACTATCATTGTTATGATAAATTTACTACCTATAAAATTTAATGATATATTTACTACCTTCTGATATATCTTATAACTATCAATTTTATGATTTATTTATTACCTATATTTTTTATGATATATGTATTACCTTCCGATATATCTTATAACTATGATTTTTATGATATATTCACTACATGTCATTTTTATGATATATTTACTACCTTCCGATATATCATATAACTATCATTTTTATGATATATTTACTACCTTCCGATATATCATATAACTATCATTTTTATGATATATTTACTACCTTCCAATATATCATATAACTATCATTTCTATGATATCTTTACTACCTTCCGATATATCTTATAACTATACTTTTTATGATATATTTACTAACTTCCGATATATCATATAACTATAATTTCTATGATATATTTACTACTTATCATTTTTATGATTTATTTATTACCTTCTTCTATATCTTATAACTATCATTTTTATGATATATTTATTACCTTCTGATAAATCTTATAACTATCACTTTTAGGATTTATTTAATATCTATCATTTTTATGGTATATTTATTACCTTCTGATATATCTTATAACAATCATTTTTATGATATATTCACTACATATCAATTTTATTATATATTTATTACATTCTGATATATCTTATAATTATCATTTTTATGATTTATTTACTACTTTCAGACATATCATATAACTATCATTTATATGATATATTTGCTACCTTCTTATATATCATATAACTATCATTTTTATGATATATTTATTACCTTCTGATATATCTTATAACTATCATATTTATGATATATTCACTTCATGTCATTTTTATGATATATTTACTACCTTCCGATTTATCATATAACTATCATTTTTATTATATATTTACTAACTTCCGATATATCATATAACTATCATTTCTATGATATATTTACTACCTTCCGATATATCTTATAACTATCATTTTATGATATATTTATTACCATCTGAGATATCTTATAACTGTCATTTTTATCATTTATTTACTACCTATCATATTTATGGTATATTTATTACCTTCCGATATATCTTTTAACAATCGTTTTTATGAAATATTCACTACAAATCAATTTTATTATATATTTATCTCCTTACAATATATCTAATAATTATCATTTTTATGATATATTTACTACTTTCCGATATATCATATAACTATCATTTCGATGATTTATTAACTATCTTCCGATATATCTTATAATTCTCGTTTTTATGATATATTTATTACCTTCTGATATATCTGATAACTATCATTTTTATGATTTATTTACTACCTATCATTTTTATGGTATATTTATTACTTTCCGATATATCTTATAACAATCATTTTTATGATATATTCACTACATATCAATTTTATTATATATTTACTAGCTTCCGATATATCTTATAACCATCATTTTTATGATATATTTACTTCCTTACGATATATCTTATAACTATCATTTTTATGAAATATTTTCTACATATCAAATTTAATGATATATTTACTACCTTCTGATATATCTAATAACTATCATTTTTATTATTTATTTACTACTTATCATTTTTATGATATATTATTACCTTCCGATATATCTTATAACTATCCTTTTTAAGATATATTTATAACCTTTGCGATATATCATATAACTATCATCTTTGTGATATATTTACTACCTTCCGATATATCTTATAACCTATCAGTTTTATGGTATATTTATTACATTCCGATAAATCTTATAACAATCATTGTTATGATATATTCACTATATATCAATTTTATTATATATTTATTACCTTATAATATATCTTATAACTATCATTTTTATGATATATTTACTACCTTCCGATATATCATATAACTATCATTTCTATGTTATATTTAAAACCTTTCGATATATCTTATAACTATCATTTATATGATATATTTATTATCTTTTAATATATCTTATATCTATCATTTTTATGATATATTCACTACATTTCATTTTTATGATATATTTACTACCTTCTGATATATCATATAACTATCATTTTTATGATATATTTACTACCTTCCGATATATCTTATAACTATCCTTTTTATGATATATTCACTAAATGTCATTTTTATGTTATATTTACTACCTTCCGATACTATCATTTTTATGATATATTTATTACTTATCAAATTTAATGATATATTTACTACCTTCCGTTATATCTTATAAATATATATTTTATGATTAATTTACTACCTATAATGTTTATGATATATTTATTACCTTCCGATATATCTTATAACTATAATTCTTATGATATATTCACTACATGCCGATTGTTATGATTTATTTACTACCTTGCGATATATCTTATAACTTTCATTTTTATTAAATATTTACTACCTTCTTATATATCTTATAAGTATCATTTTTATGATTTAGTTACTAGCTATCATTTATATGATATATTTATTACCTTCCGATATATCTTATAACTTTCATTTTTATGATATATTCATTACATATCATTATTATTATATATTTACTACCATCTGATATATCTTATAACTTTCATTTTTATGATATATTTACTAAATATCAATTTTAATGATATATTTACTCCCTTCCAATATATTTTATAACTTTCAATTTTATGATTTACTCTATGCCTATCATTTTTATGATATATATATTTCCTTCCGATATATCTTATAACTACTTCCCCAAATATCTTATAACTATCATTTTTATGATATATTTAATACCTATCAAATTTAATGATAAATTTACTACCTTCTGATATATCTTATACTGATCATTTTTATGATATATTTATTACCTCCCGATATATCTTATAACTATCATTTTTATGATATATTCACTACATATAAATTTTATTATATACTTATTACCTTACAATATATCTTATAACTATCATTTTTATGATATATTTACTATCTTCCTATATATCATATAACTATCATTTCTATGATATATTTACTACCTTCCGATATATCTTATAACTATTGTTTTTATGATATATTTATTACCTTCTGATATATCTCATACCTATCATTTTTATGATTTATTTACTACCTATCATTTTTATGGTATATTTATTACCTTCTGATATATCTTATAACAATCAATTTTATGATATATTCACTACATATCAATTTTGTTATATATTTATTAACAACCAATATATCTTATAAATATCATTTTTATGATATATTTACTACCTTCAGATATAGCATATAACTATCATTTCTATGATGTATTTACTACCTTCTGATAAATCTTATAACTATCATTTTTATGATATATTTATTATCTTCTGATATATCTTATATTTATCATTTTTATGATATATTCACTACATGTCATTTTTATGATATATTTACTAACTTCCAATATATCATATAACTTTCATTTTTATGATATATGTACTACCTTCCGGTATATCTTATAACTATCATTTTTATGATATATTTATTACCTGATGATATATCTTATAACTATCATTTTTATGATTTACTTACAACCTAACATTTTTATGGTATATTTATTACCTTCCGATATATCTTATAACAATCATTTTTATGATATATTCACTACATATCAATTTTATTATATACTTATTACCTTACAATATATCTTATAACTATCATTTTTATGATATATTTACTACCTTCCGATATATCATATAACTATCATTTCTATGATATATTTACTACCTTCCGATATATCTTATAACTATCATTTTTATGATATATTTATTTCCTTTTGATATATCTTGTAACCATCATTTTTATTATTTATTTACTACCTCTCATATTTATGGTATATTTATTACCTTCCGATATATTTTATAACAATCATTTTTATGATATATTCACTACATATCAATTTTATTATGTATTTATTACCTTCCAATATATCTTATAACTATCATTTTTATGATATATTTACTATCGTCCGATATATCATAAAACTACCATTTCTATGATATATTTAATACCTTTCGATATATCTTATAACTATCATTTTTATGATATATATATATATTACCTTCGTATATATCTTATAACTATCATTTTTATGATTTATTTACTACCTATCATTTTTATGGTATATTTATTACCTTCCGATATATCTTATAACAATCATTTTTATGATATATTCACTACATATCAATTTTATTATATATTTATCACCTTCCAATATATCTTATAACTATCATTTTTATGATATATTTACTACCTTCAGATATATCATATAACTATCATTTCTATGATATATTTATTACCTTCCGATATTTCTTATAACTATCATTTTTATGATATTCTTATTACCTTCTGATATATCTTATAACTATTATTTTTATGATTTATTTACTACCTATCATTTATATGATATATTTAATACCTTCCGATATATCTTATATAAATCATTTTAATGATATATTCACGGCATATAAATTTTATTCTATATTTACAACCTTCCGATATATCTTATATCTTATATTTACTACTTATCATTTTTATGATATATTTATTACCTTCCGATATATCTTATAACTATGATTTTTATGATATATTTATCACCTTTTGATATATCTTATAACATTCATTTTTATGATTTATTTATTACTTATAAAATTTAATGATACATTTAATACCTTCTGTTATATCTTATAACTACAATTTTTATGATTTATTTACTACCTACAATTTAATGATATATTTATTACCTTCTGATATATCTTATAACTATCATTGTTATGATAAATTTACTACCTATAAAATTTAATGATATATTTACTACCTTCTGATATATCTTATAACTATCAATTTTATGATTTATTTATTACCTATATTTTTTATGATATATGTATTACCTTCCGATATATCTTATAACTATGATTTTTATGATATATTCACTACATGTCATTTTTATGATATATTTACTACCTTCCGATATATCATATAACTATCATTTTTATGATATATTTACTACCTTCCGATATATCATATAACTATCATTTTTATGATATATTTACTACCTTCCAATATATCATATAACTATCATTTCTATGATATCTTTACTACCTTCCGATATATCTTATAACTATACTTTTTATGATATATTTACTAACTTCCGATATATCATATAACTATAATTTCTATGATATATTTACTACTTATCATTTTTATGATTTATTTATTACCTTCTTCTATATCTTATAACTATCATTTTTATGATATATTTATTACCTTCTGATAAATCTTATAACTATCACTTTTAGGATTTATTTAATATCTATCATTTTTATGGTATATTTATTACCTTCTGATATATCTTATAACAATCATTTTTATGATATATTCACTACATATCAATTTTATTATATATTTATTACATTCCGATATATCTTATAATTATCATTTTTATGATTTATTTACTACTTTCAGACATATCATATAACTATCATTTATATGATATATTTGCTACCTTCTTATATATCATATAACTATCATTTTTATGATATATTTATTACCTTCTGATATATCTTATAACTATAATATTTATGATATATTCACTTCATGTCATTTTTATGATATATTTACTACCTTCCGATTTATCATATAACTATCATTTTTATTATATATTTACTAACTTCCGATATATCATATAACTATCATTTCTATGATATATTTACTACCTTCCGATATATCTTATAACTATCATTTTATGATATATTTATTACCATCTGAGATATCTTATAACTGTCATTTTTATCATTTATTTACTACCTATCATATTTATGGTATATTTATTACCTTCCGATATATCTTTTAACAATCGTTTTTATGAAATATTCACTACAAATCAATTTTATTATATATTTATTTCCTTACAATATATCTAATAATTATCATTTTTATGATATATTTACTACTTTCCGATATATCATATAACTATCATTTCGATGATTTATTAACTATCTTCCGATATATCTTATAATTCTCGTTTTCATGATATATTTATTACCTTCTGATATATCTGATAACTATCATTTTTATGATTTATTTACTACCTATCATTTTTATGGTATATTTATTACTTTCCGATATATCTTATAACAATCATTTTTATGATATATTCACTACATATCAAATTTATTATATATTTACTAGCTTCCGATATATCTTATAACCATCATTTTTATGATATATTTACTTCCTTACGATATATCTTATAACTATCATTTTTATGAAATATTTTCTACATATCAAATTTAATGATATATTTACTACCTTCTGATATATCTAATAACTATCATTTTTATTATTTATTTACTACTTATCATTTTTATGATATATTATTACCTTCCGATATATCTTATAACTATCCTTTTTAAGATATATTTATAACCTTTGCGATATATCATATAACTATCATTTTTGTGATATATTTACTACCTTCCGATATATCTTATAACCTATCAGTTTTATGGTATATTTATTACATTCCGATAAATCTTATAACAATCATTGTTATGATATATTCACTATATATCAATTTTATTATATATTTATTACCTTATAATATATCTTATAACTATCATTTTTATGATATATTTACTACCTTCCGATATATCATATAACTATCATTTCTATGTTATATTTAAAACCTTCCGATATATCTTATAACTATCATTTATATGATATATTTATTATCTTTTAATATATCTTATATCTATCATTTTTATGATATATTCACTACATTTCATTTTTATGATATATTTACTACCTTCTGATATATCATATAACTATCATTTTTATGATATATTTACTACCTTCCGATATATCTTATAACTATCCTTTTTATGATATATTCACTAAATGTCATTTTTATGTTATATTTACTACCTTCCGATACTATCATTTTTATGATATATTTATTACTTATCAAATTTAATGATATATTTACTACCTTCCGTTATATCTTATAAATATATATTTTATGATTAATTTACTACCTATAATGTTTATGATATATTTATTACCTTCCGATATATCTTATAACTATAATTCTTATGATATATTCACTACATGCCGATTGTTATGATTTATTTACTACCTTGCGATATATCTTATAACTTTCATTTTTATTAAATATTTACTACCTTCTTATATATCTTATAAGTATCATTTTTATGATTTAGTTACTAGCTATCATTTATATGATATATTTATTACCTTCCGATATATCTTATAACTTTCATTTTTATGATATATTCATTACATATCATTATTATTATATATTTACTACCATCTGATATATCTTATAACTTTCATTTTTATGATATATTTACTAAATATCAATTTTAATGATATATTTACTCCCTTCCAATATATTTTATAACTTTCAATTTTATGATTTACTCTATGCCTATCATTTTTATGATATATATATTTCCTTCCGATATATCTTATAACTACTTCCCCAAATATCTTATAACTATCATTTTTATGATATATTTAATACCTATCAAATTTAATGATAAATTTACTACCTTCTGATATATCTTATACTGATCATTTTTATGATATATTTATTACCTCCCGATATATCTTATAACTATCATTTTTATGATATATTCACTACATATAAATTTTATTATATACTTATTACCTTACAATATATCTTATAACTATCATTTTTATGATATATTTACTATCTTCCTATATATCATATAACTATCATTTCTATGATATATTTACTACCTTCCGATATATCTTATAACTATTGTTTTTATGATATATTTATTACCTTCTGATATATCTCATACCTATCATTTTTATGATTTATTTACTACCTATCATTTTTATGGTATATTTATTACCTTCTGATATATCTTATAACAATCAATTTTATGATATATTCACTACATATCAATTTTGTTATATATTTATTAACAACCAATATATCTTATAAATATCATTTTTATGATATATTTACTACCTTCAGATATAGCATATAACTATCATTTCTATGATGTATTTACTACCTTCTGATAAATCTTATAACTATCATTTTTATGATATATTTATTATCTTCTGATATATCTTATATTTATCATTTTTATGATATATTCACTACATGTCATTTTTATGATATATTTACTAACTTCCAATATATCATATAACTTTCATTTTTATGATATATGTACTACCTTCCGGTATATCTTATAACTATCATTTTTATGATATATTTATTACCTGATGATATATCTTATAACTATCATTTTTATGATTTCCTTACAACCTAACATTTTTATGGTATATTTATTACCTTCCGATATATCTTATAACAATCATTTTTATGATATATTCACTACATATCAATTTTATTATATACTTATTACCTTACAATATATCTTATAACTATCATTTTTATGATATATTTACTACCTTCCGATATATCATATAACTATCATTTCTATGATATATTTACTACCTTCCGATATATCTTATAACTATTGTTTTTATGATATATTTATTAACTTCTTATATATCTTATACCTATAGTTTTTACGAGTTATTTACTACCTATCATTTTTATCGTATATTTATTACCTTCCGATATATCTTATAACAATCAATTTTATGATATATTCACTACATATCAATTTTATTATATATTTATTACCTTCCAATATATTTTATAACTATCATTTTTATGATATATTTACTACCTTTTGATATATCATACAACTATCATTTCTATAATATATTAACTACCTTCCGATATATTTTATAACTATCATTTTTATAATATATTTACTACATGTCATTTTTATGATATATTTACTACCTTCTGATATATCATATATCTATCATTTTTATGATATATGTATTACCTTCCGATATATCTTATAACTATCATTTTTATGATATATTTATTACCTTATGATATATCTTATAACTATCATTGTTATGATTTATTTACAACCAATCATTTTTATGTTATATTTATTACCTTCCGATATATCTTATAACATTCATTTTTATGATATATTCACAACATATCAATTTTATTATATACATATTACCTTTCAATATATCTTATAACTATCATTATTATGATATATTTACTACCTTCCGATATATCATATAACTATCATTTCTATGATATATTTACTACCTTCCGATATATCTTATAACTATTGTTTTTATGATATATTTATCACCTTCTGATATATCTTATACCTATCATTTTTATGATTTATTTACTACCTATCATTTTTATGGTATATTTATTACCTTCCGATATATCTTATAACAATCAATTTTATGATATATTCACTACATATCAATTTTATTATGTATTTATTAACAACCAATATATCTTATAACTATCATTTTTATAATATATTTACTACCTTCCGATATATCATATAAATATCATTTCTATGATGTATTTACTACCTTCTGATATATCTTATAACTATTATTTTTATGATATATTTATTATCTTCTGATATATCTTATATTTATCATTTTTATGATATTTTTACTAACTTTCGATATATCATATAACTTTCATTTTTATGATATATGTACTACCTTCCGATATATCTTATAACTATCATTTTTATGATATATTTATTACCGTATGATATATCTTTTAACTATCATTTTTATGATTTATTTACAACCTAACATTTTTATGGTATATTTATTACCTTCCGATATATCTTATAACAATCATTTTTATGATATATTCACTACATATCAATTTTATTATATACTTATTACCTTACAATATATCTTATAACTATCATTTACTATATATTTACTACCTTCCGATATATCATATAACTATCATTTATATGATATATTTACTACCTTCCGATATATCTTATAACTATTGTTTTTATGATATATTTATTAACTTCTTATATATCTTATACCTATAGTTTTTACGAGTTATTTACTACCTATCATTTTTATGGTATATTTATTACCTTCCGATATATCTTATAACAATCAATTTTATGATATATTCACTACATATTAATTTTATTATATATTTATTAACAACCAATATATCTTATAACTATCATTTTTATAATATTTTTACTACCTTCCGATATATCATATAAATATCATTTCTATGATGTATTTACTACCTTCTGATATATCTTATAACTATCATTTTTATGATATATTTATTATCTTCTGATATATCTTATATTTATCATTTTTATGATATATTTACTCCCTTTCGATATATCATATAACTAACATTTCTATGATATATTTACTACCTTCCGATATATCTTATAACTTTTATTTTTATGATATATTTATTATCTTCTGATATATCTTATATCTATCATTTTTATGATATATTCACTACATGTCATTTTTATGATATATTTACTACCTTCCGATATATCATATAACTATCATTTTTATGATATATGTACTACCTTCCGATATATCTTATAACTATCATTTTTATGAAATACTTATTACCTTATGATATATCTTATAACTATCAGTTTTATGATTTATTTACAACCTATCATTTTTATGGTATATTTATTACCTTCCGATATATCTTATAACAATCATTTTTATGATATATTCACTACATATCAATTTTATTATATACTTATTACCTTACTATATATCTTATAACTATCATTTCTATAATATATTTACAACCTTCCGATATATCTTATAACTATTTTTTTATGATATATTTATTACCTTCTGATATATCTTATACCTATCATTTTTATGATTTATTTACTACCTATCATTTTTATGGTATTTTTATTATCTTCCGATATATCTTATAACAATCATTTTTATGATATATTCACTACATATCAATTTTATTATATATTTATTACCTTCCAAAATATCTTATAACTATCATTTTTATGATATATTTACTACCTTCCAATATATCATATAACTGTCATTTCTATGATATATTTACTACCTTCCAATATATCTTATAACTATCATTTTTATTATATATTTACTACCTTCCGATATATCTTATAACTATCATTTTTATGATTTATTTACTTCCTTTTATTTTTACGATATATTGATTACATTCCGATATATCTTATAACTATAATTTTTATGATATATTTACTACATATCAATTTTATTCTATATTTAATATCTTCCGATATATCTTATAACTATCATTTTTATGATAGATTTACTACCTATCAAATTTAATGATATATTTACTACCTTCCAATATGCCTTATAATTTTCAATTTTATTATTTATATACTACATATAGTTCTTATGAATTTTTTATTACCTTCCGATATATTCACTACATATCATTTTTATGATATATTTACTACCTTCCGATATATCTTATGACTATAATTTTATTATATATTTATTACCTTTCGATATATCTTATGACTATCATATTTATGATATATTTACTACCTTCCGATGTATCTTATAACTATCATGTTTATGATATATTTACTACCTTCCGATATATCTTATAACTGTCATTTTTATGATATATTTACTACCTTCCGATATTTCTTATAATTATCATTTTTATGATATATTTACTACCTATCAAATTTAATGATATTTTTACTACCTTCCGATATATCTTCTAACTATAATTTTTATAATTTATTTACTAATGATTTTTTGGATATATTTATTACCTTCTGCTATATCATATAACTATCATTTTTATGATATATTTACTATCTTCCGATATATCTTATAACTATCATTTTTATTATATATTACTTCCTTCCGATATAACTTATTACTATTATTTTTTTGATATATTTTCTACATTCCGATATATCTTATAACTATCATTATTATGATATATTTATTGCTTGTCAAATTTAATAATATATTTACTACCTTCCGATGTATCTTATAACTATCATTTTTATGATATATTCACTATATTCATTTTTATTATATATTTACTACCTTCCGATATATCTTATAACTATCATTTTTATTAAATATTTAATGATATATTTACTAACTTCCGATATATCTTATAACTATCATTTTTAGGATTTATATATTACCTATCATTTTTATGATATATTCATTACCTTCTGTTATATCGTATAACTATCATTTTTATTCTATATTAACCTTCTGATGTATCGAAGAACTACCATTTTTATTATTTATTTACTACCTATCAATTTTAATGATATATTTACTAACTTTCTATATATCTTATAACTATAAATTTTATGATTTATTTACTACCTATAATTTTTATGATATATTTATTACCTTCTGATATATCTTATAACTTTCATTTTTATGATATATTCACTTCATATAATTTTTATGATACATTTACTATCTTTCGATATATCTTATAACTATCATTTTAATTATATATTTACTACCTTCCGATATATCTTATAACTATCATATTTATGATTTATTTACTTCCTATCATTTTTACGATATATTGATTACCTTCCGATATATCATATAACTATAATTTTTATGATATATTCACTACATATCAATTTTATTATATATTTACTAACTTCCGATATATCTTATAACTATCATTTTTATGATATATTTACTACCTATCAAATTTAATGATATATTTACTACCTTCCAATATGTCTTATAATTTTCAATTTTATGATTTATTTACTACATATAATTTTTATGAAATATTCCTTACCTTCCGATATATTCACTACATATCATTTTTATGATATATTTACTACCTTCCGATATATCTTATGACTATAATTTTTATGATATATTTATTACCTTTCGATATATCTTATGACTATCATATTTATGATATATTTACTACCTTCCGATGTATCTTATAACTATCATGTTTATGATATATTTACTACCTTCCGATATATCTTATAACTGTCATTTTTATGATATATTTACTACCTTCCGATATTTCTTATAATTATCATTTTTATGATATATTTACTACCTATCAAATTTAATGATATTTTTACTACCTTCCGATATATCTTCTAACTATAATTTTTATAATTTATTTACTAATGATTTTTTGGATATATTTATTACCTTCTGCTATATCATATAACTATCATTTTTATGATATATTTACTATCTTCCGATATATCTTATAACTATCATTTTTATTATATATTACTTCCTTCCGATATAACTTATTACTATTATTTTTTTGATATATTTTCTACATTCCGATATATCTTATAACTATCATTATTATGATATATTTATTGCTTGTCAAATTTAATAATATATTTACTACCTTCCGATGTATCTTATAACTATCATTTTTATGATATATTCACTATATTCATTTTTATTATATATTTACTACCTTCCGATATATCTTATAACTATCATTTTTATTAAATATTTAATGATATATTTACTAACTTCCGATATATCTTATAACTATCATTTTTAGGATTTATATATTACCTATCATTTTTATGATATATTCATTACCTTCTGTTATATCGTATAACTATCATTTTTATTCTATATTAACCTTCTGATGTATCGAAGAACTACCATTTTTATTATTTATTTACTACCTATCAATTTTAATGATATATTTACTAACTTTCTATATATCTTATAACTATAAATTTTAAGATTTATTTACTACCTATAATTTTTATGATATATTTATTACCTTCTGATATATCTTATAACTTTCATTTTTATGATATATTCACTTCATATAATTTTTATGATACATTTACTATCTTTCGATATATCTTATAACTATCATTTTAATTATATATTTACTACCTTCCGATATATCTTATAACTATCATATTTATGATTTATTTACTTCCTATCATTTTTACGATATATTGATTACCTTCCGATATATCATATAACTATAATTTTTATGATATATTCACCACATATCAATTTTATTATATATTTACTAACTTCCGATATATCTTATAACTATCATTTTTATGATATATTTACTACCTATCAAATTTAATGATATATTTACTACCTTCCAATATGTCTTATAATTTTCAATTTTATGATTTATTTACTACATATAATTTTTATGAAATATTCCTTACCTTCCGATATATTCACTACATATCATTTTTATGATATATTTACTACCTTCCGATATATCTTATGACTATAATTTTTATGATATATTTATTACCTTTCGATATATCTTATGACTATCATATTTATGATATATTTACTACCTTCCGATGTATCTTATAACTATCATGTTTATGATATATTTACTACCTTCCGATATATCTTATAACTGTCATTTTTATGATATATTTACTACCTTCCGATATTTCTTATAATTATCATTTTTATGATATATTTACTACCTATCAAATTTAATGATATTTTTACTACCTTCCGATATATCTTCTAACTATAATTTTTATAATTTATTTACTAATGATTTTTTGGATATATTTATTACCTTCTGCTATATCATATAACTATCATTTTTATGATATATTTACTATCTTCCGATATATCTTATAACTATCATTTTTATTATATATTACTTCCTTCCGATATAACTTATTACTATTATTTTTTTGATATATTTTCTACATTCCGATATATCTTATAACTATCATTATTATGATATATTTATTGCTTGTCAAATTTAATAATATATTTACTACCTTCCGATGTATCTTATAACTATCATTTTTATGATATATTCACTATATTCATTTTTATTATATATTTACTACCTTCCGATATATCTTATAACTATCATTTTTATTAAATATTTAATGATATATTTACTAACTTCCGATATATCTTATAACTATCATTTTTAGGATTTATATATTACCTATCATTTTTATGATATATTCATTACCTTCTGTTATATCGTATAACTATCATTTTTATTCTATATTAACCTTCTGATGTATCGAAGAACTACCATTTTTATTATTTATTTACTACCTATCAATTTTAATGATATATTTACTAACTTTCTATATATCTTATAACTATAAATTTTATGATTTATTTACTACCTATAATTTTTATGATATATTTATTACCTTCTGATATATCTTATAACTTTCATTTTTATGATATATTCACTTCATATAATTTTTATGATACATTTACTATCTTTCGATATATCTTATAACTATCATTTTAATTATATATTTACTACCTTCCGATATATCTTATAACTATCATATTTATGATTTATTTACTTCCTATCATTTTTACGATATATTGATTACCTTCCGATATATCATATAACTATAATTTTTATGATATATTCACTACATATCAATTTTATTATATATTTACTAACTTCCGATATATCTTATAACTATCATTTTTATGATATATTTACTACCTATCAAATTTAATGATATATTTACTACCTTCCAATATGTCTTATAATTTTCAATTTTATGATTTATTTACTACATATAATTTTTATGAAATATTCCTTACCTTCCGATATATTCACTACATATCATTTTTATGATATATTTACTACCTTCCGATATATCTTATGACTATAATTTTTATGATATATTTATTACCTTTCGATATATCTTATGACTATCATATTTATGATATATTTACTACCTTCCGATGTATCTTATAACTATCATGTTTATGATATATTTACTACCTTCCGATATATCTTATAACTGTCATTTTTATGATATATTTACTACCTTCCGATATTTCTTATAATTATCATTTTTATGATATATTTACTACCTATCAAATTTAATGATATTTTTACTACCTTCCGATATATCTTCTAACTATAATTTTTATAATTTATTTACTAATGATTTTTTGGATATATTTATTACCTTCTGCTATATCATATAACTATCATTTTTATGATATATTTACTATCTTCCGATATATCTTATAACTATCATTTTTATTATATATTACTTCCTTCCGATATAACTTATTACTATTATTTTTTTGATATATTTTCTACATTCCGATATATCTTATAACTATCATTATTATGATATATTTATTGCTTGTCAAATTTAATAATATATTTACTACCTTCCGATGTATCTTATAACTATCATTTTTATGATATATTCACTATATTCATTTTTATTATATATTTACTACCTTCCGATATATCTTATAACTATCATTTTTATTAAATATTTAATGATATATTTACTAACTTCCGATATATCTTATAACTATCATTTTTAGGATTTATATATTACCTATCATTTTTATGATATATTCATTACCTTCTGTTATATCGTATAACTATCATTTTTATTCTATATTAACCTTCTGATGTATCGAAGAACTACCATTTTTATTATTTATTTACTACCTATCAATTTTAATGATATATTTACTAACTTTCTATATATCTTATAACTATAAATTTTAAGATTTATTTACTACCTATAATTTTTATGATATATTTATTACCTTCTGATATATCTTATAACTTTCATTTTTATGATATATTCACTTCATATAATTTTTATGATACATTTACTATCTTTCGATATATCTTATAACTATCATTTTAATTATATATTTACTACCTTCCGATATATCTTATAACTATCATATTTATGATTTATTTACTTCCTATCATTTTTACGATATATTGATTACCTTCCGATATATCATATAACTATAATTTTTATGATATATTCACCACATATCAATTTTATTATATATTTACTAACTTCCGATATATCTTATAACTATCATTTTTATGATATATTTACTACCTATCAAATTTAATGATATATTTACTACCTTCCAATATGTCTTATAATTTTCAATTTTATGATTTATTTACTACATATAATTTTTATGAAATATTCCTTACCTTCCGATATATTCACTACATATCATTTTTATGATATATTTACTACCTTCCGATATATCTTATGACTATAATTTTTATGATATATTTATTACCTTTCGATATATCTTATGACTATCATATTTATGATATATTTACTACCTTCCGATGTATCTTATAACTATCATGTTTATGATATATTTACTACCTTCCGATATATCTTATAACTGTCATTTTTATGATATATTTACTACCTTCCGATATTTCTTATAATTATCATTTTTATGATATATTTACTACCTATCAAATTTAATGATATTTTTACTACCTTCCGATATATCTTCTAACTATAATTTTTATAATTTATTTACTAATGATTTTTTGGATATATTTATTACCTTCTGCTATATCATATAACTATCATTTTTATGATATATTTACTATCTTCCGATATATCTTATAACTATCATTTTTATTATATATTACTTCCTTCCGATATAACTTATTACTATTATTTTTTTGATATATTTTCTACATTCCGATATATCTTATAACTATCATTATTATGATATATTTATTGCTTGTCAAATTTAATAATATATTTACTACCTTCCGATGTATCTTATAACTATCATTTTTATGATATATTCACTATATTCATTTTTATTATATATTTACTACCTTCCGATATATCTTATAACTATCATTTTTATTAAATATTTAATGATATATTTACTAACTTCCGATATATCTTATAACTATCATTTTTAGGATTTATATATTACCTATCATTTTTATGATATATTCATTACCTTCTGTTATATCGTATAACTATCATTTTTATTCTATATTAACCTTCTGATGTATCGAAGAACTACCATTTTTATTATTTATTTACTACCTATCAATTTTAATGATATATTTACTAACTTTCTATATATCTTATAACTATAAATTTTATGATTTATTTACTACCTATAATTTTTATGATATATTTATTACCTTCTGATATATCTTATAACTTTCATTTTTATGATATATTCACTTCATATAATTTTTATGATACATTTACTATCTTTCGATATATCTTATAACTATCATTTTAATTATATATTTACTACCTTCCGATATATCTTATAACTATCATATTTATGATTTATTTACTTCCTATCATTTTTACGATATATTGATTACCTTCCGATATATCATATAACTATAATTTTTATGATATATTCACTACATATCAATTTTATTATATATTTACTAACTTCCGATATATCTTATAACTATCATTTTTATGATATATTTACTACCTATCAAATTTAATGATATATTTACTACCTTCCAATATGTCTTATAATTTTCAATTTTATGATTTATTTACTACATATAATTTTTATGAAATATTCCTTACCTTCCGATATATTCACTACATATCATTTTTATGATATATTTACTACCTTCCGATATATCTTATGACTATAATTTTTATGATATATTTATTACCTTTCGATATATCTTATGACTATCATATTTATGATATATTTACTACCTTCCGATGTATCTTATAACTATCATGTTTATGATATATTTACTACCTTCCGATATATCTTATAACTGTCATTTTTATGATATATTTACTACCTTCCGATATTTCTTATAATTATCATTTTTATGATATATTTACTACCTATCAAATTTAATGATATTTTTACTACCTTCCGATATATCTTCTAACTATAATTTTTATAATTTATTTACTAATGATTTTTTGGATATATTTATTACCTTCTGCTATATCATATAACTATCATTTTTATGATATATTTACTATCTTCCGATATATCTTATAACTATCATTTTTATTATATATTACTTCCTTCCGATATAACTTATTACTATTATTTTTTTGATATATTTTCTACATTCTGATATATCTTATAACTATCATTATTATGATATATTTATTGCTTGTCAAATTTAATAATATATTTACTACCTTCCGATGTATCTTATAACTATCATTTTTATGATATATTCACTATATTCATTTTTATTATATATTTACTACCTTCCGATATATCTTATAACTATCATTTTTATTAAATATTTAATGATATATTTACTAACTTCCGATATATCTTATAACTATCATTTTTAGGATTTATATATTACCTATCATTTTTATGATATATTAATTACCTTCTGTTATATCGTATAACTATCATTTTTATTCTATATTAACCTTCTGATGTATCGAAGAACTACCATTTTTATTATTTATTTACTACCTATCAATTTTAATGATATATTTACTAACTTTCTATATATCTTATAACTATAAATTTTATGATTTATTTACTACCTATAATTTTTATGATATATTTATTACCTTCTGATATATCTTATAACTTTCATTTTTATGATATATTCACTTCATATAATTTTTATGATACATTTACTATCTTTCGATATATCTTATAACTATCATTTTAATTATATATTTACTACCTTCCGATATATCTTATAACTATCATATTTATGATTTATTTACTTCCTATCATTTTTACGATATATTGATTACCTTCCGATATATCATATAACTATAATTTTTATGATATATTCACTACATATCAATTTTATTATATATTTACTAACTTCTGATATATCTTATAACTATCATTTTTATGATATATTTACTACCTATCAAATTTAATGATATATTTACTACCTTCCAATATGTCTTATAAATTTCAATTTTATGATTTATTTACTACATATAATTTTTATGAAATATTCCTTACCTTCCGATATATTCACTACATATCATTTTTATGATATATTTACTACCTTCCGATATATCTTATGACTATAATTTTTATGATATATTTATTACCTTTCGATATATCTTATGACTATCATATTTATGATATATTTACTACCTTCCGATGTATCTTATAACTATCATGTTTATGATATATTTACTACCTTCTGATATATCTTATAACTATCATTTTTATGATATATTTACTACCTTCCGATATTTCTTATAATTATCATTTTTATGATATATTTACTACCTATCAAATTTAATGATATTTTTACTACCTTCCGATATATCTTCTAACTATAATTTTTATAATTTATTTACTAATGATTTTTTGGATATATTTATTACCTTCTGCTATATCATATAACTATCATTTTTATGATATATTTACTATCTTCCGATATATCTTATAACTATCATTTTTATTATATATTACTTCCTTCCGATATAACTTATTACTATTATTTTTTTGATATATTTTCTACATTCCGATATATCTTATAACTATCATTATTATGATATATTTATTGCTTGTCAAATTTAATAATATATTTACTACCTTCCGATGTATCTTATAACTATCATTTTTATGATATATTCACTATATTCATTTTTATTATATATTTACTACCTTCCGATATATCTTATAACTATCATTTTTATTAAATATTTAATGATATATTTACTAACTTCCGATATATCTTATAACTATCATTTTTAGGATTTATATATTACCTATCATTTTTATGATATATTCATTACCTTCTGTTATATCGTATAACTATCATTTTTATTCTATATTAACCTTCTGATGTATCGAAGAACTACCATTTTTATTATTTATTTACTACCTATCAATTTTAATGATATATTTACTAACTTTCTATATATCTTATAACTATAAATTTTAAGATTTATTTACTACCTATAATTTTTATGATATATTTATTACCTTCTGATATATCTTATAACTTTCATTTTTATGATATATTCACTTCATATAATTTTTATGATACATTTACTATCTTTCGATATATCTTATAACTATCATTTTAATTATATATTTACTACCTTCCGATATATCTTATAACTATCATATTTATGATTTATTTACTTCCTATCATTTTTACGATATATTGATTACCTTCCGATATATCATATAACTATAATTTTTATGATATATTCACTACATATCAATTTTATTATATATTTACTAACTTCCGATATATCTTATAACTATCATTTTTATGATATATTTACTACCTATCAAATTTAATGATATATTTACTACCTTCCAATATGTCTTATAATTTTCAATTTTATGATTTATTTACTACATATAATTTTTATGAAATATTCCTTACCTTCCGATATATTCACTACATATCATTTTTATGATATATTTACTACCTTCGGATATATCTTATAACAATCATTTTTATGATATATTTACTACCTTTCGATATATCTTATTTCTATCATTTTTATGATATATTTACTACTTCCGATGTATCTTATAACTATTATGTTTATGATATATTTACTACCTTCCGATATTTCTTATAACTATCATTTTTATGATATATTTACTACCTACCGATATTTCTTATAACTATCATTTTTATGATATATTTACTACCTATCAAATTTAATGATATTTTTGCTACCTTCCGATATATCTTCTAACTATCATTTTTATAATTTATTTACTACTTATCTTTTTTTGGATATATTTAATACCTTCCGCTATATCATATAACTATCATTTTTATGATATATTTACTACCTTCCGATATATCTTATAACTATCATTTTTATTATATATTACTACCTTCCGATATATCTTTTTACTATTATCTTTTTGATATATTTTCTACATTCTGATATATCTTATAACTATCATTTTTATGATATATTTACTGCATATCAAATTTAATAATATATTTACTACCTTCCGATATATCTTATAACTATCATTTATATGATACATTCACTACATGTCATTTTTATGATATATTTACTACCTTCCGATATATCTTATAACTATCATTTTTATTAAATATTTAAAGATATATTTACTAACTTCCGATATATCTTATAACTATCAATTTTAGGATTTATTTATTACCAATCATTTTTATGATATATTTATTACCTTCTGTTATATCGTATAACTATCATTTTTATTATATATTAACCTTCCGATATATCTAAGAACTATCATTTTTATTATTTATTTACTACCTATCAAATTTAATGATATATTTACTAACTTTATATATATCTTATAACTATCAATTTTATGATTTATTTACTACCTATAATTTTTATGATATATTTATTACCTTCTGATATATCTTATAACTTTCATTTTTTATGATATATTCACTACATATAATTTTTATGATACATTTACTATCTTCCGATATATCTTATAACTATCATTTTAATTATATATATACTACCTTCCGATATATCTTATAACTATCATTTTTATGATATATTTAATGCATAACAAATTTAATGATATATTTACTACCTTTCGATATATCTTATAACTATCATTTTTATGATTTATTTACTATCTTCCATTTTTATGATATATTTATTACCTTCCGATATATCTCATAACTATCATTTTTACGATATATTTATTATCTTCCGATATATCTTATAATTATCATTTTTATGAAATATTTAATACCTTCTGGTATATCTTATAACTATCATTTTAATGATTTATTGACTACCTATCATTTTTATGATATATTTATTACCTTCCGATATATCTTAAAACAATCTTTTTTATGATATATTCACTACATATCATTTTTATTATATATTTACTACCTTCCGATATATCTTATAACTATCATATTTATGATTTATTTACTTCCTATCGTTTTTACGAAATATTGATTACCTTCCGATATATCTTATAACTATAATTTTTATGATATATTCACTACATATCAATTTTATTATATATTTACTACCTTCCGATATATCTTATAACTATCATTTTTATGATATATTTACTACCTATCAAAATTAATGATATATTTACAACCTTCCAATATGTCTTATAATTTTCAATTTTATGTTTATTTACTACATATAATTTTTATGAAATATTTCTTACCTTCCGATATATTCACTACATATCATTTTTATGATATATTTACTACCTTCCGATGTATCTTATAACTATCATTTTTATGATATATTTACTACCTTTCGATATATCTTATAACTATCATTTTTATGATATATTTACTACTTCCGATGTATCTTATAACTATCATGTTTATGATATATTTACTACCTTCCGATATTTCTTATAACTATCATTTTTATGATATATTTACTACCTTCCGATATTTCTTATAACTATCATTTTTATGATATATTTACTACCTATCAAATTTAATGATATTTTTACTACCTTCCGATATATCTTCTAACTATAATTTTTATAATTTATTTACTACTTATCATTTTTTGGATATATTTATTACCTTCCACTATATCATATAACTATCATTTTTATGATATATTTACTACATTCCGATATATCTTATAACTATCATTTTTATTATATATTACTACATTCCGATATATCTTATTATTATTATCTTTTTGATATATTTTCTACATTCCGATATATCTTATAACTATCGTTTTTATGATATATTTACTGCCTATTAAATTTAATAATATATTTACTACCCTCCGATATATCTTATAACTATCATTTTTATGATATATTCACTAAATGTCATTTTTATGATATATTTACTACCTTCCGATATATCTTATAACTATCATTTTTATTAAATATTTAATGATATATTTATTAAATTCCGATATATCTTATAACTATCATTTTTAGGATTTATTTATTACCTATTATTTTTATGATATATTTATCACCTTCTGTTATATCGTATAACTATCATTTTTATTATATATTTACTACCTTCCTATATATCTTAGAACTATCATTTTTATTATTTATTTACCACCTATCAAATTTAAAGATATATTTACTAACTTTCTATATATCTTATAACTATCAATTTTATGATTTATTTACTACCTTTTGTAACACGGTGGGAGAACTGACTTTAGTTAAATGTTGCGGATAGCAAGAGTCGCCACCGACTTTTATTTTATCCAAAAGGAAAGGATATAAAAGAACAGGAAAGACCTTAAAAAAAGATTTTGAGTTCGGGGGTAGGTTATACAAAGGGAAGGTGTTAGCACCCTTTATATCCATGGTTATCCATGGGCTCTTAGTTACTTAGCTCACTTTAAATTATTTTGAGAAAGGTGTAATGTGTGATTAGAAATTTTCTAAGTACTTTATAATGATCCTCGTATGGATGTATATAAAGACTTTGTTTTGAAAATTTGTTTGAAATGTGAAGTGTAATGAAGTATTTTGAAAAAGGTGAGCAAGTAATTAAGAGGAACCTACCCTATATTAAATCTTTACTGTTCTTATATGTGCTTTCAATGGTAAGACTATCCCTATTATTAAGGAATAGGTAGTCATTACCTTGGAGATGAGAAGGGACATGGATAGGGACAATCTGAATGTAGGCAACTATAAGGTGTCTTTAGCAATTCGTAGGGACTTATCATCTTTTATTCGAAGGGACAAGATCATTCATCGTAGGCAACCTCAAAGGGACTTGATCTTATAATTTGAAGGGACTTGATGATATTTTATGAAGGGACTTTGCTTAAGACACCTTACTTGACCTTAGAAATAGGCAACATGAGATGTCAGGAAGCTGACCCCAAATAGTACAACCACCTTCTTCAACCACAGCTCTAGCATCTTTGAGGGAGGCCATTGTAGGAGGTACTCTGGTAACCACAGGAACTCCTTTAACAACAGGGGGAGCTTCAGTAGCAGGAACGACCCAAGGAACTACCTCAAATGTCTGGCAAGGAGTCTCAACATATTCACCCGACACCTCAACATATTTAAAAGTATTCACATGACTGACCATGTATTCTTCCTCACCATAAATAGTGACAATCTTTCCTTTCACCGGGTATTTCATTTTCTGATGTAAAGTGGAAGTTACAACACCTGCCCCATGGATCCAGGGGAGCCCAAGCAAACAGGAGTACGCAGGACGAATATCCATTACAAAGAACGTAGAGTCGAAGACTTGAGAGCCTACATTGATCGGGAGATCTACTTCTCCATGTACCACTCTTCTTGAGCCATCAAAGGCCCTCACTACTACATTACTTGGTCTTAACACAACATCCTCAGAATTGAGCTTGTCCAGAATCTCTTTGGGGAGTACATTTAATGAAGAACCATTGTCCACCAGCACATGAGACAAGGTAGTGCCCCTACATTCAATGGAGATATGCAAAGCTCTGTTATGGTTTCTCTTGGAAGGAGTCAAGTCAGCATCAGAAAAGCCTAACCCATTATCATAAGTCAAATGTGCAACACAATTCTCAAATTGATCCACAGAAATCTCATTTGGCACATGAGCAGTTTTCAAGAACTTGATTAAGGCCTTAGCATGAGCCTCAGAACACAGCAACAAAGATAACATGGAGATTTTTGAGGGAGTATGCCCAACTGGTCAACAATATCATAATCACTCTTGCGAATGATCTTCAACACTTCTTCCATCTGTTTAGAGAGATTTTCAGCAGTCGGTGCCTCAGCTTGCACAGGTTCAACCATAGGACCTTTGCCCCGAGCATCAGTACTGGGCTCAGAAGTGGAGGTAATAGTTGGGGTAACTGCACTTTTGGAGGTAGCCTGGGGAGAGAAAATTCTTCCACTTCTGGTGATCTTACTAGATCCAACAATATTATCAACATCAAGATTATCATCAGTAATAGGTGCATCAGACAGAGGTTCTTGTTTAACACCATGGATATAGACATCAGAACCGTAATTCCAGGGTATAGCTTTATTAGAAGTATAAGGAATAGGGCCAGGAGTGGTAATAATCATGGGAGCCACTCTAGCTTCAGCAACAGTCTTCATAGGGCCTTCAGCAGTAATCCTGACAGGACCCTTAGAGGTGATCCTGACAGGGCCTTTGGAGGTAATCTTCACTAGCACTTTATCAACCATAGCTACATCTTCCAACTTCGTACTTCGAGTTAGATGTTCACACATACTTTCCATAAAAGGTGTCCTCTCAAACAATATAGTGTAATTGTCCACGAGGCGTTGAATACCATTTTTCAACTTCCAACAGCTAGCGGGTTTGTAGGCACAATAACAACAATCTTCATTACAACCTGGAAAGAAACCAGCCTACACCAGCTTCTTCTTGATAATGGATAAGGGAGTAGTCACATCTGCTACTGAGGAAACATAGGGAACCTCATCAACAACATTAACAGTCTTCTCATGGTTGGGCATAGGAGCAGTGATCACATTTGGAGTCCCAAGAGGGTCAAATTCAATCTCCCCAACTTCAATCATGTCTTGAATCTTGTTTTTCAACACCCAGCAGTTGTTGGTGTCATGTCCCGGACTATTAGAATGATAGGCACATCGTGCATTAGGATTGTATCAAGGAGAGGAAGTATTAGGATTCTGAGGAGGGTCCTTCAAAGTAATGAGTTCCCCTTTCAACATGTGCTGCAAGGCTTGGGCCAGTGACATGTTGATCTTGGTGATTTGTCTTCTAGGCTTCTGTTGATTGTTTTGTGGTAGCTCTGGTGCTGTAGGAGTAGGATTAGAGATGTGGACTGCTCCCACAGATTGGTGACTCCTGTTACGACTATGCTGACCATACATAGCATTAGACTTCTTCTTTCCACTAGGGGTCTTCTTACCAGTGTTTGATGAAGAGGCACCCACCTGTATCTTACCACTTCTTATACCACTCTCCACACGTTCTCCAGTCATTATCAGCTCGGTGAAACCAGATGACGAACTTCCAATGAGGTGACTATAGAAAGGACCATTCAGCGTACTCATAAACATATCCACTAGCTCCCTGTCAGTCAGAGGAGGTTGAACTCTGCCAGCCAGGTCTCTCCATTTCTGGGCATACTCCTTAAAACTCTCTTTGGTACCCATTGACATGCTTTGGAGCTGCATGCGAGTAGGTGCTAAATCAGCATTATATTGGTATTGCCTGTAGAAGGCCTCAGCAAGATCCTTCCAATCACGAATATTGACACTTTCCAGTTGATAGTACCATTCCAACTGAGCTCCAGACAAGCTCTCTTGGAAGAAATGAATCCATAACTTCTTGTCAGCAGTATGTGGTTGAATCCTCCGGACATAGGACCTTAAATGCATCTTAGGACATGAAACCCCATCATATACCACAAAAACATGAACCTTGAAGCCAATAGGTATAACCACTCCAGATACTAAACTCAGATCTTCAAAATCAAGCCCATAAGATTTTTGTAACTCCATGGCATTCATTATGTCTACCAGCATCTTGTACTTATCTTCACTAGCAGGATCATGATAATAATTTGCCTCAGAATCAGAATCTCCTACAGTATCATGTAGACTACCTCCCTCCTTCTCATAATTTTCAGACTCAGAATCCTCAATCTGTTCCTTTGTCTTGATAGGACCTCTGAACCTTCTTCCCAGATTGATAAGGCCTCCTGATCTTCTAGTCTTCTTCTTCTTCTTAGCCAGCAGTGTCTTCAACTCATCTTGTCCCTTGGACAAGTTCAGAATCAACTCTTGGAATTGTGCATTCTGAGCCTGGAGATCTTTGACAGTCTGTTCAAGAGCCATTTCTGCTGAAATAAACAACGAGAAGATAAGATACCTGTTCATAAGAAACCTGTGATGCAATGACATGGTATGTAAATGTGTATGCAATGTTTTCAAGGACCGCAGGATTTAAATTTGTTTAAACAACCAGAAAGTAAACTTTTATTAGTAATAAACTTGTTTGCCTCTTAGGCTTACAACAAAAATGAAATAAATACAAAAAATGGGGTTTTAAGTCTCCCATGGACGTTTCCTCTTTGTGTTGAGGTATGAGTTGAGATTCCGCTCCTCATGAAGTTGTTTTGTTAGCTCCAGGATTCTTTCTTGACTTGCTTTGTAATGAGTCTCAAAAGTATCCCTTTGCTCCTTCAACTGGATCCAGGACCTTTGTAACTCCTCCATGTCAGTGGGCATGTCTGGATGAAGAATGATATAAGAAGTATCTCCTTCAGCAACAGGCTCCATGGTAACTGGCAGGATGGCAGGATATGGCATCATAAGAGTCTGAGCACGTGCTCGTACCCATCTGAGATAAGGTTCCATAGGTTTAGTGTACTTTGGTTCCAGAGTCTTGCTGTCAACCTTGTTCACTTTACCCCATGCTCGTATAAACCTTTGACGGTAACTTTCCAGATCGTTATCGTAGTCGAACACAATACCCTGAATAAGCATGTCATGAGGACCATCACTCCGAGCATAACCAAACTGACGTAGAGCTAAGGAAGGATTGTAGGTAATGCCCCCTCTTATGCCAAGGAGTGGCACATTAGGGAAATCCCCATAACGGTCAATGATAGTAACATTCTCCATAGATCTAGCACACCAATGAATATCTGAATGAGAAAGTGACATGATCCTTTTAGACCACCTTAACCCTTGTTCATTCTTCATCACTGATCGAGGAAGGTGAGAAATAAACCACCTAGACAATAGAGGTATACAACACATCAGAGTTCCTCGTGCCTTCGTAGTACGGGTATGAAGAGAGTGTAAGATGTCTCCAAGTAATGTAGGCATTGGATTGCGAGTCAGAAATATGTTGATGGTGTGTACGTCTATGAACTGATCTAGATTGGGGAACAACACTAAGCCATAAATCAATAGGTCTAAGATCTCCTCAAAAGCATCATAACTCATAGCCTTCAGGAACACTTGAGCTTTCTCCATCAATACCTTAGCAAGAATACCCTTAACTCCACTCCTTATTTCTAGGACAATGTATGATTTCTTCAGATGTAGGACTGCAACAATGACTTCAGGTTTAGCCTCTTTTTCCAAGCATGTGAAGGGTTTCTGATCAAGGATAGGTATACCCAAAAGCTTGGAGAACTCTTCCATTGTAGGAACCAGCTGATAGTCGGGGAATGTGAAGCAATGATGTTTAGGATCAAAGAACTGAAACAGAACACTCATCATGTCTTCATTGAACCCTGAAGTGACTAAATCCAGTAGGTGACCATGCCTCTTGATGAACTGGGAGTTTTCAGAAACTTGAGAGACCAATTCCTTAAGCTTAGGAGGTATTCCTACAAAGTTGATCCAGATAGTATTCCTACGAGCAAAAGCCATGACCTGCAACAAAGAACAAAGATAAATCCTTTGGTCCTTGAAATGATTAGTGAAGATGCTATGCTTATGATGCATGATGATGCTATGATGTTATGCTCAATCACAAACACATGGCACGCACAAACAAGTCACACAATAGCCCTAGGTTTGAAGGCTTGCATGAGGTTTAAAGGTAAGTACCCTCCCCTGAAGTTTAGTTGGTTCATCCTGTCCTATAAAGTAACCAGGTTCTAAGGGATCTCAATATCATTGATCCTTCACAAGGGTGGCTGTTCAGTAGGCAACTTACTTTCCAACCAAAACCCTCCAAGTTTAGGATCTCAATGAGCGTAGTATCGAGTATCAACCAACTTCAGTCTTCACCAAAGCCGGTTATCTCACTACTTTTCTAAAGGCCAAGATGGGATGATTAGGGTTCTAAAAGTTAGTTAGTGTATTGACAACATATGGCAGCCTCATATTATCCTCAACTTACTTAAGGAACATAAGCACCAACCAAGAAGTCACACTAACTATGGCTACCAGATCAACCATATCGGTATATGTCGTACAGTTTCCTTGGTCTATTGCCATTTACCTAAGGTACACTAGATCCGGGTTAGGATCTTTCACACATAAAAGCACCCAACAAGTAAAGTAAAGAAAACAAAGCAAACAAGTTTAAAGTGATCTAATTCCTAAGGGTACCCCTCTTTTAGTAAATCCCCAACAGAGTCACCAGTTCTGTAACACGGTGGGAGAACTGACTTTAGTTTAAATGTTGCGGATAACAAGAGTCGCCACCGACTTTTATTTTATCCAAAAGGAAAGGACATAAAAGAACAGGAAAGACCTTAAAAAAAGATTTTGAGTTCGGGGGGTAGGTTATACAAAGGGAAGGTGTTAACACCCTTTATATCCATGGTTATCCATGGGCTCTTAGTTACTTAGCTCACTTTAAATTGTTTTGAGAAAGGTGTAATGTGTGATTAGAAATTTTCTAAGTACTTTATAATGATCCTCGTATGGATGTATATAAAGACTTTGTTTTGAAAATTTGTTTGAAATGTGAAGTGTAATGAAGTATTTTGAAAAAGGTGAGCAAGTAATTAAGAGGAACCTACCCTATATTAAATCTTTACTGTTCTTATATGTGCTTTCAATGGTAAGACTATCCCTATTATTAAGGAATAGGTAGTCATTACCTTGGAGGTGAGAAGGGACATGGATAGGGACAATCTGAATGTAGGCAACTGTAAGGTGTCTTTAGCAATTCGTAGGGACTTATCATCTTTTATTCGAAGGGACAAGATCATTCATCGTAGGCAACCTCAAAGCGACTTGATCTTATAATTTTAAGGGACTTGATGATATTTTATGAAGGGACTTTGCTTAAGACACCTTACTTGACCTTAGAAATAGGCAACATGATAGGTAACCCTAGAAAGTGCAAGATGGCGATCAAAGATCGACTTACGTGTGTGAGTGTTCATGTTCAAATATTTATCTTATTTAAGATTAATTATCTAAGTCATTTTAATCACACATAGTTATACACACCCTAAAATTACTAACCATGGCAATAAAAAATATTTACAAAAAATAGAAACAAAAATAAATCTACGACTATTACATGACTTTCGCAATTACATAATAATAGAAACAATAATGATAAATATAATAAATAAGCAATAATTTAAAGGTTAGTAATAATGAAATAATAATAATAATAAAAGTAAAGGGTTAATATAAAGAAGATAAAAATTTAAGAGAAAATATTATTTTAAAGTTAAATGAACATTTAGAATTTTTTTTAGAATAAAATAGAACAATTAATAATAATAAACAAAATAATAATTATTTACAGAAAATGATTAATTATTAAGTTAAATATTAAGGTTAAATAAAAATTAGGGTTAACAAAAATTTAGGGTTAGAAATTAGGGTTTACATATTATTTAAGAAAAATTAGGGTTTATAAAATAATTATGTTTTACTTATTAATTTATAAAATAAATCAACTTATTTACAAAATACATATATATTTAATAATATAAACACATAATAAAATAAATATAATAATTAGTATTTTTTAAGAAAATAATTTGAATTAAAAAATATAAGTTTTTTATAAAGAAAATAATATATACATTTATTTTATAAATTTATTATTTAAAGAATTATTTAAATCAAATAAACAAAACAAAAAATAATGAAAAAAAATGGAGAAAAAAAACATACCTGGGGCTGGGATTCGAACCCAGGCCCTAGGCTTTGCCAACACAAGACCAACAGCATCACCACCAGGCCAGGCGCGCGCTGGTGCTAATCATAGGAGATCAATTGGTTTTATCATTAACCTGCAAAAATCCTGAAAAAATAAAACAAAGCAAAATGGCCTGGGGAGGATTTGAACCCAGGACCATCAATATCACAAACGCGCACACAAACCAACTGAGCTACTACTACACATTCAACATATAACCAACAAACAAACATTATATTTTAAATCAATTTTTTAAATTAAATTTTGGCGCCATCTGAACTTCATCTTCCCCAAATTTCCTGCGAAAATACCTATGAATTCAGCTGCGTTTTTACCTGCGAATTTCCTCATGTTCATGACCTGCGAATTTCAAACATCAACCAAACAATACAATTTCATCAAATTGATTAGTGCAATGAAATTCTTAAGATTCATACAATTTATCCACGTTCTTTAAATTTATTTATATTTGGTTAATCATGAAACCCTAAATGAGAGACTGAAACCCTAACTATGGCCATTTATGATTTAGGTCATGAACCTTCAATCTAATTGTCCAGAAAGCTTGCAAACTTCATTCTAAACACAAATCAACAATCAAAATTAGTGAATGATACATAAATAATGAAAATCAAAAATCAAAAATTCAAGAACAATTCTGATTCGGTTATGGCTTATGATCAAGCTTTTGATGCATATGAGGATTGGAATACGATCAGTGAACCTCAAGGAAGCTAAAGCAACCTTCAAAAGTGATTGAAATTGCTTGAATGTATGAAACCGAATTTCAAATTTGGAGTGAAATTTTGACTTGTTATTTTGTCCTTAGAGGCTGCCAAAATCGTCCCTTTGTGTTTGTTCATGTTATACATATATAGTATGACCTAACTAGGTCAAAAAATCAGATCATCCTTTGGACTTTTGGATCATTTGAGATTGAAAAAGATATGCTTCCAAATATTGAAAAAATATTGATATATCCTTACTATTTTGGTTGATCTGATTTTCCATGATCTCAATCACTTTTAATTGACCTTCATGACTTTCTAGAACAAAAATCTTATCAAATATTGCAACTTTTATATTTTATTTTGATTTAAAATGATTTTTAATGTATAAAATCATAATAAATAAAATAAAATGAATAAAAATTTGAATAAATGATTTTTAATTCGTGCATGATGTCATGGTAGTGTTTGGGTCATAAAAATGCAAGCCCATTTGGAGAAATTTGGTTCTAAGGTCCCATTTGCTTCATAAACCTCTCAAACATTTCCCAACTTTGCAAAGGCACAAATCCCTCAATTTTAATGCTATGAAGGTGTTCTTGGACATTTTAGAAAGCTTAGAGAGTCCTCTAACCAATCTCTTTGGTTTCATGTCAATATCTTTTACCATTCTCAAGTTATGCTCTTTGGAAGTTATTGACTTTTTGTTGACTTTTAAAATGACCTATAATGTCTTAGCTCATACCTTCCAAATGAAGAATTTTTGGGCTTGGCTTGTGAGACACAAAGTTGTAGAGAATTAAATTTCCTTGAAAATGAGCTTTGGATGGGAAATTTTTGATGAAGCATGTGAAAGTTATGGCTGGTCAAAGTTCAGTTGACTTTTCCTATGAAACCCTAATTTAGAAACTCCTGATTCTTGATGATCTGAAATCTCCTTGATGAATCATGATCAACCCTTGATAAAATGATGAATTTTACTTCATATACTTGATTTTGGCAAAAAAACATGAAGTTTGACTTTGGTTTGACCACAGTTGACCTCAGTTTGACTTTTTGACTACTTTGACTGATTTTAGCCTATCTGATCATCTGACTGAGCAAACCTTTTGGGAAAGCCTTGAAACTTGACATGGGGATTCTTGAACACATGTAGGATGCTATGAAGCTCACTTGAAGTCTTAGAAGTCCATTTAGCCTGAGGAAACTCAAAGCCCTAGTTTAGGATGCATTGCTTAGGATGAGGCTTTGTCTGATGGAATTGTCAAACTTTCTGACTAATTGTGAACCTTGTGAACCTTGTGAACCTCTTGTGAACTTTGTGAACCTCTTGAGATACATTGTGAATCTTGTGAACCTGGTGAACCTCTTGGGATACCTTAGTACACAATGTCTTGTCTCGGTGAGGGCAAATTTTGGGGTGCAACACCTATAATTATGATATATTTATTACCTTCTGATATATCTTATAACTTTCATTTTTTTATGATATATTCACTACATATAATTTTTATTATACATTTACTATCTTCCGATATATCTTATAACTATCATTTTAATTATATATTTACTACCTTCCGATATATCTTATAACTATCATTTTTATGATATATTTAATGCATAAAAAATTTAATGATATATTTACTACCTTTCGATATATCTTATAACTATCATTTTTATGATTTATTTACTATCTATCATTTTTACGATATATTTATTACCTTCCGAAATATCTAATAATTATCATTTTTATGATATATTTACTATCTTCCGATATATCTTATAATTATCATTTTTATGAAATATTTAATACCTTCTAGTATATCTTATAACTATCATTTTAATGATTTATTTACTACCTATCATTTTTATGATATATTTATTACCTTCCGATATATCTTAAAACAATCAAATTTAATGATATTTTTACTACCTTCTGATATATCTTCTAACTATAATTTTTATAATTTATTTACTACTTATCATTTTTTGGATATATTTATTACGTTCCGCTATATCATATAACTATCATTTTTATGATATATTTACTACCTTCCGATATATCTTATAACTATAATTTTTATTATATATTACTACCTTCCGATATATCTTATTACTATTATTTTTTTGATATATTTTCTACATTCCGATAAATCTTATAACTATCATTTTTATGATATATTTATTGCCTATCAAATTTAATAATATATTTACTACCTTCCGATATATCTTATAACTATCATTTTTATGATATATTCAGTACATGTCATTTTTATGATATATTTACTACCTTCCGATATATCTTTTAACTATCATTTTTATTAAATATTTATTGATATATTTACTAACTTCTGATATATCTTATAACTATCATTTTTAGGATTTTTTTATTACCTATCATTTTTTGATATATTTATTACCTTCTGTTATATCGTATAACTATCAATTTTATTATATATTTACTACCTTCCGATATATCTTAGAACTATCATTTTTATTATTTATTTACCACCTATCGAATTTAATGATATATTTACTAAATTTCGATATCTCTTATAACTATCAATTTTATGATTTATTTTCTACCTATAATTTTTATGATATATTTCTTACCTTCTATTATATCTTATAACGTTCATTTTTTATGATATATTCACTACATATAATTTTTATGATACATTTACAATCTTCCGATATATCTTATAACTATCATTTTAATTATATATTTACTACCTTCCGATATATCTTATAACTATCATTTTTATGATATATTTAATGCATAACAAATTTAATGATATATTTACTACCTTTCGATATATCTTATAACTATCATTTTTATGATTTATTTATTATCTATCATTTTTATGATATATTTTTTACCTTCCGATATATCTTATAACTATCATTTTTATGATATATTTATACTATCTTCCGATATATCTTATAATTATCATTTTTATGAAATATTTAATACCTTCTGATATATCTTATAACTATCATTTTAATGATTTATTGACTACCTATCATTCTTATGATATATTTATTACCTTCCGATATATCTTATAACTATCATTTTTATGATATATTCACTACATATCATTTTTATTATATATTTACTACCTTCCGATATATCTTATAACTATCATATTTGTGATTTATTTACTTCCTATCATTTTTACGATATATTGATTACCTTTCGATATATCTTATAACTATAATTTTTATGATATATTCACTACTTATCAATTATTATATATTTACTACATTCTGATATATCTTATAACTATCATTTTTATGATATATATTTACTACCTCTCAAATTTAATGATATATTTACTACCTTCCAATATGTCTTATAATTTTCAATTTTATGATTTATTTACTACATATAATTTTTATGAAATATTTCCTACCTTCCGATATATTCACTACATATCATTTTTATGATATATTTACTACCTTCTGATATATCTTATAACTATCATTTTTATGATATATTTACTACCTTTCGATATATCTTATAACTATCATTTTTATGATATATTTACTACTTCCGATGTATCTTATAACTATCATGTTTATTATATATTTGCTACCTTCCGATATATCTTATAACTATCATTTATATGATATATTTACTACCTTCAGATATTTCTTATAACTATCATTTTTATGATATATTTACTACCTATCAAATTTAATGATATTTTTACTACCTTCTGTTATATCTTCTAACTATAATTTTTATAATTTATTTACTAATCATTTTTTGGATATATTTATTACCTTCCTCTATATCATATAACTATATTTTTTATGATATATTTACTACCTTCTGATATATCTTATAACTATCATTTTTATTATATATTACTACCTTCCGATATATCTTATTACTATTATTTTTTTATATATTTTCTACATTTCGATAAATCTTATAACTATCAGTTTTATGATATATTTACTGCCTATCAAATTTAATAATATATTTACTACCTTCTGATATATCTTATAACTATCATTTTTATGATATATTCACTACATGTCATTTCTTTGATATATTTACTACCTTCCGATATATCTTATAACTATCATTTTTATTAAATATTTATTGATATATTTACTACCTTTCGATATATCTTATAACTATCATTTTTATGATTAATTTACTATCTATCATTTTTAGGATATATTTATTACCTTCCGATATATCTAATAATTATCATTTTTATGATATATTTACTATCTTCCGATATATCTTATAATTATCATTTTTATGAAATATTTAATACCTTCTAGTATATCTTATAACTATCATTTTAATGATTTATTTACTACCTATCATTTTTATGATATATTTATTACCTTCCGATATATCTTAAAACAATCAAATTTAATGATATTTTTACTACCTTCTGATATATCTTCTAACTATAATTTTTATAATTTATTTGCTACTTATCATTTTTTGGATATATTTATTACCATCCGCTATATCATATAACTATCATTTTTATGATACATTTACTACCTTCTGATATATCTTATAACTATAATTTTTATTATATATTACTACCTTCCGATATATCTTATTACTATTATTTTTATGATATATTATCTACATTCCGATAAATCTTATAACTATCATTTTTATGATATATTTACTGCCTATCAAATTTAATAATATATTTACTACCTTCCGATATATCTTATAACTATTATTTTTATGATATATTCACTACATGTCATTTTTATGATATATTTACTACCTTCCGATATATCTTATAACTATCATTTTTATTAAATATTTATTGATATATTTACTAACTTCTGATATATCTTATAACTATCATTTTTAGGATTTTTTTATTACCTATCATTTTTATGATATATTTATTACCTTCTGTTATATCGTATAACTATCATTTTTATTATATATTTACTACCTTCCGATATATCTTAGAACTATCATTTTTATTATTTATTTACCACCTATCGAATTTAATGATATATTTAATAAATTTCGATATATCTTATAACTATCAATTTTACGATTTATTTTCTACCTATAATTTTTATGATATATTTATTACCTTCTAATATATCTTATAACGTTCATTTTTTATGATATATTCACTACATATAATTTTTATGATACATTTACAATCTTCCGATATATCTTATAACTATCATTTTAATTATATATTTACTACCTTCCGATATATCTTATAACTATCATTTTTATGATATATTTAATGCATAACAAATTTAATGATATCTTTACTACCTTTCGATATATCTTATAACTATCATTTTTATTATTTATTTTTTACCTTCCGATATATCTTATAACTATCATTTTTATGATATATTTATACTATCTTCCGATATATCTTATAATTATCATTTTTATAAAATATTTAATACCTTCTGATATATCTTATAACTATCATTTTAATGATTTATTTACTACCTATCATTTTTACGATATATTGATTACCTTTCGATATATCTTATAACTATAATTTTTATGATATATTCACTACTTATCAATTATTATATATTTACTACCTTCCGATATATCTTATAACTATCATTTTTATGATATATTTACTACCTCTCAAATTTAATGATATATTTAATACCTTCCAATATGTCTTATAATTTTCAATTTTATGATTTATTTACTACATATAATTTTTATGAAATATTTCTTAGCTTCCGATATATTAACTACATATATTTTTTATGATATATTTACTACCTTCTGATATATCTTATAACTATCATTTTTATGATATATTTACTACCTTTCGATATATCTTATAACTATCATTTTTATGATATATTTACTATTTCAGATGTATCTTATAACTATCATGTTTATTATATATTTGCTACCTTCCGATATATCTTATATCTATCATTTATATAATATATTTACTACCTTCAGATATTTCTTATAACTATCATTTTTATGATATATTTACTACCTATCAAATTTAATGATATTTTTACTACCTTCTGTTATATCTTCTAACTATAATTTTTATAATTTATTTACTACTTATCATTTTTTGGATATATTTATTACCTTTCTCTATATCATATAACTATCATTTTTATGATATATTTACTACCTTCTGATATATCTTATAACTATCATTTTTATTATATATTACTACCTTCTGATATATCTTATTACTATTATTTTTTTGATATATTTTCTACATTTCGATAAATCTTATAACTATCAGTTTTATGATATATTTACTGCCTATCAAATTTAATAATATATTTACTACCTTCCGATATATCTTATAACTATCATTTTTATGATATATTCAATACATGTCATTTCTTTGATATATTTACTACCTTCCGATATATCTTATAACTATCATTTTTATTAAATATTTATTGATATATTTACTAACTTCCGATATATCTTATAACTATCATTTTTAGGATTTATTTATTACCTCTAATTTTTATGATATATTTATTACCTTCTGTTATATCGTATAACTATCATTTTTATTATATATTTACTACCTTCCGATATATCTTAAAACAATCATTTTTATGATATATTCACTACATATCATTTTTATTATATATTTACTACCTTCCGATATATCTTATAACTATCATATTTATGATTTATCTACTTCCTATCATTTTTACGATATATTGATTACCTTCCGATATATCTTATGACTATAATTTTTATGATATATTCACTACATATCAATTTTATTATATATTTACTACCTTCCGATATATCTTATAACTATCATTTTTATGATATATTTACTACCTATCAAATTTAATGATATATTTACTACCTTCCAATATGACTTTTAATTTTCAATTTTATGATTTATTTACTACATATAGTTTTTATGAAATATTTATTTCTTTCCGATATATTCACTATATATAATTTTTATGATATATTTACTACCTTCTGATATATCTTATAACTATCATTTTTATGATATATTTACTACCTTTCGATATATCTTATAACTATCATTTTTATGATATATTTACTATTTCCGATGTATCTTATAACTATCATGTTTATTATATATTTGCTACCTTCCGATATATCTTATATCTATCATTTATATAATATATTTACTACCTTCAGATATTTCTTATAACTATCATTTTTATGATATATTTACTACCTATCAAATTTAATGATATTTTTACTACCTTCTGTTATATCTTCTAACTATAATTTTTATAATTTATTTACTACTTATCATATTTTGGATATATTTATTACCTACCTCTATATCATATAACTATCATTTTTATGATATATTTACTACCTTCTGATATATCTTATAACTATCATTTTTATTATATATTACTACCTTCCGATATATCTTATTACTATTATTTTTTTGATATATTTTCTACATTTCGATAAATCTTATAACTATCAGTTTTATGATATATTTACTGCCTATCAAATTTAATAATATATTTACTACCTTCCGATATATCTTATAACTATCATTTTTATGATATATTCAATACATGTCATTTCTTTGATATATTTACTACCTTCCGATATATCTTATAACTATCATTTTTATTAAATATTTATTGATATATTTACTAACTTCCGATATATCTTATAACTATCATTTTTAGGATTTATTTATTACCTCTCATTTTTATGATATATTTATTACCTTTTGTTATATCGTATAACTATCATTTTTATTATATATTTACTACCTTCCGATATATCTTAAAACAATCATTTTTATGATATATTCACTACATATCATTTTTATTATATATTTACTACCTTCTGATATATCTTATAACTATCATATTTATGATTTATTTACTTCCTATCATTTTTACGATATATTGATTACCTTCCGATATATCTTATAACTATAATTTTTATGATATATTCACGACATATCAATTTTATTATATATTTACTACCTTCCGATATATCTTATAAGTATCATTTTTATGATATATTTACTACCTATCAAATTTAATGATATATTTACTACGTATAATTTTTATGAAATATTTCTTACCTTCCGATATATTCACTACATATTATTTTTATGATATATTTACTACCTTCCGATATATCTTATAACTATCATTTTTATGATATATTTACTACCTTTCGATATATCTTATAACTATCATTTTTATGATATATTTACTACTTTCAGATGTATCTTATAACTATCATGTTTATGATATATTTGCTACCATCCGATATATCTTATAACTATCATTTTTATGATATATTTACTACCTTCAGATATTTCTTATAACTATCATTTTTATGATATTTTTACTACCTTCCGATATATCTTCTAACTATAATTTTTATAATTTATTTACTACTTATCATTTTTTGGATATATTTATTACCTTCCGTTATATCATATAACTATCATTTTTATGATATATTTACTAACTTCTGATATATCTTATAACTATCATTTTTATTATATATTACTACCTTCCGATATATCTTATTACTATTATTTTTTGATATATTTTCTACATTTCGATAAATCTTATAACTATCATTTTTATGATATATTTACTTACTATCAAATTTAATAATATATTTACTACCATCCGATATATCTTATAACTATCATTTTTATTATATATTCACTACATGTCATTTTTATTAAATATTTATTGATATATTTACTAACTTCTGATATATCTTATAACTATCATTTTTAGGATTTATTTATTACCTATCATTTTTATGATATATTTATTACCTTCTGTTATATCGTATAACTATCATTTTTATTATATATTTACTACTTTCCGATATATCTTAGAACTTTCATTTTTATTATTTATTTACCACCTTTCAAATTTAATGATATATTTAGTAACTTTCGATATATATTATAACTATCAATTTTATGATTTATTTACTACCTATAATTTTTATGATATATTTATTACCTTCTGAAATATCTTATAACTTTCATTTTTTTATATATTCACTACATATAATTTTTATGATACATTTACTATCTTCCGATATATCTTATAACTATCATTTTAATTATATATTTACTACCTTCCGATATATCTTATAATTATCATTTTTATGATATATTTAATGCATAACAAATTTAAAGATATATTTACTACCTTTCGATATATCTTATAACTATCATTTTAAGGATTTATTTACTATCTATCATTTTTATGATATATTTATAACCTTACGATATATCTTATAACTATCATTTTTAAGATATATTTATACTATCTTCCGATATATCTTATAATTATCATTTTTATGAAATATTTAATACCTTATGATATATCTTATAACTATCATTTTAATGATATATTGACTACCTATCATTTTTATGATATATTTATTACCTACCGATATATCTTAAAACAATCATTTTTATGATATATTCATACATATCATTTTTATTATATATTTACTACATTCCGATATATCTTATAACTATCATATTTATGATTTATCTACTTCCTATCATTTTTACGATATATTGATTACCTTCCGATATATCTTATGACTATAATTTTTATGATATATTCATTACATATCAATTTTATTATATATTTACTACCTTCCGATATATCTTATAAGTATCATTTTTATGATATATTTACTACCTATCAAATTTAATGATATATTTACTACCTTCCAATATGACTTTTAATTTTCAATTTTATGATTTATTTACTACATATAATTTTTATGAAATATTTATTTCTTTCCGATATATTCACTATATATCATTTTTATGATATATTTACTACCTTCCGATATATCTTATAACTATCATTTTTATGATATATTTACTACCTTTCGATATATCTTATAAATATCATTTTTATGATATATTTACTAGCTTCCGATGTATCTTATAACTATCACGTTTATGATATATTTACTACCTTCTGATATATCTTATAACTATCATTTTTATGATATATTAACTACCTTCCGATATTTCTTATAACTATCATTTTTATGATATATTTACATCCTTCCGATACTTATCATTTTACTACCTTCCGATACTTATCATTTTTTGGATATAATTATTACCTTCCGCTATATCATATAACTATCATTTTTATGATATATTTACTACCTTCTGATATATCTTATAACTATCATTTTTATTATATAGTACTACCTTTCGATATATCTTATTACTATCTTTTTTTGATATATTTTCAACATTCCGATATATCTTATAACTATCATTTTTATGATATATTTACTGCCTATCAAATTTAATAATATATTTACTACCTTCCGATATATCTTATAACTATCATTTTTATGATATATTCACTACATGTCATTTTTATGAAATATTTACTACCTTCTGATATATCTTATAACTATCATTTTTATTAAATATTTAATGATATATTTACTAACTTCCAATATATTTATGATATATTTACTACCTTCTGTTATATCGTTTTTATCTATCATTTATATGATATATTTATTACCTTCTGTTATATCGTATAACTAACATTTTTATTATATATTCACTACCATCATTTTTATGATATATTTACCACCTTCTGATGTATCTTATAAATATCATGTTTATGATATATTTACTACCTTCCAATATATCTTATAACTGTTATTTTTATGATATATTTACTACCTTTCGATATTTCTTATAACTATCATTTTCATGATATATTTACTACCTATCAAATTTAATGATATTTATTACCTTCCCCCATATCATATAACTATCATTTTTATGATATATTCACTACATATCAATTTTATTATATTTTTATTACCTTCCAATATATCTTATAACTATCATTTTTATGATATATTTACTACCTTTCGATATATCTTATTACTATTATTTTTATGTTATATCTTATTACCTTCCAATATATCTTATAACTACTCATTTTTATGATATATCTTATCATTGTCCGATATATCTTATAACTATCATTTTTATAATATATTTAGTACCTATCAAATTTAATTATATATTTACTACCTTCCGATATATCTTATAAATATCATTTTTATGATATATTTATAACCTTTTGATATATCTTATAACTTTCATTTTTTGATATATTTATTACTTATAAAATTTAATGATATATTTAAAACCTTCAGTTATATTATATAACTTTAAATTTTATTATTTATTTACTACCTAGAATTATATAATATATATTACCTTCCTTTATATCTTATAACTATCATTTTTATGATATATTTACTATCTTCCGATAATTCTTATAACAATCATTTTTATGATATATTTATTACCTTCCGATATATCATATAACTATCATTTCTATGATATATTTACTACCTTCCGATGTATCTTATAACTATCATTTTTAGGATATATTCACTACATATCAATTTTATTATATATTTATTACTTTCCAATATATTTTATAACTATCATTTTTATGATATATTTACTACCTTTCGATATATCTTATTACTATCATTTCTATGATATATTTACTACCTTCTAATATATCATATAACAATCATTTTTATGATATATTTATTACCTTCTGATATATCTTATAACTATCATTTTTATGATATATTCACTACATGTTATTTTTATGATATATTTACTACCTTCCGATATATCATATAACAATCATTTTTATGATATATTTATTACCTTCTGATATATCTTATAACTATCATTTTTATGATATATTCACTACATGTTATTTTTATGATATATTTACTACCTTCCGATATATCATATAACTATCATTTTTATGATATATTTATTACCTTCTGATATATCTTATAACTATCGTTTTTATGATATATTCACTACATATCAATTTTATTATATATATATATATATATATATATATATATATATATATATATATATATATATTACCTTCCAATATATCTTATAACTATCATTTTTATGATATATTTACTACCTTCTGATATATCATCTAACTATCATTTCAATGATATATTTACTACCTTTCGATATATCTTATAACTATCATTTTTATGATATATTTATTACCTTCTGATATATCTTATAACTATCATTTTTAGGATATATTCACTACCTGTCATTTTTATGATATATTTACTACCTTCCGGTATATCATATAACTATCATTTTTATGATATATTTACTAACTTCCGATATATCTTATAACTATCATTTTTATGAAATATTTATTACCTTCTGATATATCTTATAACTATCATTTTAATGATTTATCGACTACCTATCATTTTTATGATATATTTATTACCTTCCGATATATCTTATAACAATCATTTTTATGATATATTCACTACATATCATTTTTATTATATATTTACTACCTTCCGATATATCTTATAACTATCATATTTATGATTTATTTACTTCCTAGTATTTTTACGATATATTCACTACATATCAATTTTATTATATTTATTACCTTCCGATATATCTTATAACTATCATTTTTATGATATATTTATTACCTTCCTATATATCATATTCACTACATATCATTTTTATGATACATTTACCACCTTCCGATATATCTTATAACTATCTTATAACTATCATTTTATGATATATTTACTACCATCCGATATATCATATAAATATCATTTTTCTGGTATATTTATTACCTTCCGATATATCTTATAACAATCATTTTTATGATATATTCACTACATATCAATTTTATTATTTATTTATTACATTCCAATATATCTTATAACTATTATTTTTATGATATATTTACTACCTTCCGATATATCATATAACTGTCATTTCTATGATATATTTACTATCTATCAATTTTAATGATATATTTACTACCCTTCGATATATCTTATAACTATCATTTTTATTATTTAATTACTACTTATCATTTTTATGATATATTTATTACCTACCGATATATCTTATAACTATCATTTTTATGATATATTTATTACTTCTGATATATCTTAAAACTATCATTTCTATGATATATTTACTACCTTCCGTTATATCATATAATTATCTTTTTTATGAAATATTTACTACCTTCTGATATATCTTCTAACTATAATTTTTATGATATATTTATTACCTTCTGATATATCTTATAACTATTATTTTTATGATATATTCACTAAATGTCATTTTTATGATATATTTACTACCTTCCGATATATCATATAACTATCATTTTTATTATATATTTACTATCTTTCAATATATCTTATAACTATCATTTTTATGATATATTTACTACCTTCCGATATATAATATAACTATTTATTACCTTCTGATATATCTTATAACTATCTTTTTTAGGATATATTCACTACATGTTATTTTTATGATATATTTACTACTTTCCGATATATCATATATCAATCATTTTTATGATATATTCACTACATATCAATTTATTATATATTTATTACCTTCCAATATATCTTATAACTATCATTTTTATGATATATTTACTACCTTCCGATATATTATATAACTATTAATTCTATAATATATTTACTATCTATCAAAATTAATGATATATTTACTACCTTCCGATATATCTTATAACTATCATTTTTATTATTTATTTACTACTTATCATTTTTATGATATATTTATTACCTTCGGATATATCTTATAACTATCATTTTTATTATTTATTTACTACATATCAATTTTATTATGTATTTACTAGCTACCGATATATCTTATAACTATCATTTTTGTGATATATTTACTACCTTACGATATATCTTATAACTATCATTTTTATAATATATTTACTACCTATCTAATTTAATGATATATTTACTACCTGACGATATATCTTATAACTATCATTTTTATAATATATTTACTACCTTTCGATATATCATATAACTATAATTTCTATGATATATTTACTACTTATCACATTTATGATATATTTATTACCTTTCGCTATATCTTATAACTATCATTTTTATGATATATTTATTAATTCTGATAAATCTTATAACTATCACTTTTATGATTTATTTAATACCTATCCTTTTATGGTATATTTATTACCTTCTGATATATCTTATAACAATCATTTTTATGATATATTCACTACATATCAATTTTATTATATATTTATTACCTTCCAATATATCTTATAACTATCATTTCTATGATATATTTGCTACCTTTCTATATATCATATAACTATCATTTTTATGATATATTTACTATCTTCTGATATATCTCATAACTATCATTTTTATGATATATTTATTATCTTTTGATATATCTTATAAGTATCATTTTTATTATATATTGACTACCTTCTGATTTATCATATAACTATCATTTCTATGATTTATTTACTACCTTCCGATATATCTTATAACTATCATTTTTATGATATATTTACTACCTTCCAATATGTCTTATAATTTTTAATTTTATGATATATTTACTACCTTCCGATATATCTTATAACTATCATTTTTATGATATATTTACTACCTATCAAATTTAATGATATTTTTACTACCTTCCGATATATCTTCTAACTAACATTTTTATGACTTATTTACTACCTATCATTTTTATGGTATATTTATTACCTTCCGATATATCTTATAACAATCATTTTTATGATATATTCAATACATATCAATTTTATTATATTTTTATTACCTTCTAATATATCTTATAACTATCATTTTTATGATATATTTACTACCTTTTGATATATCATATAACTATGATTTCTATGATATACTTACTAACTTCCGATATATCTTATAACTATCATTTTTATAATATATTTATTACCTGTCATTTTTATGATATATTTTCTACCTTCCGATATATCATATAACTATCATTTTTATGATATATTTACTACCTTTCGATATATCATATAACTATTATTTTTATGATTTATTTACTACCTATTATTTTTATGGTTTATTTATTACCTTCCAATATATCTTATAACTTATCATTTTTATGATATATCTTATCATTTTCCGATATATCGTATAACTATCATTTTTATAATATATTTAGTACCTATCAAATTTTATTATATATTTACTACCTTCCGATATATCTTAGAACTATCATTTTTATTATTTATTTACTACCTATCAAATTTAATGATATATTTACTAACTTCCGATATATCTTAGAACTATCATTTTTATGATTTATTCACTACATATCATTTTTATGATACATTTACTTCCTTCCGATATATCTTATAACTATCTTTTTAATTATATATTTACTACCTTCCGATATATCTTATAACTATCATTTTTATAATATGTTTAATGCATAACAAATTTAATGATATATTTACTACCTTTCGATATATCTTATAACTATCATTTTTAAGATTTATTTAGTATCTATCATTTTTATGATATATTTATTACCTTCTGATATATCTTATAACTATCATTTTTATGATATAATTACTACCTTCCGATATATCTTATAACTATCATTTTTATGAAATATTTATTACCTTCCGATATATCTTATAACTAACATTTTAATGATTAATTGACTACCTATCATTTTTATGAAATATTTATGACCTTCCGATATATCTTATAAAAATCATTTTTATGATATATTCACTACATATCATTTTAATTTTATATTTACTACCTTCCGATATATCTTATAACTATCATTTTTATGATATATTTACTACCTATCAAATTTAATGATATATTTACTACCTTCCAATATGTCTTATAATTTTCAATTTTATGAATTATTTACTACATATAATTTTTATGAAATATTTATTAATTTTCAATTTTATCATTTTTATAATATATTTACTACCTTCCGATCTATCTTATAAATATCATTTTTATGATATATTTACTACCTTTCGATATATCTTATAACTATCATTTTTATGATATATTTACTATCTTCCGATATTTCTTATAACTATGATTTTTATAATATATTTACTACCTATTAAATTTAATGATATTTTCACTACCTTCCGATATATCTTCTAACTATCATTTTTATAATTTATTTACTACTTATCATTTTTTGGATATATTTATTATATTCACTACATATCAATTTTTTATAATTTTATTACCTTCCAATATATCTTATAAATATCATTGTTATGATATAGTTACTACCTTTCGATATATCATAAAACTATAATTTCTATGATATACTTACTACATTCCGATATATCTTATAACTATCATTTTTATGATATATTTATTACCTTATGATATATCTTATGTCTATTATTTTTTTGATTTATTCACTACATGTCATTTTTATGATATATTTTCTACCTTCCGATATATCATATAACTATCATTTTCATGATATATTTACTACCTTTCGATATATCTTATAACTATTATTTTTATGATATATTTATTAACTTCTATTATATCTTATAACTATCATTTTTATGATTTATTTACTACCTATTGTTTTTATGGTTTATTTATTACCTTTCAATATATCTTATAACTTATCATTTTTCTGATATATCTTATCATTTTCCGATATATCTTATAACTATCATTTTTATAATATATTTAGTACCTATCAAATTTAATGATATATTTACTACCTTCCGATATATCTTATAAGTATCATTTTTATTATTTATTTACTACTTATCATTTTTATGATATATTTATTACCTTCCGATATATCTTATAAATATCATTTTTATGATATATTTATAACCTTTTGATATATCTTAACTTTCATTTTTATGATATATTTATTACTTATAAAAGTTAAAGATATATTTAAAACCTTCAGTTATATTATATAACTTTAAATTTTATGATATATTTACTATCTTCCGATATATCTTATAACTATCATTTTTATGATATATTTATTACCTTCTGATATATGTTATAACTATCATATTTATGGTATATTTATTACCTTCCGATATATCTGATAACAATCATTTTTATGATATATTCACTACATATCAAATTATTATATGTTTATTACCTTCCAATATATCTTATAACTATCTTTTTTATGATATATTTACTACCTTGCGATATATCATATAACTATCATTTCTATGATATATTTACTACCTTTCGATATTTTTTATAACTATCATTTTTATGATATATTTATTACCTTCTGATATATCTTATAACTATTAATTTTATGATATATTCACTACATGTCATTTTTATGATATATCTACTACCTTCCGATATATCATATAACAATCATTTTTATGATATATTCACTACATATCAATTATATTATATATTTATTACCATCCAATATATCTTATAAATATCATTTTTATGATATATTTACTACCTTCCAATATATCATATAACTGTCATTTCTATGATATATTTACTATCTATCAAATTTAATGATATATTAACTACCTTTCGATATATCTTATAACTATCATTTTTATTATTTAATTACTACTTATCAATTTTATGATATATTTATTACCTACCGATATCTCTTACAAATATCCTTTTTATGATATATTTATTACCTTCTAATATATCTTAAAACGATCATTTCTATGATATATTTACTACCTTCCGTTATATCATATAATTATCCTTTTTAAGATATATTTACTACCTTCCTATATATCTTATAACTATCATTTTTATGATATATTTATTACCTTTTGATATATTTTATAACTATTATTTTTATGATATATTCACTACATGTCGTTTTTATGATATATTTACTACCTTCCGATATATCATATAACTATCATTTTTATGATATATTTACTATCTTCTGATTTATTTTATAACTATCATTTTTATGATATATTTACTACATATCAATTTTATTATATATTTATTACCTTCCAATATATCTTATAACTATCATTTTTATGATATATTTACTACCTTCCGATATATATATATATATATATATATATATATATATATATATATATATATATATATATATATATATATATATATATATATATATATATATATATATATATATATATATATATATATATATATATATATATATATATATATATATATATATTATAACTATCATTTCTATGATATATTTACTACCTTCCGATATATCTTATAACTACATGTCTTTTTTATGATTTATTTACTACCTTCTGATATATCATATAACAATCATTTTTCTGATATATTCACTCCATATCAATTTTATTATATATTTATTACCTTCCAATATATCTTATAACTATCATTTTTATGATATATTTACTACCTTCCGATATATCATATAACTATTATTTCTATGATATATTTACTATCTATCAAATTTAATGATATATTAACTACCTTCTGATATATTTTATAACTATCATTTTTATGATATATTTATTACCTTTCGATATATCTTATAACTATTCCATTTATATATATTTATTACCTTCTGATATATCTTATAAGTATCATTTTTATGATATATTCACTACATGTCATTTTTATGATATAATTACTACCTTCCGTTATATCATATAATTATCATTTTTATGATTTATTTACTACCTTCTGATATATCTTATAACTATCATTTATATGATATATTTATTACCTTTTAATATATCTTATAACTATAATTTTTATGATTTATTTATTACCTATCATTTTTATGAAATATTTATTACCTTCCGATATATCTTATAACAATGATTTTTATGATATATTCACCACATATCAATTTTATTATGTATTTACTACCTTCTTATATATCTTGTAACTATCATTTTTGTGATATATTTACTACCTTACGATATATCTTATAACTATCATTTTTATAATATATTTACTACCTATCCAATTTAATGATATATTTACTACCTTCCGATATATCTTATAATTATCATTTTTATTATTTATTTACTACCTTCCGATATATCATATAACTATAATTTCTATGATATTTTTACTAATTATCACGTTTATGATATATTTATTACCTTCCGCTATATCTTATAACTATCATTTTTATGATATATATATTACCTTCTGATAAATCTTATAACTATCATTTTTATGGTATATTTATTACCTTCTGATATATCTTATAACAATCATTTTTATGATATATTCACTACATATCAATTTTATTATATATTTATTACCTTCCAATATATCTTATAACTATCATTTTTATTATATATTTACTAACTTCCGATATATCAAATAACTATCATTTCTATGATATATTTTCTACCTTCCGATTTATCTTATAACTATCATTTTTATGATATATTTATTACCATCTGAGATATCTTATAACTGTCATTTTTATGATTTATTTACTACCTATCATATATATGGTATATTTATTACCTTCTTATATATCTTATAACAATTATTTTTATGATATATTCACTACATATTAATTTTATTATATATTTATTTCCTTACAAAGTATCTTATAACTATCATTTTTATGATATATTTACTACCTTCCGATATATCATATAACTATCATTTCTATGATTTATTTACTACATTCCGATATATCTTATAACTATCGTTTTTATGATATATTTATTAACTTATGATATACTTATAACTATCATTTTTATGATATATTCACTACATATCAATTTTATTATATATTTACTAGCTTCCTATATATCTTACAAATATCATTTTTATGATATATTTACTACCTTACGATATATCTAATAACTATAATTTTTGTAATTTATTTACTACTAATCATTTTTATGATATATTTATCATCTTCCGATATATCTTATAACTATCATTTTTATGATATATTCACTACATATCAATTTTATTATATATTTACTAGTTTCCTATATATCTTATAACTATCATTTTTATGATATATTTACTACCTTCCCAATTATCTTATAACTATCATTTTTATGATATATTTACTACCTATAAAATTTAATGATATATTTACTACCTTCCGATATATCTTATAACTATCAATTTTATGATTTATTTACTACATATATTTTTTATAATATATTTATTACCTTCCGATATATCTTATAACTATCATTTTTATGATATATTTACTACCTTCCGATATATCATACTACCTATCATTTTATGGTATATTTACTACCTTCCGATATATCTTATAACAATCATTTTTATGATGTATTCACTACATATCAATTTAATTATATATTTATTACCTTCCAATATATCTTATAACTAACATTTTTATGATATATTTACTACCTTCCGATATATCATATAACTATCATTTCTATGATAGATTTACTACCTTCCGTTATATCTTATAACTATCATTTTTAATATATATTTATTACCTTATGATATATCATATAACTAACATTTTTGTGATTTATGTACTACCTATCATTTTTATGATATATTCACTACATATCAATTTTATTATATATTTACTAGCTTCCGATATATCTTATAATTATCATTTTTAAGATATATTTACAACCTTTTGATATATCTTAAAACTTTCATTTTTATGATATATTTATAACTTATAAAATTTAATGATATATTTAAAACCTTCTGTTATATCTTATTACCATAAATTTTATTATTTAATTACTACCTACAATTTTTATGATATATTTATCACCTTCCGATATATCTAATAACTATCATTTTTATGATATATTTACTACCTTCCCAAATATCATATAACTATCATTTTTATGATATATTTACTACCTATCAGATTTAATGATATATTTACTACCTTCCGATATATCTTATAACTATCAATTTTATGATTTGTTTACTACCTATATATTTTATAATATATTTATTACCTTCTGATATATCTTATAACTATAATTTTTATGATTTATTCACTACATGTCATTTTTATGTAATATTTACTACCTACCGATATATCTTATAACTATCATTTTTATGATATATTTAGTACCTTATGGTATATCTTATAACTATCATTTTTATGATTAACTTACTACCCATCATTTTTATGGTATATTTATTATCTTCCCATATATCTTATAACAATCATATTTATGATGTATTCACTACATATCAATTTAATTTTATATTTTTTACCTTCCAATACATCTTATAACTAACATTTTTATGATATATTTACTACCTTCCGATATATCATATAACTTTCATTTCTATGATATATTTACTACCTTCCGATATATCTTATAACTATCATTTTTATGATATATTTATTACCTTCTGATATATCTTATAACTATCATTTTTATGGTATATTTATTACCTTACGATATATCTTATAACAATAATTTGTATGATATATTCACTACATATCTATTTTATTATATATTTATTACCTTACAATATATCTTATATCTATCATTTTTATGATATATTTACTACCTTCTGATATATCATATAACTATCATTTCTGTGATATATTTACTACCTACCGATATATCTTATAACTATCATTTTTATGATATATTTACTACCTTCTGATATATCTTATAACTATCATTTTTGTGATTTATTTACTACCTGTCATTTTTATGATATATTTATTTCCTTCCTATATATCTTATAACAATCATATTTATGATGTATTAACTACATATCAATTTAATTTTATATGTTTTACCGTCCAATACATCTTATAACTAACATTTTTATGATATATTTACTACCTTCCGATATATCATATAACTTTCATTTCTATGATATATTTACTACCTACCGATATATCTTATAACTATCATTTTTATGATATATTTACTACCTTCTGATATATCTTATAACTATCATTTTTGTGATATATTTATTACCTTCCTATATATCTTATAACAATCATTTTTATGATATATTCACTACATATCAATTTTATTATATATTTACTAGCTTCCGATATATCTTATAACTATCATTTTTATGATATATTTACAACCTTTTGATATATCTTATAACTTTCATTTTTATGATATATTTATTACTTATAAAATTTAATGATATATTTAAAACCTTATGTTATATCTTATAACTATAATTTTATAATTTATTTACTACCTATCAAATTTAATGATATATTTACTACCTTGCGATATATCTTATAACTATCAGATTTATGATATATTCACCACATGTCATTTTAATGATATATTTACAACCTTCTGATATATCATATAACTATCATTTTTATGATATATTTACTAACTTCCAATATATCTTATAACTATCATTTTTATGATATATTTATTACCTTCTGGTATATCTTAAAACTATCATTTTTATGATTAACTTACTATCTATCATTTTTATGGTATATTTATTACCTTCTGATATATCTTATAACAATCATTTTTACGTATATTCACTACATATCAATTTTATTATATATTTATTACCTTCTGATATATCATATAACTAACATTTCTATGATATATTTACTATCTTCCGATAAATCTTATAACTATCATTTTTATGATATATTTACTACATTCCGATATATCTTATTACTATCATTTTTATAATATATTTATTACCTTCTAATATATCTTATAATTATCATTTTTATGATATATACAATACATGTCATTTTATGATATATTTACTACCTTCTGATATATCATATAACTATCATTTTTATGATATATTTACTACCTTCCGATATATCTTATAACTATCCTTTTTATGATATATTTATTACCTTCCGATATATCTTATAACAATCATTTGTATGATATATTCACTACATATCAATTTTATTATATATTTATTACCTTCCAATATATCTTATAACTATAAATTTTATGATATATTTACTACCTCACAATGTATCATATAACTATCATTTCTATGATATATTTACTACCTTCCGATATATCTAATAACTATCATTTTTATGATATATTTATTATCTTCTGATATATCTTATATTTATCATTTTTATGATATATTCACTACATTCCATTTTTATGATATATTCACTACATTCCATTTTTATGATATATTTACTACCTTCCGATATATCATATAACTATCATTTTTATGAATATGTACTACCTTCCGATATATCTTATAACTATCATTTTTCTGATTTATTTAATACCTTCTGAATTATCTTATATCTATCATTTTTATGATTTATTTAATACCTATCATTTTTATGGTATATTTATTACATTCCGATATATCTTATAACAATCAATTTTATGTTATATTCACTACATATCAATTTTATTATATATTTATTACCTTACAATATATCTTATAACTATCATTTTTATGATATATTTATTACCTTCTGATATATCTTATAACTATCATTTTTATTATATATTTAGTAACTTCCGATATATCATATAACTTTCATTTCTATGATATATTTACTACCTTCCGATATATCTTATAACTATCATTTTTATGATATATTTATTACCATCTGAGATATCTTATAACTGTCATTTTTATGATTTATTTACTACCTAACATATTTATGGTATATTTATTACCTTCCTATATATCTTATAACAATCATTTTTATGATATATTCACTACATATCAATTTTATTATATATTTATTTCCTTACAATATATCTTATAACTATCATTTTTATGATATATTTACTACCTTTCGATATATCATATAACTATCATTTCTATGATTTATTTACTACCTTCCGATATATCTTATAACTATCGTTTTTATGATATATTTATTACCATCAGATATATCTTATAACTATCATTTTTATGATTTATTTACTACCTATCATTTTTATGGTATATTTATTACCTTCCTATATATCTTATAACAATAATTTTTATGATATATTCCCTACATATCAATTTTATTATATATTTACTAGCTTCCTATATATCTTATAACTATCATTTTTATGATATATTTACTACCTTCCCATATATCATACTACCTATCATTTTATGGTATATTTACTACCTTCCGATATATCTTATAAAAATCATTTTTATGATGTATTCACTACATATCAATTTAATTATATATTTATTACCTTCCAATATATCTTATAACTAACATTTTTATGAGATATTACTAACTTCCGATATAACATATAACTATCATTTCTATGATATATTTACTACCTTTCGATATATCTTATAACTATCAATTTAATGATATATTTATTACCTTCTGGTATATCTTAAAACTATCATTTTTACGATTAACTTACTACCTATCATTTTTATGCTATATTTATTACCTTCTGATATATCTTATAACAATCATTTTTACGTAAATTCACTACATATAATTTTATTATATATTTATTACCTTCCGATATATCATATAACTATCATTTTTATGCTATATTTACTACCTTCCCAAATATCTTATAACTATCATTTTTATGATATATTTACTACCTATAAAATTTAATGATATATTTACTACCTTCCGATATATCTTATAACTATCAATTTTATGATTTATTTACTACCTATATTTTTTATAATATATTTATTACCTTCCGATATATCTTATAACTATCATTTTTATAATATATTCACTACATGTCATTTTTATGTAATATTTACTAACTTCCGATATATCATACTACCTATCATTTTATGGTATATTTACTACCTTCCGATATATCTTATAACAATCATTTTTATGATGTATTCACTACATATCAATTTAATTATATATTTATTACCTTCCAATATATCTTATAACTAACATTTTTATGATATATTTACTACCTTCCGATATATCATATAACTATCATTTTTATGATATATTTACTACCTTCCGATATATCTTATAACTATCATTTTAATGATATATTTATTACCTTCCGATATATCTTATAGCAATCATTTTTGTGATATATTCACTACATATCAATTTTATTATATATTTATTACCTTCCAATATATCTTATAACTATCATTTTTACGATATATTTTCTACCTTCCGATATATCACATACCTATAATCTCCATGATATATTTTCTAACTTCCGATATATCAAATAACTATAATCTCTATGATATATTTACTACCTTCTAATATATCTTATAACTATCATTTTTATGATATATTTATTACCTTCTGATATATCTTAAAACTATTATTTTTATGATTTACTTACTACCTATCTTTTTTATGGTATATTTATTACCTTCCGATATATCTTATAACAATCATTTTTATGATATATTCACCACATATCAATTTTATAATATATTTATTAACTTCCAATATATCTTATAACTTTTATTTATATGATATATTTACTACCTTCGGATATATCATATAACTATCATTTCAATGATATATATTTACTACCTTCCAATATATCTTATAACTATCATTTTTAAGATATATTTATTATCTTCTGATATATAATATAACTATCATTTTTGTGATTTATTTACTACCTATCATTTTTATGATATATTCACTACACATCATTTTTATTATATATTTACTAGCTTCAGATATATCTTATAACTATCATTTTTATGATATATTTACTACCTTACGATATATCTTATAACTATCATTTTTATTATTTATTTACTACTTATCATTTTTATGATTTATTTACAACCTTTTGATATATCTTAAAATTTTCATTTTTATGATATATTTATTACTTATAAAATTTAATGATATATTTAAAACCTTCTGTTATATCTTATTACTATAAATTGTATTATTTAATTACTACCTACAATTTTTATGATATATTTATTACCTTCCGATATATATATAATAACAATCATTTTTATGATATATTTACTACCTTCCCAAATATCATATAACTATCATTTTTATGATATATTTACTACCTATCAAATTTAATGATTTATTTACTACCTATATTTTTTATAATATATTTATTACCTTCTGATATATCTTATAACTATCATTTTTATGATTTATTCACTACATATCTTTTTTATGTAATATTTACTACCTTCCGATATACCATATAACTATCCTTTTTATGATATATTTATTACCTTCCGATATATCTTATAACAATCATTTGTATGATATATTCACTACATATCAATTTTATTATATATTTATTACCTTCCAATATATCTTATAACTATCATTTTTATGATATATTTACTACCTTCCGATATATTATATAACTATTAATTCTATAATATAACTATTAATTCTATTAATTCTATAATATAACTATTAATTCTATTAATTCTATAATATAACTATTAATTCTATAATATAACTATTAATTCTATTAATTCTATTAATTCTATAATATAACTATTAATTCTATTAATTCTATGATATATTTACTACCTTCCGATATATCATATAACTATCATTTCAAAGATATATTTACTACCTTCCGATATATCTTATAACTATCATTTTTATGATATATTTACTATCTTCTGATATATATTATAACAATCATTTTTGTGATTTATTTACTACCTGTCATTTTTATGATATATTTATTACCTTCCGATATATCTTATAACAATCATTTTTATGATATATTCACTACATATCAATTTTATTATATATTTACTAGCTTCCGATATATCTTATAAATATCATTTTTATGATATACTTACTTGCTTACAATATATCTTATAACTATCATTTTTATTATATACTTACTACCTTCAGATTAATCTTATAACTATCATTTTTATGATATATTTACAACCTTTTGATATATCTTATAACTTTTATTTTTATAATGGTATATTTAAAACCTTCTGTTATATCTTATAACTATAATTTTATAATTTATTTACTACCTATAATTTTTATGATATATTTATTAAATTCCGATATAACTAATAACTATCATTTTTATGATATATTTACTACCTATCAAATTTAATGATATATTTACTACCTTCCGATATATCTTATAACTATCAATTTTATAATTTATTCACTACATGTCATTTTTATGATATATTTACAACCTTCCGATATATCATATAACTATCATTTTTATGATATAATTTTTATGGTATATTAATTACCTTCTGATATATCTTATACCAATCATTTTTACGTATATTCACTACATATCAATTTTATTATATATTTATACCTTCCGATATATCATATAACTAACATTTCTATGATATATTTACTACCTTTCGATAAATCTTATAACTATCATTTTTATGAATTATTTACTACCTTCCGATATATCTTATTCCTATCATTTTTATGATATATTTATTACCTTCTGATATATCTTATATCTATTATTTTTATGATATATTCACTACATGTCATTTTTATGATATATTTACTACCTTTCGATATATCATATAACTATCATTTTTGTGATATATGTACTACCTTCCGATATATCTTATACTATCATATTTAGGATATATTTATTACCTTCTGATATATCTTATGACTATCATTTTTATGATTTATTTACAACCTATCATTTTTATGGTATATTTATCATCTTCCGATATATCTTATAACAATCATTTTTATGATATATGTACTACCTTCCGATATATCTTATAACTATCATTTTTCTGATATATTTATTACCTTCTGAATTATCTTATATCCATCATTTTTATGATTTATTTAATACTTATTATTTTTATTGTATATTTATTACCTTCCGATATATCTTATAACAATCATTTTTATGTTATATTCACTACATATAAATTTTATTATATATTTATTACCTTACAATATATCTTATAACTATCATTTTTATGATATATTTACTACCTTCCGATATATCATAAAACTATCAGTTCTATCATATATTTCCTACCTTCTGATTTATCTTATAACTATCATTTTTATGATATATTTATTATCTTCTGATATATCGTATATCTATCATTTTTAAGATATATTCACTACATGTCATTTTTATGATATATTTACTACCTTCCGATATATCATATAACTATCATTTTTGTGATATATGTACTACCTTCCGATATATCTTATACTATCATATTTAGGATATATTTATTACCTTCTGATATATCTTATAACTATCATTTTTATGATTTATTTACAACCTATCATTTTTATGGTATATTTATTATCTTCCGATATATCTTATAACAATCATTTTTATGATATATTCACTACATATCAATTTTATTATATATTTATTACCTTACAATATATCTTATAACTATCATTTTCATGATATATTTACTACCTTCTGATATATCATATAACTATCATTTCTATGATATATATGTACTACCTTCCGATATAACTTATAACTATCATTTTTAGGATATATTTATTACCTTCTGATATATCTTATAACTATCATTTTTATGATTTATTTACTACCTAAAATTTTTATGATTTATTTACTACCTATCATTTTATGGTATATTTATTACATTCCGATATATCTTATAACATTCTATTTTATGATGTATTCACTACATATTAATTTTATTATATATTTGTTACCTTCCAATATATCTTATAATTATAATTTTTAGGATATATTTATTACCTTCAGAAATATCTTATAACTATCATTTTAATGATTTATTTAATACCTATCATTTTTATGGTATATTTATTACCTTCCGATATATCTTATAACAATCATTTTTATGATATATTCATTATATATCAATTTTATTATATATTTATTACCTTACAATACATCTTATAACTATCATTTTTATGATATATTTACTACCTTCCGATATATCTTATATCTATCATTTTTATGATATATTCACTACATGTCATTTATATGATATATTTACTACCTTCCGATATATCATATATCTATCATTTTTATGATATATGTACTACCTTCCGATATATCTTATAACTATCATTTTTATGATATATTTATAACCTTCTGATATATCTTATAACTTTCATTTCAATAATTTATTTACTACCTATTATTTTTATGGTATATTTATTTCCTTCTGATATATCTTATAACAATCATTTTTATGATATATTCACTACATATCAATTTTATTATATATTTATTACCTTCCAATATATCTTATAACTATCATTTTTATGATATATATACTACCTTCCGATGTATCATATAACTATCATATCTATGATATATTTACTACCTTCCGATATATCTAATAATTATCATTTTTATGATATAATTATTATCTTCTGATATATCTATATTTATCATTTTTATTATATATTCACTACATGTCTTTTTTATGATATATTTAATACCTTCCGATATATCATATAACTATCATTTTTATGATATATGTACTACCTTCCGATATATCTTATAACTATCATTTTTATGATATATTTATTACCTTCTGAGTTATCTTATATCTATCATTTTTATGATTTATTTAATACCTATCATTTTTATGGTAAATTTATTATCTACCGATATATCTTATAACAATCATTTTTATGATATATTCACTACATATCAATTTAATTATATATTTGTTACATTCCAATATATCTAATAACAATCATTTTTATGATATATTTACTACCATTCGATATATCATATAACTATCCTTTCTATGATATATTTACTACCTTCCGATGTATCTTATTATTATCATTTTTAGGATAATTTTATTACCTTCTGAAATATCTTATAACTATCATTTTTATGATATATTCTCTACATGTCATTTTTATGATATATTTACTACCTTCCGTTATATCATATAACTATCATTTTTATGATATATGTACTAAGTTCCGATATATGTGATAACTATCATTTTTATGGTATATTTATTACCTTCCGATATATCTTATAACAATCATTTTAATGATATATTCACTAAATATCAATTTTATTATATATTTATTACCTTCCAATATATCATATAACTATAATTTTTATGATATATTTACTACCTTCCGATTTATCATATAACTATCATATCTATGATATATTTACTACCTTCCGATATATCTTATAACTATCATTTTTATGATATATTTATTACCTTCCGATATATCTTATATCTATCATTTTTATGATTTATTTAATACCTATCATTTATATGGTATATTTATTACCTTCCTATATATCTTATAACAATCATTTTTATGATATATTCACTACATATCAATTTTAGTATATATTTTTTACCTTACAATATATCTTATAACTATCATTTTTATGATATATTTACTACCTTCCGATATATCATATAACTATCATTTCTATTATATATTTACTACCTTCTGATATATCTTATATCTATCATTTTTATGATATATTCACTACATATCAATTTTATTATATATTTACTACCTTCCGATATATCTTATAACTATCATTTTTATGATATACTTACTTGCTTACAATATATCTTATAACTATCATTTTTATTATATATTTACTACCTTCAGATTAATCTTATAACTATCATTTTTATGATATATTTACAACATTTTGATATATCTTATAACTTTTATTTTTATGATATATTTATTACTTATAAAATTTAATGGTATATTTAAAACCTTCTGTTATATCTTATAACTATAATTTTATAATTTATTTACTACCTATAATTTTTATGATATATTTATTAACTTCGATATATCTAATAACTATCATTTTTATGATATATTTATTACCTTCCGATATATCTTATAACTATCAATTTTATAATTTATTCACTACATGTCATTTTTATGATATATTTACAACCTTCCGATATATCATATAACTATCATTTTTATGATATAATTTTTATGGTATATTTATTACCTTTTGATATATCTTATAACAATCATTTTTACGTATATTCACTACATATCAATTTTATTATATATTTATTACCTTCCGATATATCATATAACTAACATTTCTATGATATATTTACTACCTTCCGATAAATCTTATAACTATCATTTTTATGATATATTTACTACCTTCTGATATATCTTATTCCTATCATTTTTATGATATATTTATTACCTTCTGATGTATCTTATAACTATTATTTTTATGATATATTCACTACATGTCATTTTTATGATATATTTACTACCTTCCGATATATCATATAACTATCATTTTTTTGATATATGTACTACCTTCCGATATATCTTATACTATCATATTTAGGATATATTTATTACCTTCTGATATATCTTATGACTATCATTTTTATGATTTATTTACAACCTATCATTTTTATGGTATATTTATGATCTTCCGATATATCTTATAACAATCATTTTTATGATATATGTACTACCTTCCGATATATCTTATAACTATCATTTTTCTGATATATTTATTACATTATGAATTATCTTATATCTATCATTTTTATGATTTATTTATTACTTATCATTTTTATGGTATATTTATTACCTTCCGATATATCTTATAACAATCATTTTTATGTTATATTCATTTCATATCAATTTTATTATATATTTATTACCTTACAATATATCTTATAACTATCATTTTTATGATATATTTACTACCTTCCGATATATCATATAACTATCATTTCTATGATATATTTCCTACCTTCCGATTTATCTTATAACTATCATTTTTATGATATATTTATTATCTTCTGATATATCTTATATCTATCATTTTTAAGATATATTCACTACATGTCATTTTTATGATATATTTACTACCTTCCGATATATCATATAACTATCATTTTTGTGATATATGTACTACCTTCCGATATATCTTGTACTATCATATTTAGGATATATTTATTACCTTCTGATATATCTTATAACTATCATTTTTATGATTTATTTATAACCTATAATTTTTATGGTATGTTTATTATCTTCCGATATATCTTATAACAATCATTTTTATGATATATTCACTACATATCAATTTTATTATATATTTATTACCTTACAATATATCTCATAATTATCATTTTCATGATATATTTACTACCTTCCGATATATCATATAACTATCATTTCTTTGATATATTTACTACCTTCCGATATATCTTATAACTATCATTTTTAGGATATATTTATTACCTTCTGATATATCTTATAAGTATCATTTTTATGATATATTCACTACATGTCATTTTTATGATATATTTACCACCTTCCGATATATCATATAACTATCATTTCTATGATATATATGTACTACCTTCCGATATATCTTATAACTATCGTTTTTATAATATATTTATTACCTTCTGATATATCTTATAACTATCATTTTTATGATTTATTTACTACCTATCATTTTCTGGTATATTTATTACCTTCCGATATATCTTATAACATTCTATTTTATGATATATTCACTACATATAAATTTTATTATATATTTGTTACCTTCCAATATATCTTATAACTATCATTTTTATGATATATTTACTACCATTCGATATATCATATAACTATCATTTCTATGATATATTTACTACCTTCCGATGTATCTTATAATTATAATTTTTAGGATATATTTCTTACCTTCAGAAATATCTTATAACTATCATTTTAATGATTTATTTAATACCTATCATTTTTATGGTATATTTATTACCTTCCGATATATCTTGTAACAATCATTTTTATGATATATTCACTATATATCATTTTTATGATATATTTACTACCTTCCGATATATCTTATATCTATCATTTTTATGATATATTCACTACATGTCATTTATATGATATATTTACTACCTTCCGATATATCATATATCTATCATTTTTATGATATATGTACTACCTTCCGATATATCTTATAACTATCATTTTTATGATATATTTATTACCTTCTGATATATCTTATAACTATCATTTTAATGATTTATTTACTACCTATTATTTTTATGGTATATTTATTATCTTCCAATATATCTTATTACAATCATTTTTATGATATATTCATTACATATCAATTTTATTATATATTTATTACCTTCCAATATATCTTATAACTATCATTTTTATGATATATATACTACCTTCCGATGTATCATATAACTATCATGTCTATGATATATTTACTACCTTCCGATATATCTAATAACTATCATTTTTATGATATAATTATTATCTTCTGATATATCTTATATTTATCATTTATTAAGATATATTTAATACCTTCCGATATATCATATAACTATCATTTTTATGATATATGTACTACCTTCCGATATATCTTATAACTATCATTTTTATGATATATTTATTACCTTTTGAGTTATCTTATATCTATCATTTTTATGATTTATTTAATACCTATCATTTTTATGGTATATATATTATCTATCGATATATCTTATAACAATCATTTTTATGATATATTCACTACATATCAATTTTATTATATATTTGTTACATTCCAATATATCTAATAACTATCATTTTTATGATATATTTACTACCATTCGATATATCATACAACTATCCTTTCTATGATATATTTACTACCTTCCGATGTATCTTATAATTATCATTTTTAGGATATATTTATTACCTTCTGAAATATCTTATAACTATCATTTTTATGATATATTCACTACATGTCATTTTTATGATATATTTACTACCTTCCGTTATATCATATAACTATCATTTTTATGATATATGTACTACTTTCCGATATATCTGATAACTATCATTTTTATGGTATATTTATTACCTTCCAATATATCTTATAACAATCATTTTAATGATATATTCACTAAATATCAATTTTATTATATATTTATTACCTTACAATATATGTTATAACTATCATTTTTATTATATATTTACTACCTTCCGATATATCATATAACTATTATTTCTATGATATATTTACTACCTTCTGATATATCTTATAACTATCGATTTTATGATATATATTTATTACCTTCCGATATATCTTATAACTATCATTTTTATGATATATTCACTACATGTCATTTTTATGATATATTTACTACCTTCCGTTATATCATATAACTATTATTTTTATGATATATGTACTACCTTCCGATATATCTGATAACTATCATTTTTATGGTATATTTATTACCTTCCGATATATCTTATAACAATCATTTTTATTATATATTCACTACATATCAATTTTATTATATATTTATTACATTCCAATATATCTTATAACTATCATTTTTATGATATATTTACTACCTTCCGATTTATCATATAACTATCATATCTATGATATATTTACTACCTTCCGATATATCTTATAACTATCATTTTTATGATATATTCACTACATGTCATTTTTAGTATATATTTATTACCTTACAATATATCTTATAACTATCATTTTTATGATATATTTAATACCATCCGATATATCATATAACTATCATTTCTATTATATATTAACTACCTTCCGATATATCTTATATCTATCATTTTTATGATATATTCACTACATGTCATTTTTATGATATATTTACTACCTTCCGATATATCATATAACTATTATTTTTCTGATATATGTACTACCTTCCGATATAACATATACTATCACTTTTATGATATATTTATTACGTTCTGATATATCTTATAACTATCATTTTTAGGATTTATTTACTACCTATCATTTTTATGGTATATTTATTACCTTCCGATATATCTTATAACAATCATTTTTATGATATATTCACTACATATCAATTTTAGTATATATTTTTTACCTTACAATATATCTTATAACTATCATTTTTATGATATATTTACTACCTTCCGATATATCATATAACTATCATTTCTATTATATATTTACTACCTTCTGATATATCTTATATCTATCATTTTTATGATATATTCACTACATATCAATTTTATTATATATTTACTAGCATCCGATATATCTTATAACTATCATTTTTATGATATACTTACTTGCTTACAATATATCTTATAATATCATTTTTATTATATATTTACTACCTTCAGATTAATCTTATAACTATCATTTTTATGATATCTTTACAACCTTTTGATATATCTTATAACTTTTATTTTTATGATATATTTATTACTTATAAAATTTAATGGTATATTTAAAACCTTCTGTTATATCTTATAACTATAATTTTATAATTTATTTACTACCTATAATTTTTATGATATATTTATTAACTTCCGATATATCTAATAACTATCATTTTTATGATATATTTACTACCTATCAAATTTAATGATATATTTACTACCTTCCGATATATCTTATAACTATCAATTTTATAATTTATTCACTACATGTCATTTTTATGATATATTTACAACCTTCCGATATATCATATAACTATCATTTTTATGATATAATTTTTATGGTATATTTATTACCTTTTGATATATCTTATAACAATCATTTTTACGTATATTCACTACATATCAATTTTATTATATATTTATTACCTTCCGATATATCATATAACTAACATTTCTATGATATATTTACTACCTTCCGATAAATCTTATAACTATCATTTTTATGATATATTTACTACCTTCTGATATATCTTATTCCTATCATTTTTATGATATATTTATTACCTTCTGATGTATCTTATAACTATTATTTTTATGATATATTCACTACATGTCATTTTTATGATATATTTACTACCTTCCGATATATTATATAACTATCATTTTTTTGATATATGTACTACCTTCCGATATATCTTATACTATCATATTTAGGATATATTTATTACCTTCTGATATATCTTATGACTATCATTTTTATGATTTATTTACAACCTATCATTTTTATGGTATATTTATGATCTTCCGATATATCTTATAACAATCATTTTTATGATATATGTACTACCTTCCGATATATCTTATAACTATCATTTTTCTGATATATTTATTACATTATGAATTATCTTATATCTATCATTTTTATGATTTATTTATTACTTATCATTTTTATGGTATATTTATTACCTTCCGATATATCTTATAACAATCATTTTTATGTTATATTCATTTCATATCAATTTTATTATATATTTATTAACTTACAATATATCTTATAACTATCATTTTTATGATATATTTACTACCTTCCGATATATCATATAACTATCATTTCTATGATATATTTCCTACCTTCCGATTTATCTTATAACTATCATTTTTATGATATATTTATTATCTTCTGATATATCTTATATCTATCATTTTTAAGATATATTCACTACATGTCATTTTTATGATATATTTACTACCTTCCGATATATCATATAACTATCATTTTTGTGATATATGTACTACCTTCCGATATATCTTGTACTATCATATTTAGGATATATTTATTACCTTCTGATATATCTTATAACTATCATTTTTATGATTTATTTATAACCTATAATTTTTATGGTATGTTTATTATCTTCCGATATATCTTATAACAATCATTTTTATGATATATTCACTACATATCAATTTTATTATATATTTATTACCTTACAATATATCTTATAACTATCATTTTCATGATATATTTACTACCTTCCGATATATCATATAACTATCATTTCTTTGATATATTTACTACCTTCCGATATATCTTATAACTATCATTTTTAGGATATATTTATTACCTTCTGATATATCTTATAAGTATCATTTTTATGATATATTCACTACATGTCATTTTTATGATATATTTACCACCTTCCGATATATCATATAACTATCATTTCTATGATATATATGTACTACCTTCCGATATATCTTATAACTATCGTTTTTATAGTATATTTATTACCTTCTGATATATCTTATAACTATCATTTTTATGATTTATTTACTACCTATCATTTTCTGGTATATTTATTACCTTCCGATATATCTTATAACATTCTATTTTATGATATATTCACTACATATCAATTTTATTATATATTTGTTACCTTCCAATATATCTTATAACTATCATTTTTACGATATATTTACTACCATTCGATATATCATATAACTATCATTTCTATGATATATTTACTACCTTCCGATGTATCTTATAATTATAATTTTTAGGATATATTTCTTACCTTCAGAAATATCTTATAACTATCATTTTAATAATTTATTTAATACCTATCATTTTTGTGGTATATTTATTACCTTCCGATATATCTTGTAACAATCATTTTTATGATATATTCACTATATATCATTTTTATGATATATTTACTACCTTCCGATATATCTTATATCTATCATTTTTATGATATATTCACTACATGTCATTTATATGATATATTTACTACCTTCCAATATATCATATATCTATCATTTTTATGATATATGTACTACCTTCCGATATATCTTATAACTATCATTTTTATGATATATTTATTACCTTCTGATATATCTTATAATATCATTTTAATGATTTATTTACTACCTATTATTTTTATGGTATATTTATTATCTTCCAATATATCTTATAACAATCATTTTTATGATATATTCATTACATATCAATTTTATTATATATTTATTACCTTCCAATATATCTTATAACTATCATTTTTATGATATATATACTACCTTCCGATGTATCATATAACTATCATGTCTATGATATATTTACTACCTTCCGATATATCTAATAACTATCATTTTTATGATATAATTATTATCTTCTGATATATCTTATATTTATCATTTATTAAGATATATTTAATACCTTCCGATATATCATATAACTATCATTTTTATGATATATGTACTACCTTCCGAAATATCTTATAACTATCATTTTTATGATATATTTATTACCTTTTGAGTTATCTTATATCTATCATTTTTATGATTTATTTAATACCTATCATTTTTATGGTATATTTATTATCTATCGATATATCTTATAACAATCATTTTTATGATATATTCACTACATATCAATTTTATTATATATTTTTTACATTCCAATATATCTAATAACTATCATTTTTATGATATATTTACTACCATTCGATATATCATACAACTATCCTTTCATGATATATTTACTACCTTCCGATGTATCTTATAATTATCATTTTTAGGATATATTTATTACCTTCTGAAATATCTTATAACTATCATTTTTATGATATATTCACTACATGTCATTTTTATGATATATTTACTACCTTCCGTTATATCATATAACTATCATTTTTATGATATATGTACTACGTTCCGATATATCTGATAACTATCATTTTTATGGTATATTTATTACCTTCCAATATATCTTATAACAATCATTTTAATGATATATTCACTAAATATCAATTTTATTATATATTTATTACCTTACAATATATGTTATAACTATCATTTTTATTATATATTTACTACCTTCCGATATATCATATAACTATTATTTCTATGATATATTTACTACATTCCGATATATCTTATAACTATCGATTTTATGATATATATTTATTACCTTCCGATATATCTTATAACTATCATTTTTATGATATATTCACTACATGTCATTTTTATGATATATTTACTACCTTCCGTTATATCATATAACTATTATTTTTATGATATATGTACTACCTTCCGATATATCTGATAACTATCATTTTTATGGTATATTTATTACCTTCCGATATATCTTATAACAATCATTTTTATTATATATTCACTACATATCAATTTTATTATATATTTATTACATTCCAATATATCTTATAACTATCATTTTTATGATATATTTACTACCTTCCGATATATCTTATAACTATCATTTTTATGATATATTCACTACATGTCATTTTTAGTATATATTTATTACCTTACAATATATCTTATAACTATCATTTTTATGATATATTTAATACCTTCCGATATATCATATAACTATCATTTCTATTATATATTAACTACCTTCCGATATATCTTATATCTATCATTTTTATGATATATTCACTACATGTCATTTTTATGATATATTTACTACCTTCCGATATATCATATAACTATTATTTTTCTGATATATGTACTACCTTCCGATATAAAATATACTATCACTTTTATGATATATTTATTACGTTCTGATATATCTTATAACTATCATTTTTAGGATTTATTTACTACCTATCATTTTTATGGTATATTTATTACCTTCCGATATATCTTATAACAATCATTTTTATGATATATTCACTACATATCAATTTTATTATATATTTATTATCTTACAATATATCTTTTAACTATCATTTTTATGATATATTTACTACCTTCCGATATATCATATAACTATCATTTCTATGATATATTTACTATCTTCCGATGTATCTTATAACTATCATTTTTAGGATATATTTATTACCATCTGATATATCTTATAACTATCATTTTTATAATATATTCACTACATGTCATTTTTATGATATATTTACTACCTTTCGATATATCTTATAACTATCATTTTTATGATATATGTATTATCTTTCGATATATCTTATAACTATCATTTTTATGATTTACTTACTTCCAATCATTTTTATGCTATATTTATTACCTTCCGATATATCTTATAAACAATCATTTTTATGATATATTCACTACATATCAAATTTATTATATATTTATTACCTTACAATATATCTTATAACTATCATTTTTATGATATATTTACTACCTTCCGATATATCATATAACTATCATTTCTAGGATATATTTACTACCTTCCGATATATCTTATAACTAATGTTTTTATGATATATTTATTACCTTCTGATATATCTTGTAACTACCATTTTTATGATTTATTTACTACCTATTATTTTTATGGTATATTTATTACCTTCCGATATATCTTATAACAATCAATTTTATGATATATTCACTACATGTCAATTTTATTATATATTTATTACCTTCCAATATATCTTATAACTATTATTTTTATGATATATTTACTACCTTCCGATATCATATAACTATCATTTCTATGATATATTTACTACCTTCCGATATATCTTATAACTATCCTTTTTATGATATATTTATTACATTCTGATATATCTTATATCTGTCATTTTTATGATTTATTTAATACCTATCATTTTTATGGTATATTTATTACCTTCCGATATATCTTATAACTATCATTTTTACGATATATTCACTATATATCAATTTTATTATATATTTATTACCTTATATTTTATATTTATCATTTTTATGATATATTCACTACATGTCATTTTTATGATATATTTACTATCTTTCGATATATCATATAATTATCAGTTTTATGATATATGTACTACCTTCCGATATATCTTATAACTATCATTTTTATGATATATTTATTACCTTCTGATATATCTCATAACTATTATTTTTATGATATATTCATTACATATCAATTTTATTATATATTTATTACCTTCCAATATATCTTATAACTATCATTTTTATGATATATTTACTACCTTCCGATATATCATATAACTATCATTTCTATGATATATTTACTTCCTTCCGGTGTATCTTATAACTATCATTTTTTGGATATATTTATTACCATCTGATATATCTTATAACTATCATTTTATGATATATTAACTACGTGTCATTTTTATGATATATTTACTACCTTCCGATATATCTTATAACTATCATTTTTATAATATATTTATTACCTTCTTATATATCTTATAATTATCATTTTTAAGATTTATTTACTTCCTATCATTTTTATGGTATATTTATTACCTTCCGATATATCTTATAACAATCATTTTTATGATATATTCACTACATATCAATTTTATTATATATTTGTTGCCTTCCAATATATCTTATAACTATCATTTTTATGATATATTTACTACCATTCGATATATCATATAACTATCATTTCTATGATATATTTACTACCTTCCGATGTATCTTATAATTATCATTTTTAGGACATATTTATTACCTTCAGAAATATCTTATAACTATCATTTTTATGATTTATTTAATACCTATCATTTTTATGATATATTTATTACCTTCCGATATAAATTATAACAATCATTGTTATGATATATTCACTAAATATCAATTTTATTATATATTTATTACTTTACAATATATCTTATAACTATTATTTTATGATTTATTTACTAACTTTCATTTTAATGATATATTTACTACCTTCCGATATATCATATAACTATTATTTCTATGATATATTTACTACCTTTCGATATATCTTATAACTATCTTTTTTATGATATATATATTACCTTCTGATATATCTTATAACTATCAATTTTATGATTTATTTACTACCTATCATTTTTATGGTATATTTATTACCTTCCGATATATCTTATAACAATCATTTTTATGATATATTCACTACATATCAATTTTATTATATATTTATTACCTTACAATATATCTTTTAACTATCATTTTTATGATATATTTACTACCTTCCGATATATCATATAACTATCATTTCTATGATATATTTATTACCATCTGATATATCTTATAACTATCATTTTTATGATATATTTATTACCTTACAATATATCTTATATCTAAAATTTTTATTATTTATTTAATACCTATCATTTTTAGGGTATATTTATTTCCTTCCGAGATATCTTATAACAATCATTTTTACGATATATTCACTATCTTATAACTATTATTTTTATGATATATTTATTATCTTATGATATATCTTATATCTATCATTTTTATGATATATTCACTACATGTCATTTTTATAATATATTTACTACCTTCCGATATATCATATAACTATCATTTTTATGATATATGTACTACCTTCCCATATATCTTAAACTATCATTTTTATGATATATTTATTACCTTCTGATATATCTTATAACTATCATTTTTATGATTTATTTACAACCTATCATTTTTATGGTATATTTATTATCTTCCGATATATCTTATAACAATCATTTTTATGATATATTCACTACATATCAATTTTATTATATATTTATTACCTTACAATATATCTTATAACTATCATTTTTATGATATGTTTACTACCTTCCGATATATCATATAACTATCATTTCCATGATATATTTACTACCTTCCGAAATATCTTATAACTATTGTTTTTATGATATATTTATTACCTTCTGATATATCTTATAACTATCATTTTCTGATTTATTTAATACCTATCATTTTTATGGTATATTTATTATCTTCCGATATATCCTATTACAATCATTTCTATGATATATATTTACTACCTTCCGATATATCTTATAACTATCGTTTTTATGATATATTTATTACCTTCTGATATATCTTATAACTATCATTTTTATGATTTATTTACTACCTGTCATTTTTATGGTATATTTATTACCTTCCGATATATCTTATAACAATCATTTTTATGATATATTCACTAAATATCAATTTTATTATATATTTATTACCTTACAATATATCTTATAACTATCATTTTTATGATATATTTACTACCTTCCGATATATCATATAACAATCATTTCTATGATATATTTACTACCTTCCGATATATCTTATAACTATCATTTTAAGATATATTTATTACCTTATGATATATCTTATATCTATCATTTTTATGATTTATTTAATACATATCATTTCTATGATATATTTACTACCTTCCGATATATCTTATAACTATCATTTTTATAATATATTTATTACCTTCTTATATATCTTATATCTATCATTTTTATTATTTATTTAATACTTATCATTTTTATGGTATATTTATTACCTTACGATATATCTTATCACAATCATTTTTATGATATATTCACTACATATCAATTTTTTTTATATATTTATTACCTTACAATATATCTTCTAACTATCTTTTTTATGATATATTTACTACCTTCCGATATATCATATAACTATCATTTCTATGATATATTTACTACCTTCCGATATATCTTATACCTATCATTTTTATGATATATTCACTACATGTCAATTTTATGATATATTTACTACCTTCCGATATATCATATAACTATCATTTTTATGATATATGTACTACCTTCTGATAAAACATATACAATCATTTTTATGATATATTTATTAAGTTCAGATATATCTTATAACTATCATTTTTAGGATTTATTTACTACCTATCATTTTTATGGTATATTTATTACCTTCCGATATATCTTATAACAATCATTTTTATGATATATTCACTACCTTCCGATATATTTATTACTTTCCAATATATCTTATAACTATAATTTTTATGATATATTTACTACCTTCCGATATATCATATAACTATCATTTCTAAGATATATTTACTATCTTCCGATGTATCTTATAACTATCATTTTTAGTATATATTTATTACCATCTGATATATCTTATAACTATCATTTTTTATGATATATTTTCTACATGTCATTTTTATGATATATTTACTACCTTCCGATATATCATATAACTATCATTTTTATGATATATGTATTGCCTTTCGATATATCTTATAACTATCATTTTTATGATATATTTATTACCTTCTGATATATCTTATAACTATCATTTTTATGATTTATTTACTTCCTATCATTCTTATGGTATATTTATTACCTTCCGATATATCTTATAATAATCATTTTTATGATATATTCACTACATATCAATTTTATTATATATTTATTACCTTACAATTTATCTTATAACTATCATTTTTATGATATATTTACTACCTTCTGATATATCATATAACTATCATTTTTATAATATATGTTCTACCTTCCGATATAACATATACTATCATTTTTATGAAATATTTATTACGTTCTGATATATCTTATAACTATCATTTTTAGGATTTATTTACTACCTATCATTTTTATAGTATATTTATTACCTTCCGATATTTCTTCTAACAATCATTTTTATGATATATTCATTACATATCAATTTTCTTATATGTTTATTACTTTTCAATATATCTTATAACTATCATTTTTATGATATATTTACTACCTTCCGATATATCATATACCTATCATTTTTATGATATATGTATTGCCTTTCGATATATCTTATAACTATCATTTTTATGATATATTTATTACCTTCTGATATATCTTATAACTATCATTTTTATTATTTATTTACTTCCTATCATATCAATTTTATTATATATTTATTACCTTAGAATATATCTTATAACTATCATTTTTATGATATATTTATTACCTTCCGATATATCATATAACTATCATTTCTATGAAATATTTACTACCTTATGATATATTTATTAACTTCTGATATATCTTATAACTATCATTTTTATGATTTATTTACTACCTATTAATTTTAAGGTATTTTATTACCTTCCTGTATATCTTATAAAATTCATTTTTATGATGTATTCACTACATATCAATTTTATTATATATTTATTACCTTCCAATATATCTTATAACTCTCATTTATATGATATATTTACTACCTTCCGATATATCACATAACTATCATTTCTATGATATATTTACTACCTATCATTTTTATGGTATATTTATTTCCTTCCGATATATCTTATAACAATCAATTTTACGATATATTCACTACATATCAATTTTATTATATATTTATTACCTTACAATATATCTTATAACTATCATTTTTATGATATATTTACTATCTTCCGATATATCATATAACTATCATTTCTATGATATATTTACTACCTTCTGATATATCTTATTACTATCATTTTTATGATTTATCTATTATCTTCTGATATATCTTATATCTTTCATTTTTATGATATATTCACTAATGTCATTTTTATGATATATTTAAAACCTTCCGATATATCATATAATTATCATTTTTATGATATATATACTACCTTCTGATATATCTTATAACTATCATTTTTGTGATATATTTATTACCTTCTGATATATCTTATAACTATCATTTTTAGGATTTATTTACTACCTTTCATTTTTATGGTATATTTATTACCTTCCGATATATCTTCTAACAATCATTTTTATGATATATTCATTACATATCAATTTTATTATATATTTATTACTTTCCAATATATCTTATAACTATCATTTTTATGATATATTTACTACCTTCCGATATATCATATAACTATTATTTCTATGATATATTTACTATCTTTCAATGTATCTTATAACTATCATTTTTAGGATATATTTATTACCATTTGATATATCTTATAACTATCATTTTTATGATATATTTACTACATGTCATTTTTATGATATATTTACTACCTTCCGATATATCATAACCTATCATTTTTATGATATATGTATTACCTTATGATATATCATATAACTATAATTTTTATGATATATTTATTACCTTCTGATATATCTTATAACTATCATTTTTATGATTTATTTACTTTCTATCATTTTTATGGTATATTTATTAGCTTCCGATATAACATATAAAAATCATTTTTATGATATATTCACTAGATATCAATTTTATTATATATTTATTACCTTAGAATATATCTTATAACTTTCATTTTTATGATATATTTATTACCTTCCGATATATCATATAACTATCATTTCTATGATATATTTACTACCTTCCGATATATCTTATAACAATCGTTTTTATGATATATTTCTTACCTTCTGATATATCTTATAATTATCATTTTTATGATTTATTTACTACCGATTAATTTTATGGTATATTTATTACCTTCCTGTATATCTTATAAAATTCATTTTTATGATATATTCACAACATATCAATTTTATTATATATTTATTACCTTCCAATATATCTTATAAATATCATTTATATGATATATTTACTACCTTCCGATATATCACATAACTATCATTTCTATGATATATGTATTGCCTTTCGATATATCTTATAACTATCATTTTTATGATATATTTATTACCTTCTAATATATCTTATATCTATCATTTTTATGAATTATTTAATACCTATCATTTTTATGGTATATTTATTTCCTTCCGATATATCTTATAACAATCAATTTTACGATATATTCACTACATATCAATTTTATTATATATTTATTACCTTACAATATATCTTATAAATATCATTTTTATGATATATTTACTACCTTCCGATATATCATATAACTATCATTTCTATGATTTACTACCTTCCGATATATCTTATTACTAACATTTTTATGATATATATATATATATATTATCTTCTAATATATCTTATATCTATCATTTTTATGATATATTCACTACATGTCATTTTTATGATATATTTACTACCTTCCGATATATCATATAACTATCATTTTTATGATATATGTACTACCTTCCGATATATCTTATAACTATCATTTTTATGATATATTTATTACCTTCTGATATATCTTATAACTATCATTTTTATGATTTACTTATAACCTATCATTTTTATGGTATATTTATTATCTTCTGATATATCTTATTACAATCAATTTTATGATATATTCACTACATATCAATTTAATTATATATTTATTACTTTACAATATATCTTATAACTATCATTTTTATGATATATTTACTACCTTCCAATATATCATATAACTATCATTTCTATGATATATTTTCTACCTTTCGATATATCATATAACTATCATTTCTATGATTATATGTACTATCTTCCGATATATCTTATAACTGTCATTTTTATGATTTATTTACTACCCATTATTTTTATGGTATATTTATTACCTTCCGATATATCTTATAACAATCATTTTTATGATATGTTCACTACATATCAATTTTATTATATATTTACTACCTTCCAATATATCTTATAATTATCATTTTTTTGATATATTTACTACCTTCCGATATATCATATAACTATCATTTCTATTATATATTTACTACCTTACGATATATCTTATAACTATCATTTTTATTTTATATTTTACTACCTTCCGATATATCTTGTAACTATCATATTTATGATTTATTTACTTCCTATTATTTTTATGATATATTGATTACCGTCCGATATATCTTATAACAATAATTTTTATGATAAATTCATTACATATCAATTTTATTATATATTTACTACCTTCCGATATATCTTATAACTATCCTTTTTATGATATATTTACTACCTATCAAATTTAATGATATATTTACTACCTTTCAATATATTCACTACATATCATTTTTATAATATATTTACTACCTTCCGATATATCTTATAACTATCATTTTTATGATATATTTACTACTTTTCGATATATCTTATGACTATCATATTTATGATATATTTACTACCTTTCGATATATCTTATAACTATCATTTTTATTAAATATTTAATGATATATTTAATACCTTCCAATATATCTTATAACTATCATTTTTAGGATTTATTTATTACCTACCAATTATATGATATATTTATTACCTTCTGTTATATCGTATATCTATAATTTTTATTATATATTTATTACCTTCCGATATATCTTAGAACTATCATTTTTATTATTTATTTAATACCTGACAAATTTAATGATATATTTACTAACTTCCGATATATCTTATAACTATCAATTTTATGATTTATTTACTACCTATAATTTTTATGATATATTTATTACCTTCTGATATATCTTATAACTTTCATTTTTGATGATATATTCACTACATATCATTTTAATGATACATTTACTACTGTCCGATATATCTTATAACTATCATTTTAATTATACATTTACTACATTCTGATATATCTTATAACTATCATTTTTTTAATATGTTTAATGCATAACAAATTTAATGATATATTTACTACCTTTCGATAAATCTTATAACTATCATTTTTATGATTTATTTACTACCTTCTGATATATCTTATAACTATCATTTTTATGAAATATTTATTACCTTCTGATATATCTTATAACTATCATTTTAATGATTTATTGACTACCTATCATTTTTATTATATATTTATTACCATCTGATATATCTTATAACAATCATTTTTATGATATATTCACTACATAATATTTTTATTATATATTTACTACCTTCCGATATATCTTATAACTATCATTTTTTGGATATATTCACTACATGTCATTTTTATGTTATATTTACTATCTTCCGATATATCATATAACTATCATTTTTATGATATATTTACTACCTTCTGATATATCTTATACCTATCATTTTTATGATATATTTATTACCTTCCGATATATCTTATAACAATCCTTTTTATGATATATTCACTACATATCATTTTTATTATATATTTACTACCTTCCGATATATCTTATAACTATCAATTTATGATTTATTTACTTCCTATTTTTTTTACGATATATTGATTACCTTCCGATATATCTTATAACTATAATTTTTATGATATATTCACTACATATCAATTTTATTATATATTTACTACCTTCCGATATATCTTATAAATATCATTTTTATGATATATTTACTACCTATCAAATTTAATGATATATTTACTACCTTCTAATATGTCTTACAATTTTCAATTTTATGATTTATTTACTACATATAATTTTTATGAAATATTTATTACCTTCAGATATATTCACTACATATCATTTTTATGATATATTTACTACCTTCCGATATATCTTATAACTATCATTTTTATAATATATTTAGAACCTATCAAATTTAATGATATATTTACTACATTTCGATATATCTTATAAGTATCATTTTTATTATTTATTTACTACTTATCATTTTTATGATATATTTATTACCTTCCGATATATCATATAATTATCATTTTTATGATATATTTATAACCTTTTGATATATCTTATAACTTTCATTTTTATGATATATTTATTACCTTCCTTTATATCTTATAACAATCATTTTTAGTATATATTCACTTCATATCAATTTTATTATATATTTATTACCTTCCAATATATTTTATAACTATCATTTTTATGATATATTTACTACCTTCCGATATATCATATTACTATCATTTCTATGATATATTTACTACCTTCCGATATATCATATAACAATCATTTTTATGATATATTTATTACCTTCTGATATATCTTATAACTATCATTTTTATGATATATTCACTATATGTCATTTTTATGATATATCATATAACTATCATTTTTATGATATATTTACTACCTTCCGATATATCTTATAACTATTGTTTTATGATATATTCACTACATATCAATTTAATTATATATTTATTACCTTCCAATATATCTTATAACTATCATTTTTATGATATATTTACTACCTTTCTATATATCATCTAACTATAATTTCAATGATATATTTACTACCTTCCAATATATCTTATAACTATAATTTTTATGATATATTTATTACCTTCTGATATATCTTATAACTATCATTTTTAGGATATATTCACTACATGTCATTTTTATGATATATTTACTACCTTCCGATATATCATATAACTATCATTTTTATGATATATTTACTACCTTCCGATATATTTTATAACTATCATTTTTATGAAATATTTATTACCTTCTGATATATCTTATAACTATCATTTTAATGATTTATTGACTACCTATCATTTTTATAATATATTTATTACCTTCCGATATATCTTATAACAACCATTTTTATGATATATTCACTACATATCATTTTTATTATATATTTACTACCTTCCCATATATCTTATAACTATCAATTTATGATTTATTTACTTCCTATTTTTTTTACGATATATTGATTACCTTCCGATATATCTTATAACTATAATTTTTATGATATATTCACTACATATCAATTTTATTATATATTTACTACCTTCCGATATATCTTATAAATATCATTTTTATGATATATTTACTACCTATCAAATTTAATGATATATTTACTACCTTCTAATATGTCTTACAATTTTCAATTTTATGATTTATTTACTACATATAATTTTTATGAAAAATTTATTACCTTCAGATATATTTACTACATATCATTTTTATGATATATTTACTACCTTCCGATATATCTTATAACTATCATTTTTATAATATATTTAGAACCTATCAAATTTAATGATATATTTACTACCTTTCGATTTATCTTATAAGTATCATTTTTATTATTTATTTACTACTTATCATTTTTATGATATATTTATTACCTTCCGATATATCATATAAATATCATTTTTATGATATATTTATAACCTTTTGATATATCTTATAACTTTCATTTTTATGATATATTTATTACCTTCCTTTATATCTTATAACAATCATTTTTAGTATATATTCACTACATATCAATTTTATTAAATATTTATTACCTTCCAATATATTTTATAACTATCATTTTTATGATATATTTACTACCTTCCGATATATCATATTACTATCATTTCTATGATATATTTACTACCTTCCGATATATCATATAACAATCATTTTTATGATATATTTATTACCTTCTGATATATCTTATAACTATCATTTTTATGATATATTCACTATATGTCATTTTTATGATATATCATATAACTATCATTTTTATGATATATTTACTACCTTCCGATATATCTTATAACTATTGTTTTATGATATATTCACTACATATCAATTTAATTATATATTTATTACCTTCTAATATATCTTATAACTATCATTTTTATGATATATTTACTACCTTTCTATATATCATCTAACTATAATTTCAATGATATATTTACTACCTTCCGATATATCTTATAACTATAATTTTTATGATATATTTATTACCTTCTGATATATCTTATAACTATCATTTTTAGGATATATTCACTACATGTCATTTTTATGATATATTTACTACCTTCCGATATATCATATAACTATCATTTTTATGATATATTTACTACCTTCCGATATATTTTATAACTATCATTTTTATGAAATATTTATTACCTTCTGATATATCTTATAACTATCATTTTAATGATTTATTGACTACCTATCATTTTTATGATATATTTATTACCTTCCGATATATCTTATAACAACCATTTTTATGATATATTCACTACATATCATTTTTATTATATATTTACTACCTTCCCATATATCTTATAACTATCAATTTATGATTTATTTACTTCCTATTTTTTTTACGATATATTGATTACCTTCCGATATATCTTATAACTATAATTTTTATGATATATTCACTACATATCAATTTTATTATATATTTACTACCTTCCGATATATCTTATAAATATCATTTTTATGATATATTTACTACCTATCAAATTTAATGATATATTTACTACCTTCTAATATGTCTTACAATTTTCAATTTTATGATTTATTTACTACATATAATTTTTATGAAATATTTATTACCTTCAGATATATTCACTACATATCATTTTTATGATATATTTACTACCTTCCGATATATCTTATAACTATCATTTTTATAATATATTTAGAACCTATCAAATTTAATGATATATTTACTACCTTTCGATTTATCTTATAAGTATCATTTTTATTATTTATTTACTACTTATCATTTTTATGATATATTTATTACCTTCCGATATATCATATAAATATAATTTTTATGATATATTTATAACCTTTTGATATATCTTATAACTTTCATTTTTATAATATATTTATTACCTTCCTTTATATCTTATAACAATCATTTTTAGTATATATTCACTACATGTCATTTTTATGATATATTTACTACCTTCCGATATATCATATAACGATCATTTTTATGATATATTTATTACCTTCTGATATATCTTATAACTAGCATTTTTATGATATATTCACTATATGTCATTTTTATGATATAGTTACTACCTTCCGATATATCATATAACTATCATTTTTATGATATATTTACTACCTTCCGATATATCTTATAACTATTGTTTTATGATATATTCAATACATATCAATTTAATTATATATTTATTACCTTCCAATATATCTTATAACTATCATTTTTATGATATATTTACTACCTTTCTATATATCATCTAACTATAATTTCAATGATATATTTACTACCATCCGATATATCTTATAACTATAATTTTTGTGATATATTTATTACCTTCTGAGATATCTTATAACTATCATTTTTAGGATATATTCACTACATGTCATTTTTATGATATATTTACTACCTTCCGATATATCATATAACTATCATTTTTATGATATATTTACTACCTTCTGATATATCTTATAACTATCATTTTTATGAAATATTTATTACCTTCTGATATATCTTATAACTATCATTTTAATGATTTATTGACTACCTATCATTTTTATGATATATTTATTACCTTCCGATATATCTTATAACAACCATTTTTATGATATATTCACTACATATTATTTTTATTATATATTTACTACCTTCCGATATATCATATAACTATCATATTTATGATTTATTTACATCCTTTTATTTTTATGATATATTGATTATCTTCCGATATATCTTATAACTTTCATTTTTAGGATATATTCACTACATGTCATTTTTATGTTATATTTACTATCTTCCGATATATCATATAACTATCATTTTTATGATATATTTACTACCTTCCGATATATCTTATACATATCCTTTTTATGATATATTTATTACCTTCTGATATATCTTATAATAATCATTTTTATGATATATTCACTACATATCATTTTTATTATATATTTACTACCTACCGATATATCTTATAACTATCATATTTATGATTTATTTAATTCCTATTATTTTTACGATATATTGATTACCTTCTGATATAACTTATAACTATAATTTTTATGATATATTCACTATTTATCAATTTTATTATATATTTACTACCTTCCGATATATCTTATAACTATCATTTTTATGATATATTTACTACCTATCAAATTTAATGTATAATTTACTACCTTCCAATATGTGTTATAACTATTATTTTTATGATATATTTACTACCTTCTGATGTATCTTATAACTATCATGTTTATGATATATTTACTACCTTCCGATATATCTTATAACTGTCATTTTTATGATATATTTACTACCTTTCGATATATCTTATAACTATCATTTTTATGATATATTTACTACCTATCAAATTTAATGATATTTTTACTACCTTCCGATATATCTTCTAACTATCATTTTTATAATTTATTTACTACTTATCATTTTTTGGATATATTTATTACCTTCCGCTATATCATATAACTATCAATTTTATGATATATTTATTATCTTCCGATATATCTTATAACTATCAATTTTATTATATATTACTACCTTCCGATATATCTTATTACTATTATTATTTTGATATATTTTCTACATTCTGATATATCTTATAACTATCATTTTTATGATATATTTACTGCCTATCAAATTTAATAATATATTTACTACCTTCCGATATATCTTATAACTATCATTTTTATGATATATTTACTACCTTCCTATATATCTTATAACTATCATTTTTATTAAATATTTAATGATATATTTACTAAGTTCTGATATATCTAATAACTATCATTTTAAGAATTTATTTATTATCTACCATTTTTATGATATATTTATTACCTTCTGTTATATCGTATAACTATCATTTTTATTATATATTTACTACCTTCCGATATATCTTAGAACTATCATTTTTATTATTTATTTACTACATATCAAATTTAATGATATATTTACTTACTTACGATATATCTTATAACTATCAATTTTATGATTTATTTACTACCTATAATTTTTATGATATATTTATTACCTTCTGATATATCTTATAACTTTCTTTTTTTATGATATATTCACTACATATCATTTTTATGATACATTTACTACCTTCCGATATATCTTATAACTATCATTTTAATTATATATTGACTACCTTCCGATATATCTTATAACTATCATTTTTATGATATATTTACTACCTATCAAATTTAATGTATAATTTACTACCTTCCAATATGTGTTATAACTATTATTTTTATGATATATTTACTACCTTCTGATGTATCTTATAACTATCATGTTTATGATATATTTACTACCTTCCGATATATCTTATAACTGTCATTTTTATGATATATTTACTACCTTTCGATATATCTTATAACTATTATTTTTATGATATATTTACTACCTATCAAATTTAATGATATTTTTACTACCTTCCGATATATCTTCTAACTATCATTTTTATAATTTATTTACTACTTATCATTTTTTGGATATATTTATTACCTTCCGCTATATCATATAACTATCATTTTTATGATATATTTATTATCTTCCGATATATCTTATAACTATCAATTTTATTATATATTACTACCTTCCGATATATCTTATTACTATTATTTTTTTGATATATTTTCTACATTCCGATATATCTTATAACTATCATTTTTATGATATATTTACTACCTATCATTTTTATGGTATATTTATTACCTTCCGATATATCTTATAAGAATCAATTTTATGATATATTCACTACATATCAATTTTATTATATATTTATTATCTTCCAATATATCTTATAACTATCATTTTTATGATATATTTACTACCTTCCTATATATCTTATAACTATCATTTTTATTAAATATTTAATGATATATTTACTAACTTCTGATATGTCTTATAACTATCATTTTTAGGATTTATTTATTACCTACCATTTTTATGATATATTTATTACCTTCTGTTATATCGTATAACTATCATTTTTATTATATATTTACTACCTTCCGATATATCTTAGAACTATCATTTTTATTATTTATTTACTACATATCAAATTTAATGATATATTTACTAACTTCCGATATATCTTATAACTATCAATTTTATGATTTATTTACTACCTATAATTTTTATGATATATTTATTACCTTCTGATATATCTTATAACTTTCATTTTTTATGATATATTCACTACATATCATTTTTATGATACATTTACTACCTTCTGATATATCTTATAACTATCATTTTAATTATATATTTACTACCTTCCGATATATCTTATAACTATCATTTTTATAATATGTTTAATGCATATTAAATTTAATGATATAATTACTACCCTTCGATATATCTTATAACTATCATTTTTATGATTTATTTACTACCTTCTGATATATCTTATAACTATCATTTTTATGAAATATTTATTACCTTCTGATATATCTTATATCTATCATTTTAATGATTTATTGACTACCTATCATTTTTATGTTATATTTACTACCTTCCGATATATCAAATAACTATCATTTTATGATATATTTACTACTTTCCGATATATCTTATAACTATCATTTTTATGAAGTATTTATTACCTTCTGATATATCTTATAACTATCATTTTAATGATTTATTGACTTCCTATCATTTTTATGATATATTTATTACCTTCTGATATATCTTATAACAATCAGTTTTATGATATATTCAGTACATATCAATTTTATTATATATTTACTACCTTCTGATATATCTTATAACTATCATTTTTATGATATATTTACTACCTTCTGATATATCTTATAACTATCATTTTTATAATATATTTAGAACCTATCAAATTTAATGATATATTTACTACCTTCCGATATATTTTATAAGTATCATTTTTATTATTTATTTTTTACTTATCATTTTTATGATATATTTATTACCTTCTGATATATCATATAAATATCATATAACTTTCATTTTTATGATATATTTATTACTTATAAAAGTTAATGATATATTTAAAACCTTCAGTTATATTATATAACTTTAAATTTTATGATTTATTTACTACCTACAATTTTTATAATATATTTATTACCTTCCTTTATATCTTATAACAATCATTTTTATGATATATTCACTACATATCAATTTTATTATGTATTTATTACCTTCAAATATATTTTATAACTATCATTTTTATGATATATTTACTACCTTCCGATATATCATATTACTATCATTTCTATGATATATTTACTACCTTCCGATATATCATATAATAATCAATTTTATGATATATTTATTACCTTCTAATATATCTTATAACTATCATTTGTATGATATATTCCTTACATGTCATTTTTATGATATATTTACTACCTTCCGATATATCATATAACTATCATTTTTATGATATATTTACTACCTTCTGATATATCTTATAACTATCGTTTTATGATTTATTCACTACATATCAATTTTATTTTATATTTATTACCTTCCAATATATCTTATAACTATCACTTTAATGATATATTTACTACCTTCCGATATATCATCTAACTATCATTTCAATGATATATTTACTACCTTCCGATATATCATCTAACTATCATTTCAATGATATAATTACTACCCTTCGATATATCTTATAACTATCATTTTTAGGATATATTTATTACCTTCCGATATATCTTATAACGATCATTTTTATGATATATTCACTACATGTCATTTTTATTATATATTTACTACCTTCCGATATATCTTATAACTATCATATTTATGATTTATTTACTTCCTATTATTTTTATGATATATTTACTACCTTCCGATATATCTTATAACTATCATATTTATGATTTATTTACTTCCTATTATCTTATAACTATAATATTTATTATATATTCACTACATATCAATTTTATTATATATTTACTACCTTCCGATATATCTTATAACTATCATTTTTATGATATATTTACTACCTATCAAATTTAATGATATATTTACTACCTTCCAATATGTCTTATAACTATCATTTTTATGATATATTTACTACCTTCCGATGTATCTTATAACTATCATGTTTATGATATATTTACTACCTTCCGATATATCTTATAACTATCATTTTTATGATATATTTACTATCTTCTGATATATCTTATAACTATCATTTTTATTATATATTACTACCTTCCGATATATTTTATTACTATTATTTTTTTGAAATAGTTCCTACATTCCGATATATCTTATAACTATCATTTTTATGATATATTTATCGCCTATCAAATTTAATAATATGTTTACTAACTTCCGATATATCTTATAACTATCATTTTTATGATATATTCACTACATGTCAATTTTATGATACATTTACTACCTTCTGATATATCTTATAACTATCATTTTTTTTAAATATTTAATGATATATTTGCTAACTTCTGATATATCTTATAACTATCAATTTTATGATTTATTTACTACCTATCAAATTTAATGATATATTTACAAACTTCCGATATATCTTATAACTATCAATTTTATGATTTATTTACTATCTATAATTTTTATGATATATTTATTACCTTCTGATATATATTATAACTTTCATTTTTTATGATATATTCACTACATATAATTTTTATGATACATTGACTACCTTCCGAATATCTTATAACTATCATTTTAATTAGATATTTACTACTTTCCGATATATCTTATAACTATCATTTTTATAATATTTTAATGCATAACAAATTTAATGATATATTTACTACCTTTCGATATATCTTATAACTATCATTTTAATGATTTATCTAGTATCTATCATTTTTATGATATATTTAATACCTTCTGATATATCTTATAACTTTTATGATATATTTACTACCTTCCGATATATCTCATAACTATCATTCTAATGATTTATTGACTACATATCATTTTTATGATATATTTATTACCTTCCGATATATCTTATAACAATCATTTTTATGATATATTCACTACATATCATTTTTATTATATATTTAGTACCTTCCGATATATCTTATAACTATCATATTTATGATTTATTTACTTCCTATTATTTTTACGATATATTGATTACCTTCCGATATATCTTATAACTATAATTTTTATGATATATTCACTACATATCAATTTTATTATATATTTACTACCTTCTGATATATCTTATAACTATCATTTTTATGATATATTTACTACCTATCAAATTTAATGATATATTTACTACCTTCCAATATGTCTTATAATTTTCAATTTTATGATTTATTTACTACATATAATTTTTATGAAATATTTATTACCTTTCGATATATTAACTACATATCATTTTTTTGATATATTTACTACCTTCCGATATATCTTATAACTATCATTTTTATGATATATTTACTACCTTTCGATATATCTTATAACTATAATTTTTATGATATATTTACCACCTTCCGATGTATATTATAACTATCATGTTTATGATATATTTACTACCTTCCAATATATCTTATAACTGTTATGTTTGTGATATATTTACTACCTTACGATATTTCTTATAACTATCATTTTCATGATATATTTACTACCTATCAAATTTAATGATATTTTTACTACCTTCCGATATATCTTCTAACTATCATTTATATAATTTATTTACTAATTATCATTTTCTGGATATATTTATTACCTTCCGCTATATCATATAACTATCATTTTTATGATATATTCACTACATATCAATTTTATTATATTTTTATTACCTTCCAATATATCTTATAACTATCATTTTTATGATATATTTACTACCTTTCGATATATCCTATTACTATTATTTTTATGATATATTTATTACCTAATGTTATATCTTATAACTATCATTTTTATGATTTATTGACTACCTATCATTTTATGATATATCTTATCATTTTCCGATATATCTTATAACTATCATTTTTATAATATATTTAGTACCTATCAAATTTAATTATATATTTACTACCTTCTGATATATCTTATAAGTATCATTTTTATTATTAATTTACTACTTATCATTTTTATGATATATTTATTACCTTCCGATATATCTTATAAATATCATTTTTATGATATATTTATAACCTTTTGATATATCTTATAACTTTCATTTTATGATTTATTTACTACCTAGAATTTTTATAATATATTTATTACCTTCCTTTATATCTTATAACTATCATTTTTATGATATTATTACTATCTTCCGATAATTCTTATAACTATCATTTTTATGATATATTTATTACCTTCTGATATATCTTATAACTATCATTTTTAAGATATATTTATTACCTTCCGATATATCATATAACAATCATTTTTATGATATATTCACTACATATCAATTATATTATATATTTTTACCTTCCAATATATTTTATAACTATTATATTTATGATATATTTACTACCTTCCGATATATCATATTACTATCATTCCTATGATATATTTACTACCTTCTAATATATCATATAACAATCATTTTTATGATATATTTATTACCTTCTGATATATCTTATAACTATCATTTTTATGATATATTCACTACATGTCATTTTTAAGATATATTTATTACCTTCCGATATATCATATAACTATCATTTTTATGATATATTTATTACCTTCCGATATATCTTATAACTATCATTTTTATGATATATTTATTACCTTCTGATATATCTTATAACTATCATTTTTAGGATATATTCACTACCTGTCATTTTTATGATATATTTACTACCTTCCGGTATATCATATAACTATCATTTTTATGATATATTTACTAACTTCCGATATATCTTATAACTATCATTTTTATGAAATATTTATTACCTTCTGATATATCTTATAACTATCATTTTAATGATTTATTGACTACCTATAATTTTTATGATATATTTATTACCTTCCGATATATCTTATAACAATCATTTTTATGATATATTCACTACATATCATTTTTATTATATATTTACTACCTTCCGATATATCTTATAACTATCATATTTATGATTTATTTACTTCCTATTATTTTTACGATATATTCACTACATATCAATTTTATTATATTTATTACCTTCCGATATATCTTATAACTATCTTTTTTATGATATATTTATTACCTTCCGATATATCATATTCACTACATATCATTTTTATGATACATTTACTACCTTCCGATATATCTTATAACTATCATTTTATGATATATTTACTACCTTCCGATATATCATATAAATATCATTTTTATGGTATACTTATTACCTTCCGATATATCTTATAACAATCATTTTTATAATATATTCACTACATATCAATTTTATTATATATTTATTACATTCCAATATATCATATAACTATCATTTTGATGATATATTTACTACCTTCCGATATATCATATAACTGTCATTTCTATGATATATTTACTATCTATCAAAATTTAATGATATATTTACTACCCTCCGATATATCTTATAACTATCATTTTTATTATTTAATTACTACTTATCATTTTTATGATATATTTATTACCTACCGATATATCTTATAACGATCATTTTTATGATATATTTATTACCTTCTGATATATCTTAAAACTATGATTTCTATGATATATTTACTACCTTCCGTTATATCAAATAATTATCCTTTTTATGATATATTTACTACCTTCTGATATATCTTATAACTATTAATTTTATGATATATTCACTACATGTCATTTTTATTATATATTTACTACCTTCCGATATATCTTATAACTATCATTTTTATGATATATTTAATACCTTCCGATATATATTATAACTATCATTTATATGATATATTTACTACCTTCCGATATATCTTATAACTATCTTTTTTATGATATATTTATTACCTTCTGATATATCTTATAACTATCTTTTTTAGGATATATTCACTACATGTCATTTTTATGATATATTTACTACCTTCTGGTATATCATATATCAATCATTTTTATGAAATATTCACTACATATCAATTTTATTATATATTTATTACCTTCCAATATATCTTATAACTATCATTTTTATGATATATTTACTACCTTCCGATATATTATATAACGATTATTTCTATGATATATTTACTATCTATCAAATTTAATGATATATTTACTACCTCCTGATATATCTTATAACTATCATTTTTATTATTTATTTACTACTTATCATTTTTATGATATATTTATTATCTTCCGATATATCTTATAACTATCATTTTTATGATATATTTATTACCTTCCGATATATATTATAACTATCATTTATATGATATATTTACTACCTTCCGATATATCTTATAACTATCTTTTTTATGATATATTTATTACCTTCTGATATATCTTATAACTATCTTTTTTAGGATATATTCACTACATGTCATTTTTATGATATATTTACTACCTTCTGGTATATCATATATCAATCATTTTTATGATATATTCACTACATATCAATTTTATTATATATTTATTACCTTCCAATATATCTTATAACTATCATTTTTATGATATATTTACTACCTTCCGATATATTATATAACGATTATTTCTATGATATATTTACTATCTATCAAATTTAATGATATATTTACTACCTTCCGATATATCTTATAACTATCATTTTTATTATTTATTTACTACTTATCATTTTTATGATATATTTATTATCTTCCGATATATCTTATAACTATCATTTTTATGATATATTTATTACCTTCTGATATAACTTATGAGTATCATTTTTAGGATATATTCACAACATGTCATTTTTATGATATATTTACTACCTTCCGTTATATCAAATAATTATCATTTTTATGATTTATTTACTACCTTCTGATATATCTTATAACTATCATTTTTTTGATATATATATTACCTTCTGATATATTTTATAACTATAATTTTTATGATTTATTTATTACCTATTATTTTTATGAAATATTTATTACCTTCCGATATATCTTATAACAATCATTTTTATGATATATTCACTACATATCAATTTTATTATGTATTTACTAGCTTCTGATATATCTTATAACTATCATTTTTGTGATATATTTACTACCTTACGATATATCTTATAACTATCATTTTTATAATATATTTACTGCCTTCCGATATATCATATAACTATAATTTCTATGATATATGTACTACTTATCACATTTATGATAAATTTATTACCTTCCGCTATATCTTATAACTATCATTTTTATGATATATTTATTACCTTCTGATAAATCTTATAACTATCACTTTTATGATTTATTTAAAACCTATCATTTTTATGGTATATTTATTACCTTTTGATATATCTTATAACAATCATTTTTATGATATATTCACTACATATCAATTTTATTATATATTTATTACCTTCCAATATATCTTATAACTATCATTTTTATGATACATTTACTACCTTCCGATATATATTATAACTATCATTTATATGATATATTTACTACCTTCATATATATCTTATAACTATCTTTTTTATGATATATTTATTACCTTCTGATATATCTTATAACTATCTTTTTTAGGATATATTCACTACATGTCATTTTTATGATATATTTACTACCTTCCGATATATCATATAACAATCATTTTTATGATATATTCACTAGATATCAATTTTATTATATATTTATTACCTTCCAATATATCTTATAACTATCATTTTTATGATATATATACTACCTTCCGATATATCATATAACTATTATTTCTATGATATATTTAGTATCTATCAAATTTAATGATATATTTACTACCTTCCGATATATCTTATAAGATATATCGAAAGGTAGTAAATATATCATAAAAATGATAGTTATAAGATATATCGGAAGATAGTAAATATATCATAAAAATGATATGTAGTGAATATATCATAAAAATGAAAATTATAAGACATATTGGAAGGTAGTAAATATATCATTAAATTTGATAGGTAGTAAATATATCATAAAAATGATAGTTATAACATATATCGGAAGGTAGTAAATATATAATAAAATTGATATGTAGTGAATATATCATAAAAATTATAGTTATAAGATATATCGGAAGGTAATCAATATATCGTAAAAATGATAGGAAGTAAGTAAATCATAAATATGATAGTTATAAGATATATCGGAAGGTAATAAATATATAATAAAAATGATATGTAGTGAATCTATCATAAAAATGATTGTTATAAGATATATCGGAAGGTAATAAATATATCATCAAAATGATAGGTAGTCAATAAATCATTAAAATGATAGTTATAAGATATATCAGAAGGTAATAAATATTTCATTAAAATGATAGTTATAAGATATATCGGAAGGTAGTAAATATATCATAAAAGTTATAAGATATATCGGAAGATAATAAATATATCATAAAAATGATAGATACTAAATAAATCATTAAAATGATAGTTATAAGATATATCGAATGGTAGTAAATATATCATTAAATTTGTTATGCATTAAACATATTATAAAAATGATAGTTATAAGATATATCGGAAAGTAGTAAATATATAATTAAAATGATAGTTATAAGATATATCGGAAGGTTGTCAATGTATCATAAAAATTATATGTAGTGAATATATCATTGTCGCTCCCACCAAATGACACCGGGCCAAGAGGGGTACAGACGCGAACGGTCGGTGAAAGGGATGAGAACACACAAGGGTGAACTCAGAAGACAAGAGTCGCCAGCTAGGCATTTTTATCCCGTGGGAAAGGTAATGCTGCATAGACCTAGAAAGATATGGATAAGACGACTGCGAACCAGAGAGACTGAGAAAGGGGGTTGGTTACAACCTGGGAAGGTATTAGCACCCAGATTGTCCGCCGTACTCGACGGGATCCACGCCTAAAAGATTTGTGTTTTAAAGGGGTAGTGTCAGTGCAATCTGTGTATCAAAACTGGAAAGAATGCAAGTGTCGGTGTAAAAGAAATGTGAGGTGTATAAGAGAAGTGTCAGTGTAAGAACAAGAGTGTAAAGCTCAAGACTATGAGGCTTAAAGAATAAATCTGAAAGAGGGGGAATATACAGAGACTTTTGTTCGATAACAATTAAGTTATGCCTACGTATCCTCTCGTGCAATGAGGAAGTCAGAACACCGTAGTTCGACCCAAAGAGACTGAAAGATAAATTGACTTGTGAACTGCTTGCTTGTCTATGCTCAAGTGTATGACCTGTCTGGCTCAGGTGCAAACTGTCTTGCATTAGACGGAAGAAGCCAGTTCTCGTTTGTGAATGAATAAGATGAGAAAAGAATCCCGTAGGAGACGATTATTGTTTGTTTTTGTGTTTTCAATCTTTTATTGCTTTTGGAAATGTTTCATAAGTTATGAGCTTAAGCCTAAACCAATGGGTTAGTAAACTCATCACACCCTCCCTCTGATTAGGGGTAATGAGAATACCTTAAGTGTGAAGTCAGCATCTCACACTTAATCACCCTGAAGTAGGATTAAGATCATTAACCTACTTGTGATTATTTAGATGTTTTTGTTGTTTTTGTTTAGTTTTAAGTAATGAGTTTAAGCCATAATCAAGGATCTAATGGACTCATTACACCATCATAATAGAAGGATAATAGATGAGAACATTTAAGCTGAGAAAGACTCCTCAACTTGATCCATGATTAGGGATTAAACTCATGACAAAACAAAGCCTTTATTAAGTGGATTTTAGTTAATGATAAGATGAAGAAGTGAATTTTATGATTTGTAAGACAACTTGAGGAGGACTTGTCCATTAACACTAGGGTTAGTCCTTCTTAACCAATTAAGGAAGAATTAGAACCCTAATGCAAGGCCCAAGTTACAAGCTTGATGTCTTGATGATTATTAAGTGAATTGATTAAAGGAGTTAAACACATTAAGGGTTTAACAATTAGGATTAAAGTTATACACTCCATCCTAATAGAAGGATGCAGGCATAAAATTAATCACAAAGCCTTAAAACCTTTAAGGTTTAGTCCTTGATTAGGAGGTGAGAAAAGAAGACTCAAAAGATGACACAAAGGTAGAAACTAATGGGGGGGACTAATCAAAACCTAATTGTTATCATGCTTGGTTATTCCTAGGGTTAATGAGGTTTGCAAGAAAATCTTCAGAGGAAACACCAGGAAGGAAGCAGATGAAAGGAGCAAAGAGAAGCAAAACAACTTGCTTCACTTAAGAAGACAAGTTGCTTGAAGAAATAAAGTGAGATGAACAAGATTGAGCAAGCTCAATCCAATACACAAGATAAGATGCAGCAAAGGAAGTATGAAAGAGATGGAAAGAAACCATGAGAAGTGAAGGCAATTTCACCTCTCAATACAACTTACCACCTGAAAGGTTAGTAAAGAAATGAAATGCAATGCAAATGAGGTGAAATGTGATGATGCAAACCAAAACCAGAAGCATTTACATGATGTTAGTGATGCTAAGAGATGACACAAACATGAGGCAAGGCATGAGAATGATCAAACAAGCATAAGGATGCAAATGAGGCATGCATTGAACCATGGATGTTCATGAAAAGTTATGAAATGCAAATGACATACAACATGGCAAATGAAAGTTGCAATGAGAAAACATGATTCTAATATGTCCTAAGATGTCTTATGAATCAAATGGGTGCACAAAATGTCATGGCAAGTCATTGGATGCAAGCAAATGAGAGATGGATGCAAAGGAAGGCACAAACTAGGGTTTCATGCATCATACAAAGCAAAAAATCCAAAACCAGAAGCAAATGACAAGATAAAAATTTGAAAATGCAATCAAAGATACCCTAAACCTATACAAGCTCACTGCCCAAAGGAGAGGATCCAACTCTTAACCTAGTGGAAGTTATGAATTTCCTTAGATTGCTAGGGTTTTGGGGTACCTTGTCAAGAAAAATGCTAAACAAATTGAAAATGCAAGATCAAATCAAACCAATTTTTCCCTATAAACTACATGCTATGCAAGATGCAATGCCAAAAGAATCATTATCCAACTCTCAAGGGTTAGGCAGAAATGAATTTTTGAAGTTTGACATAAAATATTGCCTTGAAATGAAATTAAATCCAATGAAAATGATCAAAAGGCATCAAGAACAAAAAAGAAATTTGGTTTGAGAGTTGGACAATGTTTCTAAATGTTTCTAAATGCAATGTGAATTCTTGGGTGATTTTTAGAAACCTAAATGGTATTTTAATTAATTAATTCCCATTAATTAATTAAAATAAACATTTAAATATTTTAAAAATACAAATTTTATGCAAACAATAAAAATAAAAATGTTTTTGGAATGAGAAAAATATTCTAAGTCAGCATGCAAAAAATGAGATTTTTGTGATTTGTTTTACTATTTTTAATAAAATGAGAAAGCAAATGCAAGAAAAATGAAATTAAAATAAATTTTAATGAGAAGTCAACAGATCCAGTGGTTGAGATTTAAATGGGACGCGCGGGAGTTGACTGGCGCCAGATCTTGTGGCTGAAATTCAAACTGACTAAACCTAATTAATTAATTTAATTAAATGAGATTAGTGTTTAATGAGATGATCCAGGCCATCAAAACGCGCGCGGGTCAATGGAAGTCAACCAGATCTAAGGCCTACATTCAAAGTTGGTTAATTACACAGATTAGGGTTTAATGACCCTCAGGTGGCCGGAGAAGACTTCCGGTCGTCTTCTCCGGCGAGACCTTCAACCTATCTCTCTCAAAACCTCACCAAAACATGCCAAAATCTCCAGATCAACTCAACTAAACATCCTAAACAAGAATCCAACAACAAAACTTATTTATTTTTCATGAATCACGAAGAACAAACAAAAATCAAATTCACGGGCAAAGTTTCAGACAAACCATACATCCTCATTTCTGCATCATTTTCAAAAATTCAAAGCTCATTATATTCAGGGAAGCATGTAGATCATTTTAGTAACTTAAAACAAGGTTTCTGGAAAAAATAATTTTCGAAGCTACCTGAAGTGAAGCTTTCAGTTTGGAGTTTTCAGGCTGCCTCCTTGCTTCAGAACCTCTCCAATGGACCTCCTGAAGATGCTCTGAGGCTTGGTTTGAGTGTATGGTGGCTAGTTTGTGAGATTGATCAAGTTCTGTTCAGTGAGGGGTGAGAATCGTGTTTTGATTTCAGGGGGTTTCAAGGATGAATGAGGGCAGGGATGTGATCAGGGGAGCATGCTGAGTGATCCTATGAAGTTGGTTTTTATGTTTGATGCCTGTGTGAGGTGTTTCGAATGAAAATGCATAAGAGGCATAAACTTGGTGCTATGGCTTGGAGAGAGTTTCAGGCTTGTGTGTGTGGTGTGTTATGCTGCATTTGGTCCACTTATCACTACTAGAGAGGTCAGAGGAGTTGGTGTGCCCTATTGTGATTGGTATGGGTCTTTATGCAAAAAGTCAATTTTTGTGTAAGAGAGGTATGAGTCAATGGTAGGCCAAGTACAAGAGGGGTGTCCTGCGCAGCAAGGAATGAGGAGGGCCATGGGATCATTTTTGAAGCCAGCCAGCAAGTGGATTAGGGTTTGAATGATGTTTTGCAACTTTGTTCAACTTTGGCCCTTTTGAAATTTCTTGATCCACAAGTCATGAAAATGAGTAAACCTTTGATGCATTCTGAGTTTTAGGCCTTGGTTTATGTTTGTACAAAGATTAGAGGTCCATTTGAAAACTCATTTTGTCTTGGCAAGGGATTTTGCAACTTTGCCTCTTTGGTGCATAACTTGAAATTATGTGATTTTTTCCAACTTTGACAAGCCATAACTTTTGATCCAAAATGAATTAGAATGAGTTCTTGTACTTTTTGAAAAGGGAATGATCCATTCTAAAACTTTCATGACCAAAGTTTTCCCATTTGAAACATTTTTGAATCAAAAAGAAAGGGTTGAAAAAGTTTCCCAAAATGGCAAGTTTCCATTACAAGTCATTTTCCCAAAAAGGCAACTTTGCAAATGGCTTGAGATTCTTCAATTTTGTGAACTTATAACCTCTTATATGATCAAATAAAGATCATACACATTCAAAATGATGACGAACACCCTTTGGTTGGGTCATTGGGGGCCTCAGATGCCCTGATTTTACACTGACTTGCTCAAGAAGTCAACTCTTGATTAGATGCCTTCCCCATGGAATTTCTTCATGAAAATTGATATGCATGATACTTATAACATATAGAGACTAATAGAAACAAGAATGACCAAAAAATTTGGAGTTATGGCCTTTGAAACCAAAACCCTAATTCTAGGTCATCTGTGCAGTTAAACTTGGCTCTGCTTCCATGCCATTCTCAGTTCTTGTGATTCTTTGACTTTCTTGACTTTGTGGGGATACAATATGATGCTTGAATATACATGGACTCATTTGAAGTGATTGATGACCTTTGGAGTGGCTCAAAAAGCTCTTGGACAGCTCAGATCACAAACCCTAGATGCAGATGACTTAGAAGCTATGCAGTGTACTAAAAATGTGGGGTGTTTATAGCTGCCCCTATTCAAACATGAGTTAGTTGTGTAGGATGTAAGCAACGACTTAACAGGCAAATAAGATAACTTGTGGTTGAATACCAAAGACAGTCCAAAATTTGCACTCACAGAATGAAGAAGAAAAGGGATATAGATTGTAAAAAGAAAATACAGTTTAATTACAAAGTGCGGGCGACGGAGGACGACTGTTGGGGATAAAGCAATGACGGGGACAACCGACATGCTGGGGAAGATGCGGAAAATAAAGCAATGACGGGAACGGCCGACAAGCTGGGGATATGAGAGATTGTGATGGGGACGGCCATCAAGTAAAGAATAAGACTCTCTGGGGATTATAGGTAAATGAATGAAATAAATGACGAGGTACGGTCATCAAAAGGTGAAGGACGATCATCTAGCAGGGGACGACTGCTTTGTTGGGGATAAGATGAGGGATGATCATCAGAGGTGAAGGACGATCACCTGGCAGGGTACGGCTGCCAAAAGTATCACGACATAAGACGAATGCCTGATAAAAAGGTCGACGATGGGGACGGCCATCGGATAAAATGATGAAGGACGATCATCAGGAGGTGAAGGACGATCACCTAGCAGGGTACGGCTGCTCTCAGGGTTTATCACGACATAGGGCGAATGTCAGATAACAAGATCAACGATGGGGATGGCCATCGGACAAAATGATGAAGGACGATCATCAAGAGGTGAAGGACGATCACCTAACAGGGGACGGCTGCTGAGAATATCACGACATAGGACGAATGTCGGATAGGAAGGGGTTCTAATGAGTAGAGACTCCACTGGGAATGATGAAGGACGATCATCAAAAAGGTGAAGGACGATCACTTGACAGGGTACGGCTGCCGAAAAGGTATCATGACATATGGCGAATGTCAGATGAAAGGAAATAGTTCAACAAGTTTTGTTGGGGACTTTGCTGGGGAATAGTAAACACGGACGAGTGTCTACATCCAAGGAATGAGAGGTATAATTGTTCAGGCACTGTGTATAGAGTAAAGATGCGAACGAGCATCCTTAAGACTATGATACAGACGAGTATCAGGTAGAAGCAAATGCTGACACATGTTCAGAGATGATGATACGGACGAGTATCAACTGGTTAATAAAGAACACGGACGAGTATTGATTCTGCGGGGACTCTTCTGGGGAATAGTAGACACAGACGAGTGTCTAAATTCAAGAAGACATAAGTGTTTGACACGGTGTATAGATTAAAGATGCGGACGAGCATCCTTAAGACTATGATACGGACGAGTATCAGGTAGAAACAAACGCTTGACGTATGTTCAGAGATGATGGTACGGACGGGTACCAACTGGTTAACAAAGAACACGGACGAGTGTCGGATCTGAGGGGATTTAGGCGGTATATATAAGATACGGACGAGTATCTGTATGAGTAAAAAGAGGATGAGTAACACGGACGAGTGTCGGAGAAAGTGTATTATAAACAAGTGTATGATTTCCAAAGTGTTTGGGTGACTATGCTGGGAAGGTGACACGGACGGGTGTCAAGGAATTGTGTATATATATGTGTATCTGTGAGTGCAAAGGGGACGCTTTGGCTTTCTATTGGGGATATGACACGGACGGGCGTCAGGGAGTATCTGTATCTTTAGGGAAAGTGCCTTGGCTTTCTGCCGGGGGAATTTTGGGGAGCATTCTGTATATCGCTGATGGATTGTCAGTATTTACAAGTGTTCAGTTCGACACATGGCTTATGATTATGCAATATGTTTGATTTTTGCTGTAATGCTCCGTATTAGACGGAATGCTACGCTCTGTGGGGAGAATATGATGTGAATGCTATGATTATGCAAAGATACCGATCCGGGATTCGGATCCCGTTGCTGCGGAGATCTCTAGCTGATCTGCTTGAAGTGGATATCCCAGCTGGGGATAAGATCATTTGGTAGATCTGATAAGATGTATCTGTATGGGGAAATAAACATATCTCAGTAAAGAGGGACCCAGCTGGGGTTTGTAGAAGCCTTCTTCACTCTGTTGTGATTTCTTTACACGTTGCTCTTCCGGGTAGAGGTTGACACTCTGTGGGGAGATGGTTCCCAGGCTCTTGTACTCAGCTGAGGAGGAAATAACAAATGGCAACTCAGCTGGGGAGAAAGCACTTCTGGTGCTAAGACTGAGTAGGTACAGATTTGCCAGCTTTATGGGGTGAAACTTTCATGCCCCATATTGTGCTTTGAAAACCTGCAATCCTGAAAAGGCATAGAAACGCGTAAAGAATCCCGAGGTATCCCTTACCGGATTCCATCGTAGGAGTTTAGACACTCCCGGGAGTAAGTACATTTCCTATAAGCACGTATTTTTAGAAGAGAAGCATCTGTATTCATGCAATCCGTATCTAAAAGACATCGGGCAATCTTGCAAATGAAAATAAAATGTACGAGACGAAACATGACTGAAAATCTGATTTTATTAATTCATGTGCCCTGAGTTGGCAAGATACAGTCAAAGAAACAAATCCCCTAAAATGAGGAGATTGTTACAAATTGAGAAAAAAAAAAGATGTTGGCAATGTTGATGACGCTTCAAGGAGCTTCCCTTTTGCTATGACTCGTATGACATTTGACGTTCTTCTCGTCTCGCTTTCTGAAGAAGGCTGATTCTGAAAGAAGCTTGATCCTTTCGAAGCTTTCCAAGTTGTAAGTGATACAGATAAATTCAGAATGCAGTTGTTCGCTCATTCCCTTATTTTGCATGGATCGCCCTTTCGGGTTTTCAATCCATCGGGACACCCATTTTTGCCTGAGTCGTCCAATGCGGCTTTTCAACTCAGCGGGTGTACACTTTTTATTTATTTCCCTTATTTTTGCCCGAGTCTTTTATTCTGTTTTTGACTCGCCGGGACGCCCTATTTTTGCCTGGACTTACATTCTGTTTTTATGTCCAGCGGGTCATTTTATGCGAAGTATTTTTTAACTGCATCTGAATTCGCAGGGGACGGGAAGTCTTCACCATCCATAGTGCTGAGCATCAGTGCTCCACCAGAAAAAACTTTCTTTACTACGAATGGTCCTTCATAGTTCGGAGTCCACTTGCCCCTGTGGTCTGTATGAGGAGGGAGGAGTCTTTTCAGCACAAGATCTCCTACTTGGTACTCTCGGAGCCTAACTTTCTGATCGAAGGCTTTCTTCATTCTTTTCTGATACAGCTGCCCATGACAGATTGCAGCCAATCTCTTCTCTTCAATCAGACTCAGTTGTTCGTATCGGGACCGGACCCATTCTGCTTCATTCAACTTAACGTCCATTAGTACCCGCAGGGAGGGTAATTTTACTTCAATAGGTAGGACTGCCTCCATACCATATACAAGCTGATACGGTGTTGCCCCAGTAGATGTTCGGATTGATGTACGGTACCCATGCAAGGCAAACGGTAGCATCTCATGCCAGTCTTTATAGGTGACTACCATCTTCTGCACAATCTTCTTGATATTCTTATTAGCTGCCTCAACAGCGCCATTCATCTTTGGCCTGTAAGGAGAAGAATTGTGGTGTTGGATCTTGAAGTCCCGGCATAACTCTGCCATCATTTTGTTGTTTAAGTTGGAACCATTATCAGTAATGATTCGCTCGGGCACTCCATACCGACAGATGATATCTCTCTTCAGAAATCGGGCTACCACTTGCCTTGTAACATTTGCATAAGAAGCTACTTCGACCCACTTGGTAAAATAGTCAATGGCTACCAGGATGAATCTGTGGCCATTTGAAGCAGTAGGTTCAATCTTGTCAATCATATCAATGCCCCACATAGCAAAGGGCCAGGGTGAAGACATCACATTCAGAGGATTTGGAGGCACATGCACTTTATCCGCGTAGATCTGGCATTTGTGGCATTTCCTGGCGTAGGCACAACAATCATCATCCATTGTGATCCAGTAATAACCTGGTCTTAGCAACTTCTTGGCCATGGCATGCCCTCCTGCATGGGTACCAAAGGATCCTTCGTGCACTTCGTGCATTAACAAGTCCGCTTCTGTCCTATCAACGCACTGGAGAAGTACCATATCAAAGTTTCTCTTGTACAGGGAACCATCAGTGTTCAGAAAGAAACTACCAGCAAGCCTTCTTAGAGTCTTCTTATCATTGGAAGATGCCCCAGGTGGGTATGTTTGATCTTCCAAGAAGCATTTAATGTCATGGAACCAAGGCTTATCATCTTTTACAACGTCTGCTGCAAATACATATGCTGGCCTGTCAAGTCTGGACACTGAAATCCGAGGTACGAAGTTGGCAGCTTGAACTTTGATCATGGATGAAATGGTAGCCAGAGCACCTGCAAACTGATTCTCGTCCCGAGGGATATACTCAAGCTTTACCGTTGTAAAGAAAGTCAATAACCTCCTTGTATAATCCCTGTAAGGTATCAGATGATCTTGGTGTGTGTACCATTTGCCGTTGGTTTGATTGACCACCAAAGTTGAATCTCCGAACACAGTCAAAGTCTTGATCCTAAGGTCAATGGCTTCCTCAAGACCCATAATGCAAGCTTCGTATTCAGCTTCGTTGTTAGTGCAATTAAAGGTGAGCTTTGCCGAGAAAGGCATGTGACCCCCCTTAGGTGTAATGAGTACTGCACCAACACCCCGACCATTCATGTTAACAGCCCCATCAAACATCATAGTCCATTCTTCTTCCGGGTCGGGCCCTTCAGTGTGAACAGGCTCTTCACGATCTTTTTCTTTTATGAACATGATGTCTTCATCAGGGAAGTCAAATCTCATAGGCTGGTAATCATCAATGGGTTGCTCAGCAAGATAATCAGACAACACACTGCCCTTGATGGCTTTCTGAGATGTGTACTGGATGTCATATTCTGTGAGGATCATTTGCCATCTTGCAACCCGTCCGGTAAGTGCTGGCTTCTCAAAAATGTACTTAACTGGATCCATCTTGGATATCAATAAAGTGGTGTGGGTCAGCATATATTGTCTCAGTCGGCGAGCAGCCCACGCTAAAGCACAGCAAGTTTTCTCGAGCAGTGAATAACGTTGTTCACAGTCGGTAAACTTTTTGCTTAGGTAGTAAATTGCATACTCTTTTCGACCAGACTCGTCATGCTGGCCCAGCACACACCCCATTGACTCTTCTAACACTGTCAAGTACATTATCAGAGGTCTTCCTTCAACTGGAGGCATAAGGATTGGAGGCTCTTGCAAGTATTCCTTGAATTTGTCAAAAGCCTTCTGGCAGTCTTCGTTCCACCTGACCGTTTGTTCTTTTCTTAACAGTTTGAACAAAGGCTCACAGGTTGCCGTTAGGTGAGATATGAACCTTGAAATGTAGTTCAATCTACCTAGGAAACCCCGAACTTCTTTTTCTGTCTTCGACGCAGGCATTTCTTGGATGGCTTTGACTTTATCAGGGTCAACTTCAATCCCTTTCTCACTCACAATAAATCCCAGCAGCTTACCGGATCGCACCCCGAATGTGCACTTGTTGGGGTTCAGCTTCAGTTGGTACTTCCTCAGACGTTTGAATAACTTCAACAGATTCACCAGGTGGTCTTCTTCTGTGAGGGACTTGGCAATCATGTCATCCACATAACATTCAATTTCTTTATGGATCATGTCGTGGAATAATGTTACCATAGCCCGTTGATAAGTTGCACCAGCATTCTTCAGTCCGAATGGCATCACCTTATAACAGAACGTGCCCCAGGGTGTGATGAAAGTTGTCTTCTCCATGTCTTCAGGTGACATTTTGATCTGATTATATCCTGAAAACCCATCCATGAAGGAGAACACCGAGAACTGAGCCGTATTATCAACCAATACATCAATGTGAGGTAAAGGGAAGTCATCTTTCGGGCTGGCTCTGTTCAGATCCCGGTAGTCTACACACACTCTCACCTTGCCTTCTTTCTTAGGCACAGGTACAATATTAGCAACCCACGGCGGATAACTAGTTACAGCAAGGAAACCGGCGTCCCACTGTTTTTGTACCTCTTCTTTTATCTTCATTGCCATATCTGGGCGAGTACGACACAACTTCTGTTTTACTGGCGGGCAGTCTTCTTTCAAAGGCAGCTTGTGCATGACAATATCGGTGTCCAACCCTGGCATATCCTGATAAGAACAAGCAAAGACATCCACATACTCCCGAAGCATATCAATCAGTTGTTCTTTTACTGAGTCTTGTAGGCAGGCCCCGGTCTTAACTTCTTTCGCATCTTCTTCCGTACCAAGATTAACTGTTTCCACCTCCTCCTGATGAGGAGTGATAACCTTCTCCTCTTGCCTTAACAACCTGGCTAGCTCTTCAGGAAGCTCATAATCTTCTTCAACCCCTTCATCAGCTTGATTGATTGGATTGTCAAAGTCATACGAAGCCATAGTTGTGTTGTTGTCGGTGCATTCTGAAAGGCACTCTCTGCAAGGGTTTAGATTGTTCATTTTAGTGATCGATTTTAATCTTGTTTAGAAAAAAGTGAAATGAAGTTGTCATTTTGGAAAAAATTTCCATTTTATTTTTGTACAAAAAGAAAAATGAAAAACAATGAGCGGGAAAGAAAAAGACTCATTTGCAAAAGATGTCTGATATTCATTGATTGATTTGTTTGCACAAAATTACAAGATGGCCCGATTACAAAATGAGTCTTGTCATCTTGGGCAAGATGCAAGACTTGATGCATGCTTAAAAATACAGGAAATAATAATTACTCTGCAGGAGTAACCCTTATAATTTCCTGGGAAGACCAGTTAAGGACTTGGCTCCCCGGGATCCTTGGACGTATCCAGCTCTCCAGGTTGCGGTCGCTTTCTTCCTCGTATTCCAAGTTGTTCACTGCATCAGGGGTGAGCATCCCCCCACTGACAAAACTGGGCTTCTTGGCAGCCTCTGATTGATCTTGTTGAGTTGGTTTGTAACCCAACCCAAATCTGTCCTCCTTCTTCTCCACGGGTAGCAGCTTGCCCCAGCCTTGGGCAATACCCTCTTCAACAACCTTCCTGGCTTGCTGATAAGACGTCATGGAGGTTCCCAGTACAGCAGACGCTTCATTAATGTTTAGGGCCTCAAACCCTTGGCTCATAGTTTCATGGATCTCTCCATCCATTTCTATGTACTTATACGTAGCCAGATGGCTAACAAAGATATCTTTTTCACCACAGATGGTGATGATTTGGCCTTCCCACTCGAATTTCAGCTTCTGGTGAAGGGTAGACATAACAGCGCCAGCGGCATGGATCCAGGGTCTACCCAACAAACAGCTGTAGGCCGGCTGAATGTCCATCACATAGAAGGTAATTTTAAAAGTTTGCGGGCCAATCATCACAGGCAGATCAATCTCCCCAAGCACTGATCTTTTAGAGCCATCAAATGCTCTCACCACCAAATTACTTGGACGCAATGCCAAGCCATCGTACTCCAGCTTCACCAAGGCTTTCTTTGGTAGAACATTGAGTGAAGACCCAGTGTCCACCAGTACATGGGATAGAACTGCACCCTTGCATTCTAGAGTGATGTGTAAAGCCTTGTTGTGGTTACGTCCCTCAGTTGTTAAGTCAGCATTGGTGAAGCCCAGTCCGTGACTGGTGTTGACATTTGCCACCACAGTTTCTAGCTGATTAACAGTGATCTCCTCTGGCACGTATGTTATGTGCAAGACTTTTAGTAATGCATTCCTGTGAGCTTCAGAACACATCAACAAGGATAATATGGAGATTTTTGAGGGAGTTTGGTGAAGCTGATCCACCACTTTGTAATCACTTTTCTTTATAATCCTCATAAACTCGTCTACATCTTGTTCGAAATATGTCTTCTGAGTTTCTTTGAGAATTGGTTCTTCAGATATCACACTCTTCCCCTTTGCTTTGGCAGCAGCTTCTGCTTCAGCATTAGGTCTTTGTGTTTGTGAGGCAAAAAGGCGTCCGCTTCTAGTGAAGCCTCCGCCTCCCCCAACATTATCAATCCGTGGAGAAGAAGTTGAAGAGTCCAAAGTGATTTTCTCCCTGTTGCAGTAGAGGTCAGAGCCATAATGCCAAGGTATGGCATTACTGCTTTCATATGGAACTGGTCCAGGCACCGTGATGGTAACTGGACTGACTGCTACAGAAGAGGGTACTGAAATGGTGTGCGGATCATAGTAAATGGTGACTGGTGACCTGGCAGGAGGTGCCACTGTTTGTTGTTGAAAGTTGTTGTTTGGAGGAACACTTGATGGATCATAGTAGATAGTGATTGCTGAGATATCTTCGTTAATTGCTGTTGGTGTTGTAGAAGATCCTGCTGAATAAAAGGATGCTGACGTTGTAGAAGAAATGGTTGTTGACATCTGATTTGTTGAAGTGATGGATGAAGCCATTGTTGATGATATTGATGAATTGGTCGGAATGATTGTTGTTGCAGTTGTAGAAGAATCAGGAATTGTTGTCAAAGGGATTGTTGGATTTGTAGGCGCCGTTGTTGTGATCTGAAGTATACCACTTTTGATAAGACCATCTATGCCGCTTCTCAAATTATCACACCCGTTGACCGAAATGTTGCAGTACCCACAACCGAGCTCACACCCGGGGAACATCTGGCACTCTAGGAGCTGAGCTTTAATTTCGACCAGAGGTGTCCAAATCTGTCCAACACTGGTGATTAAGAAAGATGGCTTGTCTTCCTCAATGGCATTAATTCTTGGTCCTCCATGGTTGGGCATGGGATTCTTGGTGACACTTGGAGGGGGTGCAAAGTTGAGGGCTTTAGAATCTACCAGGTCTTGCACCTTCATTTGTAAAGCCCTGCACTTCTCCGTATTGTGGCCAGGTGCATTGGAATGGAAAGCACATCTGGCGTTGACATCGTAATTTCTTGGGAGATTAGAGGGATCTGGTGGTGCCAATGTCCTTAATTCAACCAAGTTGAGTTTCAGGAGTTGTGGCAATAAAGCGGCATAAGGCATAGGGATTGGATCAATCACCCTATTGGCCTGTGATGGTCTTTGCTGAAAAGGTCTTTGCTGTTGATTGTTGTTATTGTTGTTGTAGGTCCTCTGTGGCGGATACTGAACTTGTTGTTGATAGTGTGGTTGTTGTGGTTGTTGATATGTTGGTTGCTGAGGAATCGGAGCTGGAATAGTGACAGCTGCTACTGATCTGTGGACATACTGAGGTCTGCCCCTACTGGCATGAATGGCATTTGTCTCACCGGCTCTTCTAGGTCCCACAAAAGGCTTCCTGGGGTTGCTAGACGAACTTGCACCATTATCAGAAATCTTACCCATCTTCAGAAGGCTCTCAATTCTTTCTCCAGCTATAACTACGTCAGCGAAGCTAGTGGAAGAAAAGGCAGCTAGCCTATCAATATATGTTCCTTGTAGAGTATTCATAAACATGTCGGCCATTTCTCTTTCCGACATGGGTGGCTGGACAGCAGCAGCAAGCTGTCTCCACCTCTGGGCATATTCCCTGAAGCTTTCTCTGGAGGACTGAGACATTCCCATCAAGAGGGTCCTGTTAGGAGCCATGTCCAGATTGTATTGGTACTGCCTGATGAAGGCCTCAGCTAGGTCCTTCCAGCATCTGATAGTAGCTCTGGTTAAGTGTGAGTACCACTCCCTTGAGGCCCTAGTCAAACTATCTTCAAAGTAAAACATCCACAACTTTTCATCCATTGTGTATGCTTTAAGTCTTCCCAGAAAGGACTGTAAGTGAGTTCGTGGACAGGAAGTTCCATTGTACTTCTCGAAGCACGGTGGTTTGAACTTGTGAGGGATTCTTACTCCATCCACTAACCCCATATCCATGACATCAAAACCCAGGGAATTTTGAGACTCCAGAGATCTCAACTTCTCAGCAATTTCATCAAACCTTCTATCATAAACTTCCTCCCCAGCTCCCATTACAGTAAACTGCTCCTCTTGAGGATCCTCTTGCAAGATCCTGCCTGCAGTAGTATTTCCTTGCACATTACCCGGGATATTGACTTCCGGATGTAGATGAGGCCCATATACTGGTGGATTAGCATGAGGCTGCCCCCTTTCATTGTTACTTGTTCCTCCAGTTCCCAGATGGGGTTCTTCCGGGGTTTGCCTTTCTACCAATGCCCTCAACCTTTCTTGACTTTGGGCCAAGCCATTCATTACTTCCATGAATTGGGTCATTTGGTTTCTCATCTCCAGCCTTTCATTAGCCATCTGAGTTCTGACTTCTGTTAGATCTTGTTGTACTTGGTCCATTTGGATACCAGGAAGATTGTTGCGAGTAGGATACCTGTGCGGACGGTTGAGAGGGAACACCCGACGGCGAGCAATAATTCCTGAAGCACAACAGAGTTAGTAACAAACATAACAAAATCCTACAAAACAAAACAAGAGTTAGTATGCAATGCAGTATGCTTATTTATTTTCCAAGGTATCCGGCTTGGCTCTTGGTTTTGACCTTTCCAGACCCTGAGGAAGATGCTTTGATGTTGCTTGAGAAAAGAAACTCAAATGAAACAAACTGACAAATACATTACAAATGGTGGATCATACATAGTGTGTTTTTTTTTACAACACATGCCCCTGTGGGGTCAAAATACAACATAAAAAGAAAAGTATTTGAAATGGAAATAACAACAAGCAAAGAAGTCAAACATCTAATCCAAACTCATCCTCCTTAACCTCCTTCAAAAGTGCTTCAGTTACAGGACCAGCCGGATGCTCTGTAATGTTTCTGATAAGAAGGTTTCTGGTGGCAATAGCAGTGGTCAGCTTCTTGTGCCTGTCTTGGTCCTTTGACCTCTTCACACCAGCCCTAAGCTTCAACTCTGAAATCTCCTTCTGGGCTGCCAGCAAGGCTTCCTGTTGCTTCTTTTCATTGGCCTCTAACTGCTCAATCCTGGCCTGAGTTCTCTTATCTTCTTGAGTACGAGCTTCAGTGATCCTGACCCACCTAGCTTGACTTTCTTTCAGATAGAGATCAGTCCTAGCCTTTTGAAACTGGGCCTCTTTACAGGCATTCTTCAAAATTTTCTCTCCAGCTCTTGATTTCTTGATGTAGTCCTCTGCTTTCTCAATCTTGGCTAGATGCTCCACCTTAAGCTTCTCCAACCTCTCAATGTCTAGACGACCATCACTCCTCTCCCAAAGGGTTTTCTTCAGGGCTTCAGACAGATTCTCATTCCTCTCCTTCAGTTTCTCAAACTCTTCCAGGCTGACAGTGGCTGGAGGTGGTACTGTGGATGGTCCAGGTGCATCCTCAATGGTGAAAGGCATCCCAGAAATCTGAGCCCTAGCATGAGACCATTCATAATACTGAGCTGAAGCCACATTATTGCATCTCCCAAGAATGGCCATCCCCTTGGTCTGGATGTTGTCCCAAGCCCAGGATGCTTGTCTGACAACAGCTAGATTAGGTTTTATCTCACAATACAGGGTTTCAGCCAAGTCCTGCACTCTAGGAGGGTGAACCAAAGCATAGCCCAACTGTCTTTTAAACAGCAAAGGGTTGTAGTTGATGCAACCATTCACTCCTATCAGAGGTACATTGGGGAACTGTCCACAACTAGTGATTATTTCCCTGCCTTTGGTGCTCTGAGTACACCATCTGATGTCATCTGAAGTCAAAGTAATAAGTCTCTTAGCCCAATTCTTCTGTTGGTGAGGATTCAGGAAAGCATCAGTCTTGGGTAAGTGTTTAAGCATCCAAGTATGAAACAGGGGAGCACAGCATCTCACCAACCTCCCTCTTTGCTTCTCATTTCTTTGGTGAACAGAATAATAGAAATCTCCCAGCAATGTGGGCACTGGGTTCCTCAGAAGGAAAAGATGAATGGCATTCTTGCTGATAAAATTGGGCTCATCTGCAAATAGTATAACCCCATATATACTGAGGGCTAACAATGCACAAACTGCCCTCCATTCTCCCAGAGAGGCCTTCAGGATGGCCTGAGAAGTCAAAAAGTCTAAGTGTAGGCCAGGGATCCCAGCCTTTGTTGTCGTGTTCTTCTCAATCAAAATAGGTTCCAGGTACAGTGATTTTGCCACTTCTTCATTGCTGGGAGAAGTCATCTCAGGCTTGAAGGGGACACCACCCCTGACAGGTACTCCAATCAATGATGAGAACTCCTCCAGTAAAGGTCCTAGCTGAAAGTTCTGGAAAGTGAAGCATCTCAAAGGAGGGTCATAAAACTGTAGGCAAGTGTGAATCAAACTCCTCTGAGAAGGGTCCAAGTCCATAACCATATCAAGGATGCCTCCATAATGCTCTCTGAATAATGGGATGTGGTCTGGAGTGATAAGTGCCTGGACCTGCCTGATGCCAGTCAGCACAGGCTCAAAGAAATGGTATGAAATGTTGCTCTTCTTGGGTGCCATGACTGCTGATGAAGAGCTGAAGACAAGTGCTGATGATGAAGACTGATACTGGAGACGAGTCACTGATAGGCTGATGCTGGTGATGAAGGTAGCTGAAGCAAGCAACAGGGGTCTATGCAGATGAAGGGGTCAAAACCAAGCCAAATATGATGTGGATACCCTGAAAAACAAATAAACAAATGTTAAATGATGCAATGATGATGTATGCAAATGATATGCAAGGGTTTGTGATCAAGCTGGATCTGATTAACGCCTTGATGTAAGTCCATGTACGTCTAAGAAGTCCAGATGGAGGTTCAAAAGTCCAGTAACCAAGGTGGGGGACTCAAATAAAGAGTCACATGTCCAGGGTTAAATCACAAGAACTGTCCCAAAATGGAGCACTCTTAATTAAAACAAAGTATCAGGGTATGATGTGGCCAAGGGTACCTGCAAACCTGTAAATAGCCCAACCCCCTCACAAGTGGTGTTCTAAAACAAGGATCCTCATGCTTGGATCAGTTATGAGAAGTGTAAACACTTCTAACCCGGAGGTACAGTGTTTACAATAACCATAAAAGATCCTCCTCTAATTCACCTCAGTTTCTGAAGGTCATAGTAAAGGTCATCCAGACTTAGCAGGCTTCCCAGATAGCCCTAGCACTACAGGAAATCTGTAGCACAGAGTTCTCAAGAAGAAACCCACATCTGAACCGTGTTTCATATTCCCGCACCAGACCGAAATGGAATGGGAAAGAACATGAACCACTCTAGCCTAGGTGTCACTCAGGTCCCAGGTATAGGACCTTAAACTCTCAGTAGAACCCCACCCACCAAAACAAAAAACCAGATCCAGCAAGATGACAGTATGACAGTATGATGTATAAAGCTGTAAAGAAAGCAATAGATAACTGTACATAAAGCAGTAAATAAAGCAAATATATAAACACAATTAGCACATAACACCCCAGTAAACACAAATCAAACAAGCGCTAGGAGGAACCCACAAAAAGAACCAGAAGCCCTGGTTACAGTATAAGGTTCCCCAGCAGAGTCGCCAAGCTGTCGCTCCCACCAAATGACACCGGTCCAAGAGGGGTACAGACGCGAACGGTCGGCGAAAGGGATGATAACACACAAGGGTGAACTCAGAAGACAAGAGTCGCCAGCTAGGCATTTTTATCCCGTGGGAAAGGTAATGCTGCATAGACCTAGAAAGATATGGATAAGACGGCTGCGAACCAGAGAGACTAAGAAAGGGGGTTGGTTACAACCTGGGAAGGTATTAGCACCCAGATTGTCCGCCGTACTCGACGGGATCCACGCCTAAAAGATTTGTGTTTTAAAGGGGTAGTGTCAGTGCAATCTGTGTATCAAAACTGGAAAGAATGCAAGTGTCGGTGTAAAAGAAATGTGAGGTGTATAAGAGAAGTGTCAGTGTAAGAATAAGAGTGTAAAGCTCAAGACTATGAGGCTTAAAGAATAAAGCTGAAAGAGGGGGAATATACAGAGACTTTTGTTCGATAACAGTTAAGTTATGCCTACGTATCCTCTCGTGCAATGAGGAAGTCAGAACACCGTAGTTCGACCCAAAGAGACTGAAAGATAAATTGACTTGTGAACTGCTTGCTTGTCTATGCTCAAGTGTATGACCTGTCTGGCTCAGGTGCAAACTGTCTTGCATTAGACGGAAGAAGCCAGTTCTCGTTTGTGAATGAATGAGATGAGAAAAGAATCCCTTAGGAGACGATTATTGTTTGTTTTTGTGTTTTCAATCTTTTATTGCTTTTGGAAATGTTTCATAAGTTAATGAGCTTAAGCCTAAACCAATGGGTTAGTAAACTCATCACACCCTCCCTCTGATTAGGGGTAATGAGAATACCTTAAGTGTGAAGTCAGCATCTCACACTTAATCACCCTGAAGTAGGATTAAGATCATTAACCTACTTGTGATTATTTAGCTGTTTTTGTTGTTTTTGTTTAGTGTTAAGTAATGAGTTTAAGCCATAATCAAGGATCTAATGGACTCATTACACCATCCTAATAGAAGGATAATAGATGAGAACATTTAAGCTGAGAAAGACTCCTCAACTTGATCCATGATTAGGGATTAAACTCATGACAAAACAAAGCCTTTATTAAGTGGATTTTAATTAATGATAAGATGAAGAAGTGAATTTTATGATTTGTAAGACAACTTGAGGAGGACTTGTCCATTAACACTAGGGTTAGTCCTTCTTAACCAATTAAGGAAGAATTAAAACCCTAATGCAAGGCCCAAGTTACAAGCTTGATGTCTTGATGATTATTAAGTGAATTGATTAAAGGAGTTAAACACATTAAGTGTTTAACACTTAGGATTAAAGTTATACAATCCATCCTAATAGAAGGATGCAGGCATAAAATTAATCACAAAGCCTTAAAACCTTTAAGGTTTAGTCCTTGATTAGGAGGTGAGAAAAGAAGACTCAAAAGATGACACAAAGGTAGAAACTAATGGGGGGGACTAATCAAAACCTAATTGTTATCATGCTTGGTTATTCCTAGGGTTAATGAGGTTTGCAAGAAAATCTTCAGAGGAAACACCAGGAAGGAAGCAGATGAAAGGAGCAAAGAGAAGCAAAACAACTTGCTTCACTTAAGAAGACAAGTTGCTTGAAGAAAGAAAGTGAGATGAACAAGATTGAGCAAGCTCAATCTAATACACAAGATAAGATGCAGCAAAGGAAGTATGAAAGAGATGGAAAGAAACCATGAGAAGTGAAGGCAATTTCACCTCTCAATACAACTTACCACCTGAAAGGTTAGTAAAGAAATGAAATGCAATGCAAATGAGGTGAAATGTGATGATGCAAACCAAAACCAGAAGCATTTACATGATGTTAGTGATGCTAAGAGATGACACAAACATGAGGTAAGGCATGAGAATGATCAAACAAGCATAAGGATGCAAATGAGGCATGCATTGAACCATGGATGTTCATGAAAAGTTATGAAATGCAAATGACATACAACATGGCAAATGAAAGATGCAATGAGCAAACATGATTCTAATATGTCCTAAGATGTCTTATGAATCAAATGGGTGCACAAAATGTCATGGCAAGTCATTGGATGCAAGCAAATGAGAGATGGATGCAAAGGAAGGCACAAACTAGGGTTTCATGCATCATACAAAGCAAAAAATCCAAAACCAGAAGCAAATGACAAGATAAAAATTTGAAAATGCAATCAAAGATACCCTAAACCTATACAAGCTCACTGCCCAAAGGAGAGGATCCAACTCTTAACCTAGTGGAAGTTATGAATTTCCTAAGATTGCCAGGGTTTTGGGGTACCTTGTCAAGAAAAATGCTAAACAAATTGAAAATGCAAGATCAAATCAAACCAATTTTTTCCTATAAACTACATGCTATGCAAGATGCAATGCCAAAAGAATCATTATCCAACTCTCAAGGGTTAGGCAGAAATGAATTTTTGAAGTTTAACATAAAATATTGCCTTGAAATGAAATTAAATCCAATGAAAATGATCAAAAGGCATCAAGAACAAAAAAGAAATTTGGTTTGAGAGTTGGACAATGTTTCTAAATGTTTCTAAATGCAATGTGAATTTTTGGGTGATTTTTAGAAACCTAAATGGTATTTTAATTAATTAATTCCCATTAATTAATTAAAATAAACATTTAAATATTTTAAAAATACAAATTTTATGCAAACAATAAAAATAAAAATGTTTTTGGAATGAGAAAAATATTCTAAGTCAGCATGCAAAAAATGAGATTTTTGTGATTTGTTTTACTATTTTTAATAAAATGAGAAAGCAAATGCAAGAAAAATGAAATTAAAATGAATTTTAATGAGAAGTCAACAGATCCAGTGGTTGAGATTTAAATGGGACGCGCGGGAGTTGACTGGCGCCAGATCTTGTGGCTGAAATTCAAACTGACTAAACCTAATTAATTAATTTAATTAAATGAGATTAGTGTTTAATGAGATGATCCAGGCCATCAAAACGCACGCGGGTCAATGGAAGTCAACCAGATCTAAGGCCTACATTCAAAGTTGGTTAATTACACAGATTAGGGTTTAATGACCCTCAGGTGGCCGGAGAAGACTTCCGGTCGTCTTCTCCGGCGAGACCTTCAACCTATCTCTCTCAAAACCTCACCAAAACATGCCAAAATCTCCAAATCAACTCAACTAAACATCCTAAACAAGAATCCAACAACAAAACTTATTTATTTTTCATGAATCACGAAGAACAAACAAAAATCAAATTCACGGGCAAAGTTTCAGACAAACCATACATCCTCATTTCTGCATCATTTTCAAAAATTCAAAGCTCATTGTATTCAGGGAAGCATGTAGATCATTTTAGTAACTTAAAACAAGGTTTCTGGAAAAAATAATTTTCGAAGCTACTTGAAGTGAAGCTTTCAGTTTGGAGCTTTCAGGCTGCCTCCTTGCTTCAGAACCTCTCCAATGGACCTCCTGAAGATGCTCTGAGGCTTGGTTTGAGTGTATGGTGGCTAGTTTGTGAGATTGATCAAGTTCTGTTCAGTGAGGGGTGAGAATCGTGTTTTGATTTCAGGGGGTTTCAAGGATGAATGAGGGCAGGGATGTGATCAGGGGAGCATGCTGAGTGATCCTATGAAGTTGGTTTTTATGTTTGATGCCTGTGTGAGGTGTTTCGAATGAAAATGCATAAGAGGCATAAACTTGGTACTATGGCTTGGAGAGAGTTTCAGGCTTGTGTGTGTGGTGTGTTATGCTGCATTTGGTCCACTTATCACTACTAGAGAGGTCAGAGGAGTTGGTGTGCACTATTGTGATTGGTATGGGTCTTTATGCAAAAAGTCAAGTTTTGTGTAAGAGAGGTATGGGTCAATGGTAGGCCAAGTACAAGAGGGGTGTTCTGCGCAGCAAGGAATGAGGAGGGCCATGGGATCATTTTTGAAGCCAGCCAGCAAGTGGATTAGGGTTTGAATGATGTTTTGCAACTTTGTTCAACTTTGGCCCTTTTGAAATTTCTTGATCCACAAGTCATGAAAATGAGTAAACCTTTGATGCATTCTGAGTTTTAGGCCTTGGTTTATGTTTGTACAAATATTAGAGGTCCATTTGAAAACTCATTTTGTCTTGGCAAGGGATTTTGCAACTTTGCCTCTTTGGTGCATAACTTGAAATTATGTGATTTTTTCCAACTTTGACAAGCCATAACTTTTGATCCAAAATGAATTAGAATGAGTTCTTGTACTTTTTGAAAAGGGAATGATCCATTCTACAACTTTCATGACCAAATTTTTCCCATTTGAAACATTTTTGAATCAAAAAGAAAGGGTTGAAAAAGTTTCCCAAAATGGCAAGTTTCCATTACAAGTCATTTTCCCAAAAAGGCAACTTTGCAAATGGCTTGAGATTCTTCAATTTTGTGAACTTCTAACCTCTTATATGATCAAATAAAGATCATACACATTCAAAATGATGAATAACACCCTTTGGTTGGGTCATTGGGGGCCTCAGATGCCCTGATTTTACACTGACTTGCTCAAGAAGTCAACTCTTGATTAGATGCCTTCCCCATGGAATTTCTTCATGAAAATTGATATGCATGATCCTTATAACATATAGAGACTAATAGAAACAAGAATGACCAAAAAATTTGGATTTATGGCCTTTGAAACCAAAACCCTAATTCTAGGTCATCTGTGCAGTTAAACCTGGCTCTGCTTCCATGCCATTCTCAGTTCTTGTGATTCTTTGACTTTATTGACTTTGTGGGGATACAATATGATGCTTGAACATACATGGACTCCTTTAAAGTGATTGATGACCTTTGGAGTGGCTCAAAAAGCTCTTGGACAGCTCAGATCACAAACCCTAGATGCAGATGACTTAGAAGCTATGCAGTGTACTAAAAATGTGGTATGAGATGCTATGATTGAACTTATGCATATAAAAAGATCACAAGCCATGGTGTGAATGAGTGAGGGCAAATTTGGGGTGTTTACAATCATAAAAAATGAAAGTTATAAGATATATCAGAAGGTAATAAATATATCATAAAAATTATAGCTAGTAAATAAATCATAAAATTGATAGTTCTAAGATATATCGGAAGTTAGTAAATATATCATTAAATTTGATAGGTAGTAAATAAATAATAAAAATGATAGTTCTAAGATATATCGGAAGGTAGTAAATATATAATAAATATGATAGTTATATGATATAACAGAAGGTAATAAATATATCATAAAAATGGTAGGTAATAAATAAATCCTAAAAATGATAGTTATAAGATATATCAGAAGTTAGTAAATATATCATTAAATATTTAATAAAAATGATAGTTATAAGATATATCAAAAGGTAGTAAATGTATCATAAAATTGACATGTAGTGAATATATCATAAAAAGATAGTTATAAGATATATCAGAAGGTAGTAAACATATTATTAAATTTGATAGGCAGTAAATATATCATAAAAATGATAGTTATAAGATATATCGGAATGTAGAAACTATATCAAAAAAATAATAGTAATAAGATATATCGGAAGGTAGTAATATATAATAAAAATGATAGTTATAAGATATATCGAAAGATAGTAAATATATCATAAAAATGATAGTTATATGATATAGCGGAAGGTAATAAATATATCCAAAAAATAATAAGTAGTAAATAAATTATAAAAATGATAGTTAGAAGATATATCAGAAGTTAGTAAAAATATCATTAAATTTGATAGGTAGTAAATATATCATAAAAATGATAGTTATAAGAAATATAGAAAGGTAGTAAATATATCATAAATATCACAGTTATAAGATATATCGGAAGGTAGTAAATATATCATAAACATGATAGTTATAAGATACATCGGAAGGTAGTAAATATATCATAAAAATGATAGTTATAAGACATATTGGAAGGTAGTAAATATATCATTAAATTTGATATGTAGTAAATATATCATAAAAATGATAGTTATAAGATATATCGGAAGGTAGTAAATATATAATAAAATTGATATGTAGTGAATATATAATAAATATTATAGTTATAAGATATATTGGAAGGTAATCAATATATCGTAAAAATAATAGAAAGTAAATAATTCATAAATATGATAGTTATAAGATATATCGGAAGGTAGTAAATATATAATAAAAATGATATGTAGTGAATATATCATAAAAATGATCGTTATAAGATATATCGGAAGGTAATAAATATATCATAAAAATGATAGGTAGTCAATAAATCATAAAAATGATAGTTATAAGATATATCAGAAGGTAATAAATATTTCATAAAAATGATAGTTATAATATTTATCGGAAGGTAGTAAATATATCATAAAAATGATAGTTATATGATATATCGGAAGGTAGTAAATATATCATAAAAATGACATGTAGTGAATATATCCTAAAAATGATAGTTATAAGATATATCAGAAGGTAATAAATATATTATATAAATGATAATTATAAGATATATCGGAAGGTAGTAAATATATCATTGAAATTATAGTTAGATGATATATCGGAAGGTAGTAAATATATCATAAAAATGATAGTTATAAGATATATTGGAAGGTAATAAATATAAAATAAAAATGATAGTTATAATATATATCGGAAGGTAGTAAATATATCATAAAAATGATAGTTATATGATATATCGGAAGGTAGTAAATATATCATAAAAATGACATGTAAGGAATATATCATAAAAATGATAGTTATAAGATATATCAGAAGATAATAAATATATCATAAAATTGATTGTTATATGATATATCGAAAGGTAGTAAATATATCATAAAAATGATAGTAATATGATATATCGCAAGGTAGTAAATATATCATAAAAATGATAGTTATAAAATATATTGGAAGGTAATAAATATATAATAAAACTGATATGTAGTGAATATATCATAAAAATGATTGTTATAAGATATAAAGGAAGGTAATAAATATATTATAAAATTTTTACTGAAGGTTTTAAATATATCATTAACTTTTATAAGTAATAAATATATCATAAAAATGAAAGTTATAAGATATATCAAAAGGTTATAAATATATCATAAAAATGATATTGATATGATATATCGGAAGGTAATAAATATATCATAAAAATGATAAGTAATAAATAAATAATAAAAATGATACTTATAAGATATATCGAAAGGTAGTAAATATATCATTAAATTTAATAGGTTCTAAATATATTATAAAAATGATAGTTATAAGATATATCGGAAGGTAATAAATATATCATAAAAATGATATGTAGTGAATATATCGGAAGGAAATAAATATTTCATAAAAAATATATGTATTAAATAAATCATAAAATTGAAAATTATGATACATATTAGAAGGTAGTAAATATATCATTAAATTTGATAGGTAGTAAATATATCATAAAAATGATAGTTATAAGATATATCGGAAGGTAGTAAATATATAATAAAATTTATATGTAGTGAATATATCATAAAAATTATAGCTATAAGATATATCGGAAGTTAATCAATATATCGTAAAAATAATAGGAAGTAAATACATCATAAATATGATAGTTATAAGATATATCAGAAGGTAATAAATACTTCATAAAAATGATAGTTATAAGATATATCGAAAAATAGTAAATATATCATAAAATGATAGTTATATGATATATCGGAAGGTAGTAAATATAACATAAAAATGACATGTAGTGAATATATCCTAAAAATGATAGTTATAAGATACATCGGAAGATAATCAATATATCATAAAAATAAAAGGAAGTAAATAAATCATAAATATGATAGTTATAAGATATAACGGAAGGTAGTAAATATATAATAAAAATGATATGTATTGAATATATCATAAAAATGATTGTTATAAGATATATCGGAAGGTAATAAATATATCATAAAAATGATAGGTAGTCAATAAATCATTAAAATGATAGTTATAAGATATATCAGAAGTTAAAAAATATTTCATAAAAATGATAGTTATAAGATATATCAGAAGGTAGTAAATAAATCATAAAAATGATAGTTATAAGATATATCGAAAGGTAGTAAATATATCATTAAATTTGTTATGCATTAAACATATTATAAAATGATAGTTATAAGATATATCGGAAGGTAGTAAATATATAATTAAAATGATAGTTATAAGATATATCGGAAGGTAGTAAATGTATCATAAAAATGATATGTAGTGAATATATCCTAAAAAATTAAAGTTATAAGATATATCAGAAGGTAATAAATATATCATAAAAATTATAGGTAGTAAATAAATCATAAAATTGATATTTATAATATATATCAGAAGTTAGTAAATATATCATTCAATTAGATAGGTAGTAAATAAATAATAAAAATGATAGTTCTAAGATATATCGGAAGGTAGTAAATATATAATACAAATGATAGTTATACGATATAACAGAAGGTAATAAATATATCATAAAAATGGTAGGTAATAAATAAATCCTAAAAATGATAGTTATAAGATATATCAGAAGTTAGTAAATATATCATTAAATATTTAATAAAAATGATAGTTATAAGATATATAGGAAGGTAGTAAATCTATCATAAAAATGACATGTAGTGAATATATCATAAAAATGATAGTTATAAGATATATCGGAAGGTAGTAAATATATTATTAAATTTGATAGGCAGTAAATATATCATAAAAATGATAGTTATAAGATATATCGGAATGTAGAAAATATATCAGAAAAATAATAGTAATAAGATATATCGGAAGGTAGTAATATATAATAAAAATCATAGTTATAAGATATATCGGAAGACAGTAAATATATCATAAAAATGATAGTTATATGATATAGTGGAAGGTAATAAATATATCCAAAAAATGATAAGTTGTAAATAAATTATAAAAATGATAGTTAGAAGATATATCGGAAGGTAGTAAAAATATCATTAAATTTGATAGGTAGTAAATATATCATAAAAATGATAGTTATAAGATATATCGAAAGGTAGTAAATATATCATAAAAATGACAGTTATAAGATATATCGGAAGGTAGTAAATATATCATAAACATGATAGTTATAAGATACATCATAAGGTAGTAAATATATCATAAAAATAATAGTTATAAGACATATTGGAAGGTAGTAAATTATACATTAAATTTGATAGGTAGTAAATATATCATAAAAATGATAGTTATAAGATATATTGGAAGGTAGTAAATATATAATAAAATTGATATGTAGTGAATATATCATAAAAATTATAGTTATAAGTTATATCGAAACGTAATCAATATATCGTAAAAATAATAGGAAGTAAATACATCATAAATATGATAGTTATAAGATATATCGGAAGGTAGTAAATATATAATAAAAATGATATGTAGTGAATATATCATAAAAATGATTGTTATAAGATATATCGGAAGGTAATAAATATATCATAAAAATGATAGGTATAAGATATATCGGAAGGTAGTAAATATATCATAAAAATGATAGTTATATGATATATCGGAAGATAGTAAATATAACATAAAAATGACATGTAGTGAATATATCCTAAAAATGATAGTTATAAGATATATCGGAAGATAATCAATGTATCATAAAAATAAAAGGAAGTAAATAAATAATAAATATGATAGTTATAAGATATATCGGAAGGTAGTAAATATATAATAAAAATAATATGTAGTGAATATATCATAATAATGATTGTTATAAGATATATCGGAAAGTAATAAATACATCATAAAAATGATAGTTATAAGATATATCAGAAGGTAGTAAATAAATCATAAAAATGATAGTTATAAGATATATCGAAAGGTAGTAAATATATCATTAAATTTGTTATGCATTAAACATATCAAAAAAATGATAGTTATAAGATATATCAGAATGTAGTAAATATATAATTAAAATGATAGTTATAAGATATATAGGACGGTAGTAAATGTATCATTAAAATGATATGTAGTGAATATATCAAGAAAAATGAAAGTTATAAGATATATTAGAAGGTAATAAATATATCATAAAAATTATAGTTAGTAAATAAATCATAAAATTGATAGTTATAAGATATATCGGAAGTTAGTAAATATATCATTAAATTTGTCAGGTAGTAAATAAATAATAAAAATGATAGTTCTAAGATATATCGGAATGTAATAAATATATAATAAAAGTTATAGATATACGATAAAACAGAAGGTAATAAATATATCATAAATATGGTAGGTAATAAATAAATCCTAAAAATGATAGTTATAAGATATATCAGAAGTTAGTAAATATATCATTAAATATTTAATAAAAATGATAGTTATAAGATATATTGGAAGGTATTAAATATATCATAAAAATGACATGTAGTGAATATATCTTAAAAATGATAGTTATAAGATATATCATTAAATTTGATAGGTAGTAAATATATCATAAAAATGATAGTTATAAGATACATCGAAAGGTAGTAAATATATCATAAATATGATAGTAATAAGATATATCGAAAGGTAGTAAATATATCATAAAAATGATAGTTATAACATATATCGGAAGGTAGTAAAGATATCATAAAAATTGAAAATTATAAGACATATTGGAAGATAGTAAATATATCATTAAATTTGATAGGTAGTAAATAAATCATAAATATGATAGTTATAAGATATATCGGAAGGTAGTAAATATATAATAAAAATGATAGTTATATGATATATCGGAAGGTAGTAAATATATCAAAAAAATGATAATTATAAGATATATTGGAAGGTAATAAATATATAATAAAAATTATATGTAGTGAATATATCATAAAAATGATTGTTATAAGATATATCGGAAGGTAATAAATATACCATAAAAATAATAGGTAGTAAATAAATCATAAAAATGACAGTTATTAGATATATCGGAAGGTAGTACATATAATCATAGAAATGATAGTTATATGATATATCGAAAGGTAGTAAACATATCATAGAAATGATAGTTATATGATATATCGGAAGGTAGTAAATATATCATAAAAATGATAGTTATAACATATATTGTAAGGTAATAAATATATAATAAAATTGATATGTAGTGAATATATCATAAAAATTATTGTTATAAGATATATCAGATTGTAATAAATATATCATAAAAACGATAGTTATAAGATATATCCGAAGGTAGTAAATATATCATAGAAATGATAGTTATATGATATATCGGAAGGTAGTAAATATATCATAAAAATGATAGTTATAAGATATATTGGTAGATAATAAATATATAATAAAATTTATATGTAGTGAATATATCGTAAAATTGATTGTTATAAGATATATCGGAAGGAAATAAATATACCATAAAAATGATAGGTATTAAATAATTCATAAAAATGATAGATATAAGATATATCAAAAGGTAATAAATATATCATAAAAATGATAGTTATAAGATATATCGGAAGATAGTAAATATATCATAGAAATGATAGTTATGTGATATATCGGAAGGTAGTAAATATATCATATAAATGATAGTTATTATATATATTGGAAGGTAATAAATATATAATAAAATTGATATGTAGTGAATATATCATAAAAATGAATTTTATAAGATATACAAGAAGGTAATAAATATACCATAAAATTAACAGGTAGTAAATAAATCAGAAGGTAAGAACTATATCATAAAAACGATAGTTATAAGATATATCGGAAGGTAGTAAATATATCATAGAAATGATAGTTATATGATATATCGGAAGGTAATAAATATATAAAAAAAATGATAATTATAAGATATATTCTAAGGTAATAAATATATAATAAAATTGATATGTAGTGAATATATCATAAAAATGATTTTTATAAGTTATATCGGAAGCTAATAAATATACCATAAAAATGATAGAAAGTAAATAAATCATAAAAATGATAGTTATAAGATATATCAGAAGATAATAAATATATCATAAAAATGATAGTTATAAGATATATCGGAAGGTAGTACATATATCATAAAAATGATAGTTATATGATATATCGGAAGGTAGTAAATATATCATATAAATGACGTGAAGTGAATATATCATAAAAATGATAGTTATAAGATATATCAGATGGTAATAAAAATATATCCTAAAAATGATAGTTATAAGATACATCGGAAGGAAGTAAATATATCATATAAATGATAGTTATATGATATATCGGAAGGTAGTAAATATATCATAAAAATGATAGTTATAAGATATATTGGAAGGTAATAAATATATAATAAAATATATATGTAATGAATATATCATAAAAATGATTGATATAAGCTATATCGGAAGGTAATAAATATACCATAAAAATGATAGGTAGTAAATAAATCCTAAAAATGATAGTTATTAGATATATCAGAAGGTAATAAATATATCATAAAAATGATAGTTATAAGATATATCAGAAGGTAGTACATATATCATAAAAATGATAATTATATGATATATCGGAAGGAAGTAAATATATCATAAAAATGACATTAGTGAATATATCATAAAAATGATAGATATAAGACATATCAGAAGATAATATATATATCATAAAAATGATAGTAATAAGATATATCGGAAGGTAGTAAATATATCATAGAAATGTTAGTTATATGATATATCGGAAGGTAGTAAATATGTCATAAAAATGATAGTTATAAGATATATTGGTAGATAATAAATATAAAATAAAATTGATATGTAGTGAATATATCGTAAAATTGATTGTTATAAGATATATCGGAAGGAAATAAATATACCATAAAAATGATAGGTATTAAATAATTCATAAAAATGATAGATATAAGATATATCAAAAGGTAATAAATATATCATAAAAATGATAGTTATAAGATATATCATAAGGTAGTAAATATATCATAGAAATGATAGTTATATGATATATCGGAAGGTAGTAAATATATCATAAAAATGATAGTTATAAGATATATTGGAAGGTAATAAATATATAATAAAATTGATATGTAATGAATATATCATAAAAATGATTGTTATAAGATAATCGGAAGGTAATAAATATACCATAAATATGATAGGTATAAATAAATCCTAAAAATGATAGTTATAAGATATATAAGAAGGTAATAAATATATCATAAAAATGATAGTTATAAGATATATCAGAAGGTAGTGCGTATATAATAAAAATGATATTTATATGATATATCAGAAGGTAGTAAATATATCATAAAAATGACATTAGAGAATATATCATAAAAATGATAGATATAAGATATATCAGAAGATAATATATATATCATAAAAATGATAGTAATAAGATATATCGGAATGTAGTAAATATATCATAGAAATGATAGTTATATGATATATCGGAAGGTAGTAAATATATCATAAAAATGATAGTTATAAGATATATTGTAAGGGAATAAATATACCATAAAAATGATAGGTATTAAATAATTCATAAAAATGATAGATATAAGATATATCAGAAGGTAATAAATATATCATAAAAATGATAGTTATTAGATATATCGGAAGGTAGTAAATATATCATAGAAATGATAGTTATGTGATATATCGGAAGGTAATAAATATATCATATAAATGATAGTTATAAGATATATTGGAAGGTAATAAATATATAATAAAATTGATATGTAATGAATATATCATAAAAATGAATTTTATAAGATATACAAGAAGGTAATAAATATACCTTAAAATTAATAGGTAGTAAATAAATCATAAAAATGATAGTTATAAGATATACCAGAAGGTAATAAATATATCATAAAAATGATAGTTATAAGATGTATCGGAAGGTAGTAAATATATCATAGAAATGATAGTTATATGATATATCGGAAGGTAATAAATATATCATAAAAATGATAGTTATAAGATATATTCTAAGGTAATAAATATATAATAAAATTGATAAGTAGTGAATATCTGATATATCGGAAGCTAATAAATATACCATAAAAATGATAGAAAGTAAATAAATCATAAAAATGATAGTTATAAGATATATCAGAAGGTAATAAATATATCATAAAAATGATAGTTATAAGATATATCGGAAGGTAGTACATATATCATAAAAATGATAGTTATATGATATATCGGAAGGTAGTAAATATATCATATAAATGACATGAAGTGAATATATCATAAAAATGATAGTTATACGATATATCAGATGGTAATAAATATATCCTAAAAATGATAGTTATATGATACATCGGAAGGAAGTAAATATATCATATAAATGATAGTTATATGATATATCGGAAGGTAGTAAATATATCATAAAAATGATAGTTATAAGATATATTTGAAGGTAATAAATATATAATAAAATTGATATGTAATGAATATATAATAAAAATGATTGTTATAAGATATATCGGAAGGTAATAAATATACCATAAAAATGATAGGTAGTAAATAAATCCAAAAAATGATAGTTATAAGATATATCAGAAGTTAATAAATATATCATAAAAATGATAGTTATAAGATATATCAGAAGGTAGTACTTATATCATAAAAATGATAATTATATGATATATCAGGAGGTAGTAAATATATCATAAAAATGACATTAGTGAATATATCATAAAAATTATAGATATAAGATATATCGGAAGGTTGTAAATATATCATAGAAATAATCGTTATATGATATATCGAAAGGTAGTAAATATATCATAAAAATGATAGTAATAAGATATATTGTTCGGTAATAAATATATAATAAAATTGATAGGTAGTACATATATCATAAAAATGATTGTTATAAGATATATCGGAATGTAATAAATATACCATAAAAATGATAGTTATAAGATATATCGGAAGGTAGTAAATATATCATAGAAATGATAGTTATATGATATATCGGAAGGTAGTAAATATATCATAAAAATGATAGTTATAAGATATATCGGAAGGCAGTTCATATATCATAAAAATGATAGTTATATGATATATCGGAAGGTAGTATATATATCATAAAAATGATAGTTATAAGATATATTGTAAGGTAATAAATATATAATAAAATTGATATATAGTGAATATATCATAAAAATGATTGTTATAAGATATATCGGAAGATAATAAATATACCATAAAAATGATAGGTTGTAAATAAATCATAAAAATGATAGTTATAAGATATATCAGAAGGTAATAAATATATCATAAAAATGATAGTTATATGATATATCAGAAGGTAGTAAATATATCATAGAAATGATAGTTATAAGATATATTGTAAGGTAATAAATATATAATAAAATTGATAAGTAGTGAATATATCATAAAAATGATTGTTATAAGATATATCAGAAGGTAATAAATATATCATAAAAAGGATAGTTATAAGATATATCGGAAGGTAGTAAATATATCATAGGAATGATAGTTATATGATATATCAGAAGGTAGTAAATATATTATAAAAATGATAGTTATAAGATATATTGTAAGGTAATAAATATATAATAAAATTGATATGTAGTGAATATATCATAAAAATGATTGTTATAAGATATATCGGAAGGTAATAAATATACCATAAAATGATAGGTATTAAATAAATCATATAAATGATAGATATAAGATAATTCAGAAGGTAATAAATATATCATAAAAATGATAGTTATAAGATATATCGGAAGGTAGTAAATATATCATAAAAATGGCATGTAGTGAATATATCATAAAAATGATAAATATAAGATATATCAGAAGATAATAAATATATCATAAAAATGATAGTTATTAGATATATCGGAAGGTAGTAAATATATCATAGAAATGATAGTTATATGATACATCGGAAGGTAGTAAATATATAATAAAAATGATATGTAGTGAATATATTATAAAAATGATTGTTATAAGATATATCAGAAGGTAATAAATATACCATAAAAACAATAGGTAGTAAATAAATCATAAAAATGATAGGTCTAAGATATATCAGAAGGTAATAAAAATATAATAAAAAAAATAGTTATAAGATATATCGGAAATTAGTAAATATATCATAGAAACGATAGTTATATGATATATCAGAAGGTAGTTAATATATCATAAAAATGATAGTTATAAAATATATTGTAAGGTAATAAATATATAATAAAATTGATATGTAGTGAATATATCATAAAAATGATTGCTATAAGATATATCGGAAGGTAATAAATATACTATAAAAATGATAGGTAGTAAAAAAATCATAAATATGATAGTTATAAGATATATTAGAAGGTAATAAATATATCATAAAATGGATGGTTATAAGATATATCGGAAGGTAGTAAATATATCATAAAAATGATAGTTATATGATATATCGGAAGGTAGTAAATATATCATAAAAATGACATGTATTGAATATATCATAAAAATGATAGTTATAAGATATATCAGAAGGTAATAAATATATCATAAGAATGATAGTAATAAGATATATCGGAAGGTAGTAAATATATCATAAAAATGATAGTTATAAGATATATCGAAAGGTAGTAAATATATCACAGAAATGATAGTTATATGATATATCGGAAGGTAATAAATATATAATAAAATTAATATTTAGTGAATATACATAAAAATGATTGTTATAAGATATATCAGAAGGTAATAAATATACCATAAAAATGATAGGTAGTAAATAAATCATAAAAATGATAGTTATAAGATATACCAGAAGGTAATAATTATATCATAAAAAAGATAGTTATTTAAATATCGGAAGGTTGTAAATATATCATAAAAATGATAGTTATATGATATTTCAGAAGGTAGTAAATATATCATAAAAATGATATTTATAAGATATATTGTAAGGTAATAAATATATAATAAAACTGATATGTAGTGAATATATCATAAAAATTATTGTTATAAGATACATCGGAAGGTAATAAATATACCATAAAAATGATAAGTAGTAAATAAATCATAAAAATGATAGTTATAAGATATATCAGAAGGTAATAAATATATCATAAAAATGATAGTTATAAGATATATCAGAAGGTAGTAAATATATCATAGAAATGATAGTTATAAGATATATTGGGATGTAATAAATATAATATAAATAATATTGGTAGTAAATAAATCATAAAATTGATAGTTATAAGATATATCGAAAGGTAATAAATATATCATTAAATTTGATAGGTAGTAAATATATCATAAAAATGATAGTTATATGATATTTGGGAAGGTAATAAATATATCATAAAAATTGTAGGTAGTAAATAAATCATAAAATTTATAGTTATACGATATAACAGAAGGTTTTAAATATATCATTAAATTTTATAAGTAATAAATATATCATAAAAATGAAAGTTTAAATATATATCAAAAGGTTGTAAATATATCATAAAAATGATAGTTATAAGATATATCGAAAGGTAATAAATATATCATAAAAATGATAAGTAGTAAATAAATAATAAAAATGATAGTTATAAGATATATCGTAAGGTAGTAAATATATCATAAAAATGATAGTTAGAAAATATATCAGAAGCTAGTAAATATATAATAAAATTGATATGTAGTGAATATATCATAAAAATGATTATTATAAGATATATCGGAAGGTAATAAATATATCATAAAAATGATAGGTAGTAAATAAATCACGAAAATGATAGTTATAAGATATATCAGAAGGTAATAAATATATCCTAAAAATGATAGTTATAAGATATATCGAAAGGTAGTAAATATATAATAAAAATGATAGTTATATGATATATCAGAAAGTAGTAAATATATCATAAAAATGATAGTTATTAGATATATCAGACAGTAATAAATATATCATAAAAATGAAAGTTATAAGATATATCGGAAGATAGTAAATATATCAAGGAAATGATAGTTATGTGATATATCGAAAGGTAGTAAATATATCATAAAAATGATAGTTATAAGATATATTGGAAGGTAATAAATATATTATAAAATTGATATGTTGTGAATATATCACAAAAATGACTGCTATAAGATATATCGGAAGGTAATAAATATATCATTAATATGATAGTTATAAGATATATCGGAAGGTAGTAAATATATCATAGAAATGATAGTTATATGATATATCGGAAGGTAGTAAATATATCATAAAAATGTTAGTTATAAGATATATCGGAAGGTAGTAAATATATCATAGAAATGATAGTTATGTGATATATCGGAAGGTAGTAAATATATCATATAAATGATAGTTATTATATATATTGGAAGGTAATAAATATATAATAAAATTGATATGTAGTGAATATATCATAAAAATGAATTTTATAAGATATACAGGAAGGTAATAAATATACCATAAAATTAACAGGTAGTAAATAAATCAGAAGGTAAGAACTATATCATAAAAACGATAGTTATAAGATATATCGGAAGGTAGTAAATATATCATAGAAATGATAGTTATATGATATATCGGAAGGTAATAAATATATAAAAAAAATGATAATTATAAGATATATTCTAAGGTAATAAATATATAATAAAATTGATATGTAGTGAATATATCATAAAAATGATTTTTATAATTTATATCGGAAGCTAATAAATATACCATAAAAATGATAGAAAGTAAATAAATCATAAAAATGATAGTTATAAGATATATCAGAAGGTAATAAATATATCATAAAAATGATAGTTATAAGATATATCGGAAGGTAGTACATATATCATAAAAATGATAGTTATATGATATATCGGAAGGTAGTAAATATATCATATAAATGACGTGAAGTGAATATATCATAAAAATGATAGTTATAAGATATATCAGATGGTAATAAAAATATATCCTAAAAATGATAGTTATAAGATACATCGGAAGGAAGTAAATATATCATATAAATGATAGTTATATGATATATCGGAAGGTAGTAAATATATCATAAAAATGATAGTTATAAGATATATTGGAAGGTAATAAATATATAATAAAATAGATATGTAATGAATATATCATAAAAATGATTGATATAAGCTATATCGGAAGGTAATAAATATACCATAAAAATGATAGGTAGTAAATAAATCCTAAAAATGATAGTTATAAGATATATCAGAAGGTAATAAATATATCATAAAAATGATAGTTATAAGATATATCAGAAGGTAGTACATATATCATAAAAATGATAATTATATGATATATCGGAAGGAAGTAAATATATCATAAAAATGACATTAGTGAATATATCATAAAAATGATAGATATAAGACATATCAGAAGATAATATATATATCATAAAAATGATAGTAATAAGATATATCGGAAGGTAGTAAATATATCAGAGAAATGTTAGTTATATGATATATCGGAAGGTAGTAAATATGTCATAAAAATGATAGTTATAAGATATATTGGTAGATAATAAATATAAAATAAAATTGATATGTAGTGAATATATCGTAAAATTGATTGTTATTAGATATATCGGAAGGAAATAAATATACCATAAAAATGATAGGTATTAAATAATTCATAAAAATGATAGATATAAGATATATCAAAAGGTAATAAATATATCATAAAAATGATAGTTATAAGATATATCATAAGGTAGTAAATATATCATAGAAATGATAGTTATATGATATATCGGAAGGTAGTAAATATATCATAAAAATGATAGTTATAAGATATATTGGAAGGTAATAAATATATAATAAAATTGATATGTAATGAATATATCATAAAAATGATTGTTATAAGATAATCGGAAGGTAATAAATATACCATAAATATGATAGGTATAAATAAATCCTAAAAATGATAGTTATAAGATATATAAGAAGGTAATAAATATATCATAAAAATGATAGTTATAAGATATATCAGAAGGTAGTGCGTATATAATAAAAATGATATTTATATGATATATCAGAAGGTAGTAAATATATCATAAAAATGACATTAGAGAATATATCATAAAAATGATAGATATAAGATATATCAGAAGATAATATATATATCATAAAAATGATAGTAATAAGATATATCGGAATGTAGTAAATATATCATAGAAATGATAGTTATATGATATATCGGAAGGTAGTAAATATATCATAAAAATGATAGTTATAAGATATATTGTAAGGGAATAAATATACCATAAAAATGATAGGTATTAAATAATTCATAAAAATGATAGATATAAGATATATCAGAAGGTAATAAATATATCATAAAAATGATAGTTATTAGATATATCGGAAGGTAGTAAATATATCATAGAAATGATAGTTATGTGATATATCGGAAGGTAATAAATATATCATATAAATGATAGTTATAAGATATATTGGAAGGTAATAAATATATAATAAAATTGATATGTAATGAATATATCATAAAAATGAATTTTATAAGATATACAAGAAGGTAATAAATATACCTTAAAATTAATAGGTAGTAAATAAATCATAAAAATGATAGTTATAAGATATACCAGAAGGTAATAAATATATCATAAAAATGATAGTTATAAGATGTATCGGAAGGTAGTAAATATATCATAGAAATGATAGTTATATGATATATCGGAAGGTAATAAATATATCATAAAAATGATAGTTATAAGATATATTCTAAGGTAATAAATATATAATAAAATTGATAAGTAGTGAATATCTGATATATCGGAAGCTAATAAATATACCATAAAAATGATAGAAAGTAAATAAATCATAAAAATGATAGTTATAAGATATATCAGAAGGTAATAAATATATCATAAAAATTATAGTTATAAGATATATCGGAAGGTAGTACATATATCATAAAAATGATAGTTATATGATATATCGGAAGGTAGTAAATATATCATATAAATGACATGAAGTGAATATATCATAAAAATGATAGTTATACGATATATCAGATGGTAATAAATATATCCTAAAAATGATAGTTATATGATACATCGGAAGGAAGTAAATATATCATATAAATGATAGTTATATGATATATCGGAAGGTAGTAAATATATCATAAAAATGATAGTTATAAGATATATTTGAAGGTAATAAATATATAATAAAATTGATATGTAATGAATATATAATAAAAATGATTGTTATAAGATATATCGGAAGGTAATAAATATACCATAAAAATGATAGGTAGTAAATAAATCCAAAAAATGATAGTTATAAGATATATCAGAAGTTAATAAATATATCATAAAAATGATAGTTATAAGATATATCAGAAGGTAGTACTTATATCATAAAAATGATAATTATATGATATATCAGGAGGTAGTAAATATATCATAAAAATGACATTAGTGAATATATCATAAAAATTATAGATATAAGATATATCGGAAGGTTGTAAATATATCATAGAAATAATCGTTATATGATATATCGAAAGGTAGTAAATATATCATAAAAATGATAGTAATAAGATATATTGTTCGGTAATAAATATATAATAAAATTGATAGGTAGTACATATATCATAAAAATGATTGTTATAAGATATATCGGAATGTAATAAATATACCATAAAAATGATAGTTATAAGATATATCGGAAGGTAGTAAATATATCATAGAAATGATAGTTATATGATATATCGGAAGGTAGTAAATATATCATAAAAATGATAGTTATAAGATATATCGGAAGGCAGTTCATATATCATAAAAATGATAGTTATATGATATATCGGAAGGTAGTATATATATCATAAAAATGATAGTTATAAGATATATTGTAAGGTAATAAATATATAATAAAATTGATATATAGTGAATATATCATAAAAATGATTGTTATAAGATATATCGGAAGATAATAAATATACCATAAAAATGATAGGTTGTAAATAAATCATAAAAATGATAGTTATAAGATATATCAGAAGGTAATAAATATATCATAAAAATGATAGTTATAAGATATATCAGCAGGTAGTAAATATATCATAGAAATGATAGTTATAAGATATATTGTAAGGTAATAAATATATAATAAAATTGATAAGTAGTGAATATATCATAAAAATGATTGTTATAAGATATATCAGAAGGTAATAAATATATCATAAAAAGGATAGTTATAAGATATATCGGAAGGTAGTAAATATATCATAGGAATGATAGTTATATGATATATCAGAAGGTAGTAAATATATTATAAAAATGATAGTTATAAGATATATTGTAAGGTAATAAATATATAATAAAATTGATATGTAGTGAATATATCATAAAAATGATTGTTATAAGATATATCGGAAGGTAATAAATATACCATAAAAATGATAGGTATTAAATAAATCATATAAATGATAGATATAAGATAATTCAGAAGGTAATAAATATATCATAAAAATGATAGTTATAAGATATATCGGAAGGTAGTAAATATATCATAAAAATGGCATGTAGTGAATATATCATAAAAATGATAAATATAAGATATATCAGAAGATAATAAATATATCATAAAAATGATAGTTATTAGATATATCGGAAGGTAGTAAATATATCATAGAAATGATAGTTATATGATACATCGGAAGGTAGTAAATATATAATAAAAATGATATGTAGTGAATATATTATAAAAATGATTGTTATAAGATATATCAGAAGGTAATAAATATACCATAAAAACAATAGGTAGTAAATAAATCATAAAAATGATAGGTCTAAGATATATCAGAAGGTAATAAAAATATCATAAAAAAGATAGTTATAAGATATATCGGAAATTATTAAATATATCATAGAAACGATAGTTATATGATATATCGGAAGGTAGTTAATATATCATAAAAATGATAGTTATAAAATATATTGTAAGGTAATAAATATATAATAAAATTGATATGTAGTGAATATATCATAAAAATGATTGTTATAAGATATATCGGAAGGTAATAAATATACTATAAAAATGATAGGTAGTAAAAAAATCATAAATATGATAGTTATAAGATATATTAGAAGGTAATAAATATATCATAAAATGGATGGTTATAAGATATATCGGAAGGTAGTAAATATATCATAAAAATGATAGTTATATGATATATCGGAAGGTAGTAAATATATCATAAAAATGACATGTATTGAATATATCATAAAAATGATAGTTATAAGATATATCAGAAGGTAATAAATATATCATAAGAATGATAGTAATAAGATATATCGGAAGGTAGTAAATATATCATAAAAATGATAGTTATAAGATATATCGAAAGGTAGTAAATATATCACAGAAATGATAGTTATATGATATATCGGAAGGTAATAAATATATAATAAAATTGATATTTAGTGAATATACATAAAAATGATTGTTATAAGATATATCAGAAGGTAATAAATATACCATAAAAATGATAGGTAGTAAATAAATCATAAAAATGATAGTTATAAGATATACCAGAAGGTAATAATTATATCATAAAAAAGATAGTTATTTAAATATCGGAAGGTTGTAAATATATCATAAAAATGATAGTTATATGATATTTCAGAAGGTAGTAAATATATCATAAAAATGATATTTATAAGATATATTGTAAGGTAATAAATATATAATAAAATTGATATGTAGTGAATATATCATAAAAATTATTGTTATAAGATACATCGGAATGTAATAAATATACCATAAAAATGATAGGTAGTAAATAAATCATAAAAATGATAGTTATAAGATATATCAGAAGGTAATAAATATATCATAAAAATGATAGTTATAAGATATATCAGAAGGTAGTAAATATATCATAGAAATGATAATTATAAGATATATTGGGATGTAATAAATATAATATAAATAATATTGGTAGTAAATAAATCATAAAATTGATAGTTATAAGATATATCGAAAGGTAATAAATATATCATTAAATTTGATAGGTAGTAAATATATCATAGAAATGATAGTTAAATGATATTTGGGAAGGTAATAAATATATCATAAAAATTGTAGGTAGTAAATAAATCATAAAATTTATAGTTATACGATATAACAGAAGGTTTTAAATATATCATTAAATTTTATAAGTAATAAATATATCATAAAAATGAAAGTTTAAAGATATATCAAAAGGTTGTAAATATATCATAAAAATGATAGTTATAAGATATATCGAAAGGTAATAAATATATCATAAAAATGATAAGTAGTAAATTAATAATAAAAATGATAGTTATAAGATATATCGTAAGGTAGTAAATATATCATAAAAATGATAGTTAGAAAATATATCAGAAGCTAGTAAATATATAATAAAATTGATATGTAGTGAATATATCATAAAAATGATTATTATAAGATATATCGGAAGGTAATAAATATATCATAAAAATGATAGGTAGTAAATAAATCACGAAAATGATAGTTATAAGATATATCAGAAGGTAATAAATATATCCTAAAAATGATAGTTATAAGATATATCGAAAGGTAGTAAATATATCATAAAAATGATAGTTATATGATATATCAGAAAGTAGTAAATATATCATAAAAATGATAGTTATTAGATATATCAGACAGTAATAAATATATCATAAAAATGAAAGTTATAAGATATATCGGAAGATAGTAAATATATCAAGGAAATGATAGTTATGTGATATATCGAAAGGTAGTAAATATATCATAAAAATGATAGTTATAAGATATATTGGAAGGTAATAAATATATTATAAAATTGATATGTTGTGAATATATCACAAAAATGACTGCTATAAGATATATCGGAAGGTAATAAATATATCATTAATATGATAGTTATAAGATATATCGGAAGGTAGTAAATATATCATAGAAATGATAGTTATATGATATATCGGAAGGTAGTAAATATATCATAAAAATGTTAGTTATAAGATATATTGGAAGGTAATAAATATATAATTAAATTGATATGTAGTGAATACATCATAAAAATGATTGTTATAAGATATACCGGAAGGTAATAAATATACCATAAAAATGATAGGTAGTAAGTTAATCATAAAAATGATAGTTATAAGATATACCAGAAGGTAATAAATATATCATAAGAATGATAGTTATAAGATATATTAGTAGGTAGTAAATATATCATAAAAATGATAGTTATATGATATATCGGAAGGTAGTAAATATTACATAAAAATGACATGTAGTGAATATATCATAAAAATGATAGTTATAAGATATATCGGAAGGTAATAAATATATTATAAAAAATATAGGTAGTACGCATTTTTATGAGCCTCCAAGAAATGGATCATGACCAAATCAGGGAATCAGTTAGGCATTATGTACTACGCAGGGAGGCCTCAGCTGAGTCCGGGAAAACAAGCATCCCTTATAAGTCCCCAGCTTCGAGCGCTGAAATCGAGAAACAATAGTACATTCAGCCCGTAGGATACAATACTAATGTTATACGACCATATGCTTTGACTGAGTTCCTATAAGAGAACCAGGCCATCTTATGCGAGTCCCCAGTGGACCCTCGGGTGCAAATGGGTTTGCCACAAAATGTGGTCTGCCACTGTCACCACTGGAGAGGGTTGTTTCCATAAAGGTTCTCAATGATCGGTCCCCAGATGCACATAACTATCAAGGTCCTATCCCGAAGTGGAGGAAATCCCTACACAAGATATTTCCAAGACGGTCGCAATCTAGGCGTGAAACACATCACCACTCATCATGTCACATGTGAGTACAATATGTCCACTCTAATCCTATAGTGCACTCAAGCCGGGTACTTGGCTTATCTCTCAGAAACAGTATCACCCGAGCCCACCAAACAGAAAACCAGTCCAGAAAGTCTAGTATGATATATGATGCGGAAAATAAATACTGAAAATTGTAAATAAAACTGTAAATAAACAACAGTAAAATACAACACTCAACAGCAAACAATTAATCACCCAAAGAAACAGAAACAAACAAGCGCTAGGAGAGACTCACATGGGAACCAGAGATTCTGGGTTCGGTCCCCAGCAGAGTCGCCAGCTGTCGCTCCCCGGATTTCCATCCTGGTACAAACGTGAAAGTGGCGCGGAAAAGAATAGAGTCGCCAGCCAGGCATTTTTATCCCGAAAGAACGGGAATGGTAATATGCACAAACCAGAAGAAAGGAAAGGAAGGACACGGGTCCTGCGAACCAAAGAGACTGAGTTCGGGAGTCGGTTACGACTTGGGAAGGTATTAGCACCCAGATCGTCCGCCGTACCCGACGGGATCCACGCTTGCAAAGAAACTGTTTCAAAGGGTGAGGGTATAAAAGCTGCTGCAACAGAAAATAAACTGAAACTGGAAACTGAGAAAGGAAATGAATGAGAAAATAAAGAGAAAAAATGTAGGGAAAATAAAGATTGTGCTCGAACGGGCCCTACCCCGCTGCCTACGTACCTCACTAGGACAATGAGGATCAGAGACACTGTAGTTCCCCTAACTAGGGGTAGAAAAGAAATTGCTTGTGAATTAAGGCTTGAACTGCCTATGCCAATGCTCAGGTGTTATAGAATCGGACGACGAGTGCGTAACCGTTTGGCAAAATGACAAGTAGGAGCAAGTTCGCGTACGGAGCGAAGGAGATGAGAAAAGAATTCCCAAAGGAAAGACGCTTATTGTTTGTTTGTGTTTTTTAGAAGCTTTTTATGAGTGAAGTTTGCATAGGTAAGTGTACCTAAGTCTTACTCATTGGGATGTGTACGTCTCACATCATCCCGAAATGGAATGCACAAGAGGCACACCTATCTATGGAGGAAATCCCCAAAGCTAGTCCCACAAGTGGAGGCTCAACCACACTGACCTATTAACATTTATTAAGTGTTTTTTTGATTTTTGGTTAAGAAGTGTTTTTTTAGCTTTTTCTTTGTGAGGTAACCTCATGCTAAGACCTATCCACCACGAGGGATAACTTACACCTCGCCCCGAAACGGAACGCGTGCAAGCATCTCATAGCAAAGTCTCATGTCACATGAAAGTACTCAACATTTATTAAGTGAATTAGAATTAAGTTTGAAGATGAGAAGAGATAGCACCAAAAGGATCACAAAGGCAAAAGTCTAAAGGGGGACTAAAGAATCCTAAGTGTTGTCATGCATAAAGATCCTAAGGTTAGTGTGGTTTTCTATCCTAAAGAAGAAGGAAAGAAGAAGAGAAGAAGAAGATGTGAGTAAGGCCTAAGCCCAACAAGCAAAGGGTTAGCACAAGTAAGAATAAGAAAAGAGGAGATGAATTTGGAGATGTGGGAATCACATCCACACCTCTCACTTACCAATGCCCCTGAAAAGGTTAGTTACATAAGCATACAAGTGAAACTAAATGAACAAAATGACATGCCAACATCATACAAACAGAAGTGAAGTCATACATACATAAACTCCATGCAAATGCAAGCCACAAGAATGAAAGAAGGAGCATACAAGTCAATTATGAAGCAACGTGAAACACATGGCAAAGCAAAACAAACTTAAGAAGGATGCAAAGCAAAATGCACAAAACATGAACTCAAGGCACAAGACCAGAACCAAATCAAGCTAAAGAAGTGCTTAAGAAGCAAGAAAGATGAAGAGAAAATAAGCACAAGACCAAACAATCACATAATGGAAGGAAAGAAATAAAGAGATGAGGTGAAAGCACACAAGAAGTGGAAGAACTTAAAAGGCAAACCAAAACACAAAATTTACAAGACATATACCCTAAACCAAGACCAGAAAGGTACCCATACCCCAAAGAGACCCCAAATGAGAAGAAGAAGTGGGCACAAGTGCCCTTCTAAGCTAATGAGAGAGCTTATGATCAAAAGGAAGCAAAATGGGACAAGCTATGAACCAAAATTCAAAACAAATCAACAATGCACCTAAAAATTCCACAACTTAGGACAAATGACCTTCAAACATGATATAACAATGTGCCAAAAGGGTTGGAAGAAATTCAGAAGCTAGATAAGTCAAATGAAGGTATGAACATGAACCAGGGTTAAGAAACTTCTCTTACAAGTCAAAGGTCAAAACTAAATGAACAAATTTCTAAAAATCAGGGTAAAAATCACACATGAACTACATCCTCTTATGAATCCAGAGCAAAAAGAATCAACAAGAAACTCAAAAAGGTGAAACCATGGAAATTGGACAAGGCAGCATGCTTGAAAAGGAATTAAAATGAATTAATTACAATGCACAATTGATTGACACGTGGCTGATGAAAATAAATGGAAAATAAAAATATAGAAAATTAGAGAAAACTCAATTGATCATCCATGAATTAATTCAGAATTTTTTAGGACATGGAAGTAATTTTAATAATTGAAAAGGAAAATGAAATAAAGAAATAAAAAGAAAAAAGAATTAAAAAAGAGAAAGAGAGCTGGGTGTGTGGATAGTCAGGAATTCAGTGTAAATGAAATGGGCCCGGATGCTAGGGGGTACGAATATCAGTGGGAGGCCCACCCATCTGTGCAGGTTCATATTATATGGGTGGAAATTCATGAAAAATGCTGGAAAAATAATTGACCAGAGGATTGAATGAACACATCTCCTGAGCCTTCTCATTAATTGACGTGGCACATGTATTGGTCCTGAGTTGAGGGAGCATGAGAGATATCATGAGGTGCGCTACACAATGACTAAAAAGAAGGAAAAATAAGAAAGAATGGCACGTGAGAGAGAGAGAGGCTGTGTCACTTAATGAGATGTCAAGATCTGGTGCATTGAGATGAGAGATCTGAGGGCGTAGAAGTCATCTTCAACCTCATGAAACCCTAAACAACATTTTCCAGATTCCGGTGACCGGAGCTAGGGCTCCGGCATCGGAAATTGCATAATATGAACAAACAATAAAAGAAATGGACAAGAAGCTCCAGATTGGGTAATTGAGGTGCCCTGAGTTCAAAAATGGTGATGAAAATCTCATTGGATCAAAGAATCCTATGGATCGAAGGAAAACAGTTTTGACCATGAAAATTCAAATTCAAATTACAAGCTCTACAATGCACCAAATTCAAAACCAAAACAAGCAGAGTGATCAGTGAACATCAAAGATCAAGATGCACACAAACATTTTCATTTCCAGATCTGAAGATTCATAAGCTTAACTGAGATTGTAGTTCTTGAAAAAGCTTGTTAGAAGCCCAGAGAATGAAGCCAATCCACTCCAAATAAACTCTAGTTGCAAAATAAATGCAACTAGAACCTTGAATCTTGCTGGACCTGAGGATTTGCAACCAACTGCCCTGAAATGGCAAGGTGATGAAACTTTAGAGATAGCTTGCACAATGGTGAGATATATGATCCTGAGCTCCCAAGGATGAAGGATCCGTGATTTGTTTTTGGAGAGAGCAAGTGTGTGAAGAGATTTTAAGAAAATTCAAGTTGTGCAAGAACTTGGAAACTGAGCAATGAGAGAGAACTGAACCCTAACAAAACCCTAATTTGTTTTATATCATCTCATGACTCAATGCTGAAAGAATGGGATGATTTGCACGTGAGAATGAAAAGTTTGAGTGATTTTGCAATTTTGGCAAGTTTGGTGTGATATCATGTAATCCTCATGCATTCCCTTGCCTTCAGCCCATGTGCACTCTAAATCTGACCCTTAATCACAATCCAAACAAATCTTGGCCATTAGATGAAGTTGTCACACTCTTTTCATGTTCATGCACAAATTGCACTTTTTGAATAACATTCTCACTTGGCACGAATTTGATGTATTCCTTTGAGAAAAATGAGCCATTTGCATTGCATTTTAACATTGTGAACTTATTTGATCTATACCAACACTTAAAATCAAGTTTCATGACATTTGCCTTTGGTGCATAAGTGAAAACTTAAGTTTTGCCCTAAATTGGATGAAATTTTCGAGGGCCATAACTTCTCAACCAAGAATGCTATGAAAAAGTACTTGTACTTTTTGAAAATGGGAGGTCTTAATCTCCAACTTTCATGTTTGACTTTGGTCCATTTGAAGAATTTTTCATCAAGTTATGATCATTTGAATTTTAGGGCAAAACTTGCCAAAAATGGCATTTTCGCAAAACCAACTTTATACCAATTTTGCAAAACCCCTCAAAACTTCATGATTCTTGATCTTTGAACTTGCCAAACCTATTCTAACATTGTAAGAACATCCCTTGGCTAGAAAAAATGGATTGCACCCCTTGAAATCACACAGTTGACTTTTTTTAAGGCACAGTTGACCAATTACTTCATCTGCAAGCAACTGAAGAAATTCTTGACTTCCACAAGGAATTTTCTCACCAAAATTGGTACCTAGGATCCTCTTGACATATGAAAGACTTTTCCCAAATGAAATGGCCAAAGTTTTGAGGTTTTCATGCTTGAATCTCAAACCCTAGTTTAGGACCATTGTGTAGGAGCTTTGCCTTAGCCTGGATAACCTGATGATCCTCCAACCTTCTGAGCTTTTGCAAATGAAATTGAACTTGTAAATGCAATGTAGAACCCTCATAGGACTTGTACAAAACCATTGATCCCCTTGTCATAGCTTGTGATGCTTCAAGAACTCCACAGATGATCATATGCCTAATGCTAGGTCATGAGAAATGTTATGCCTCATCTTTCCATGCTAGGATGCTAAGAATATGATATGTTCATGATGAATATGATGTGATATGATGCTTAAAAAGAAGAGGGAAAATTTGGGGTGTTACAGCTGCCCCTATTCAAACAACTGTTAATCTAAAAAGGACGGTAGCACGGGCTATCGACCGTTCAAGATAAACTGTGATTGAATACCAAGAAGACCTGAAATTTGCACTCTGACGAAGAATACAGAAACTGGGAAATAAACCTAACCAAATGACGCTTTGGTGATCTGAAGTGAAGAGAAAGCAGATGAGCTTCTTCAAGTTGAAACTGGTATCTGGAATAAGAATTCATTGACAGACGAGTCTTCTTCGAACAATCCTGTTACACCAGGAACTGGACATACGAGTCCTCACTGCAAAAACATATGACTTGAGACAGACGAAACTCCTTCGGATATACCTGTGACGCCAGGACCGGTGATGCGCTTAAAGTCTGTGGGATAAACATGCATAATCAAGGTAGACGAACCTTCTTCATACATTATCCGTGGATATATGGTATAAGACAAATGAGTCTTCTTCGAGCAAACCTGTTACGCCAGGTGCAACACTAATAATTGGTGCTTGAGACAGATGAGACTCCTTCGGGTATACCTGTTATGCCAGGACCGGTAACCATTTTGACATTTATTCCCACAGTCATGATTTTAAACCTTTTCAATACAGACGAGTATTGGATGATCATTAAGATAACACGGACGAGTGCCACAAGTCAATGATACAGACGAGTATCAGACGATGATTTAAGAAACACAGACGAGTGCTTCAGGCAATGATACAGACGAGTATCAGCCACTGGTACAGACGAATACCAGAAATTCAAACACAGACGAGCATTTGGAGTAGCAATACATACAAGTACCAAGATAATCAGCACATCCACACATACAGATATAAGCTAACACAGACGAGTGCTGGGGATGATACAGACGAGTATCCAAACAAAACAGACGAGCTTCAAGCAGATAATACACAGACGAGTGCTGGAAATTGCAGACGAGCAATACAAATATCCAATATCAAACACAGACGAGTGTTGGGAGAGTGCAGACGAGCATCAACAGATATTACATCTCAAAACACAGGCGAGTGCTGGAGATTGCAGACGAGCAACAACAAATACCGGATACCAAACACAGACGAGTGTTGGGAAGCGCAGACGAGCATCGACATATATCAAACACAGACGAGTGTTGAGAATTGCAGACGAGCAACAACAAATATCAAACACAGACGAGTGTTGAGAGATGCAGACGAGCAGCCATGAAGATCAAACACAGACGAGTGCTGGAAAAGTGCAGACGAGCAACAAACAAATGCCTGATTGGCCACAAGAGTTACAACTCTGCAGGGGGAAAAACAAGTTGAGAGGCCTTGACACCTAACTCTGACTGGAGTGATAAATACCTGCCTATATCATCATATTGACCAAAAGAAAGGCGACTTCGCTGGGGAATATTTCACTGATGGGAGTGAAAATCAAATATGAACTTTGTGGGGAAGGATCATCTTCAGACTTGGCTGGGAAAGATGCTTCAACAATGCTCTAGATGGGGAGAGAATTTTGCTAATTCTCAGCTCTGTGGGGCCATCAGGCATTCAGCTTCCTGCTAGGTATACTCCACTGGGGAATAATAAACTGCTTGGGCTACCTGCCCAGACTTAGCTGGGGAGACTTCTGCTTGGGAGAATGTGACGCCATCCTGCCACCTGCAACAACAGAAAACACATATGTGCCCCGGGGACTTGCATGGTATGATCTGCTCATCCATCGTCACCCGACACTCAAAGAGGGTTTCAAATGTTTCCCTGCAATGTCAATTTCTTTCAAATTATCACCATGTTTTAAATGCAATGCTATTTTTGCCAAAAATTCAAGACATTTTGCAAACAAAAATAAACACAACACAACTTTTTGACTGAATATTCTTTTTATTGAATTGAAAGGCCTCTAAATAGGCAACGATTTACATCAGGAAGCAACCACCTGGAAAGAGGTAGCCACCATAAAATTGAGAAAATAAACTATCCTAATGGCAATGGGCACGACATCCCAATGAGTTCCATTTCTGCTATGACCAGCATGTCTTCAAAACTCTCCATTCTTGCCTTTGCTTTCTGAGAGGATGAGGGGACTGATTCCTATCCTTCTGATATTGTCAAGCTGTACGAAACGATGATGTGGTTCATATTACTCGGATCGCAGTTGTTCGCTTATTCCCTTGTTTTGCGTGGATCGCCCTTTCGGGTTTTCTATCCACTGGGATACCCTTTTATTTCTGAGCTGTCCAATGCGGCTTTTCAACTCAGCGGGTGTACATTTTTTTTTATTTCCCTAACTTTTGCCTGAGCTTCTTATTCTGTTTTTAGCTCGCCGGGATGCCCTTTTTTTGCCTGGACTTTAATTTTGTTTTTGTGCCCAGCGGGTCTCTTTATGCGAAGTATTTTTTAACTGCGTCCAAGTTAACAGGGGACTGGAAATCTTCTCCATCCATAGTGGTGAGCATCATTGCTCCTCCTGAGAAAACTTTCTTCACTATGAATGGTCCTTCGTAGTTTGGGGTCCACTTGCCCCTGTGATCTAAACCTGGAGGAACAATCCTCTTCAGCACAAGCTCTCCTACCTGATACTCCCGAGTACGTACTCGTTGGTCGAATGCTTGCTTCATTCTCCTCTGATAAAGCTGACCATGAAAGATAGCTGCTAATCTCTTTTCCTCAATTAGACATAGCGGATTATAATGAGAACGCACCCATTCAGCCTCATCAAGCTTCACATCCATCATCACCCGCAATGAAGGAATCTCTACTTCCACAGGCAAGACTGCCTCCATGCCATATACCAGAGAGAAGGGAGTTTCCCCAGTTGATGTCCTAACTGACGTTCGGTACCCATGCAGCGCAAATGGTAACATTTCATGCCAATCTTTGTAAGTGACAACCACTTTTTTCACAATCTTCTTGATATTCTTGTTTGCTGCCTCTACCGCACCATTCATCTTTGGTCGGTAAGGAGAAGAATTGTGATGCTGAATCTTGAAGTCCCGACACAACTCTTCCATCATCTTGTTGTTGAGATTAGAACCATTGTTAGTAATGATTCTTTCGGGCACTCCGTATCTGCAAATGATATCTCTTTTCAAAAATCTGGCAACCACTTGACGAATGACATTGGCATAAGACGCTGCTTCAACCCACTTGGTGAAGTAATCGATCGCAACCAAGATGAAGCGATGACCATTTGAAGCAGTAGGCTCTATCTTTCTGATCATGTCAATGCCCCACATAGAAAAGGGCCAAGGAGATGACATGACGTTGAGCGGGCTTGGAGGAACATGCACTTTGTCTGCATAAATCTGGAACTTGTGGCACTTACGAGCGAATGAACAACAGTCTGCATCCATTGTCATCCAGTAATACCCCGATCTCAACAATTTCTTAGCCATAGCATACCCTCCTGCATGGGTACCGAAAGATCCCTCGTGGACTTCCTGAATTAACAGGCTTGCTTTGTGTCTATCCACGCATCTGAGCAAGACCATGTAAAAGTTTCTCTTGTACAAAACTCCATCTGTATTCAAGAAGAAACTAGCAGCAAGTCGCCTTAAGGTCTTATTGTCATTGGAAGATGCCCCAGCTGGGTATTCTTGCTTTTCCAGGAATAACTTGATATCAAAGTACCAAGGCTTCTCGTCAGACATAGCGTCTACAGAGAAAGCATGAGCTAGAGCGTCAAGCCTGGAGATGTCAATTTTGGGCACGTAATTCCAACACAAGACTTTGATAGACGAAGAAATAGTGGCCAATGCGTCGGCAAATTGATTTTCATCACATGGTATGTACTGAAGCTTAACTGTCATGAAGAATGTCAACAATTTTCTAGCATAATCCCTGTATGGAATTAGATGCTCTTGATGCATATACCACTTGCCGGTAACCTGGTTAATGACGAGGGCTGAATCTCCGAATATATCGAGGTTCTTAATCCGAAGATTAATTGCCTCCTCTATTCCCATTATGCATGCCTCGTATTCCGCTTCATTGTTGGTGCAGCCTAATGTAATTCTGGAAGCAAAGGGAAAGTGAACACCTTCAGGAGTAATAAGAACGGCACCAACTCCACGTCCATTGATATTGACCGCCCCATCAAACATCAACTTCCATTTGGATTCAGGGTCTGGCCCCTCCTCCGGAAATGGTTTCTCGCAATCGTTTGCTTTGAGGTACATGATGTCCTCATCAGGGAAATCAAACTTCATTGGCTGATAATCATCTTCAAGAGGTTGTTGTGCTAGGTAATCAGATAATACACTTCCCTTGATGGCTTTCTGAGAAGTATACTGTATGTCATATTCAGTTAAAATCATTTGCCACCTAGCAACCCTTCCGGTTAACACTGGTTTCTCAAAGATGTACTTGACAGGATCTATTTTGGAAATTAGCAGTGTGGTATGAGTCAACATGTACTGTCTCAGTCGGCGAGCAGCCTATACCAAAGCGCAACAAGTTTTCTCGAGCAGTGAGTAACGGGATTCACAGTCGGTAAACTTTTTGCTAAGGTAATAAATAGCGTACTCTTTTCGACCAGACTCGTCATGTTGGCCTAGAACACACCCCATTGACCCTTCTAGCACGGTCAAGTACATGATTAAAGGTCTTCCTTCAACTAGAGGCATTAGAATTGGAGGCTCCTGCAAATATTCTTTTATCTTGTCGAAAGCTCTTTGGCAGTCTTCATTCCACCTGACCGTCTGCTCTTTTCTCAGCAACTTGAATATTGGTTCGCACGTGGCAGTTAGATGAGATATGAACCGTGAAATTTAGTTCAACCTCCCTAAAAACCCGCACACTTCTTTTTCTGTTCTCGGTGCAGGCATATCTTGAATTGCTTTTACTTTTGTAGGATCTACCTCAATTCCTTTCTGACTAACAATGAAACCCAGCAGTTTCCCGGAACGCACTCCGAAAGTGCACTTGTTTGGATTCAACCTCAGCTTGTATTTTATCAGTCTATCAAACAGCTTCTTGAGATTGACCAGATGCTCTTCTTTGTTTCGGGACTTAGCAATCATATCATCCACATAACACTCTATCTCCTTGTGTATCATATCGTGGAACAATGTGACCATCGCTCGCTGATAAGTTGCCCCGGCGTTCTTCAAACCAAAGGGCATGACCTTATAGCAGAATGTACCCCACGGGGTAATGAACGTTGTCTTCTCCATGTCTTTCGGTGCCATCTTAATCTGATTATATCCAGAGAAGCCATCCATGAAGGAAAATACCGAGAATTAAGCAGTATTGTCTACCAGCACATCAATGTGAGGTAACGGAAAGTCATCTTTTGGGCTCGCTCTATTCAAATCCCGGTAGTTAACGCACATCCGGACCTTGCCGTCCTTCTTCGGTACAGGTACAATGTTATCTACCCAAGGTGGGTAACTAGTTACATCAAGGAACCCGGCATCCCATTGCTTCTGAACTTCCTCCTTGATCTTCATCGCCATGTCAGGACGAGTTCTTCTCAACTTCTGTTTCACAGGAGGACATTCTTCTCTCAATGGTAGCTTAGGCACAACAATGTCGGTATCCAACCCTGGCATATCTTGATATGACCAAGCAAAGATATCCACATACTCACGCAGCATACCAATCAGCTCTTTCTTGACTTCGGCCTGCAGACTGGCCCAAATCTTGATCTTTTTCTTCACATCTTCAGTGCCAATGTTGATGATCTCAATTTCTTCTTGATGAGGCTGAATAACTTGTTCCTCTTATTTCAACAATCTGACCAATTCTTCAGGGAGTTCACAATCTTCCTCAACCCCTTCATCAGCTTGGTAGACAGGATTGTCAAAGTCATGCGTGGTCATAGCAGGAATGTTATCAATGGAATCCGGGTGATCAACACTGCACAGACGACGTGCTTATTTCAGAATTTGCTTATTTTGCAAAGAGATGCAAACACAAAAACAAAAAAGGAAAAACACATTGCCATTTTTATATTTTTGTGAAAAATTTAAAAAACAAAGAAAGAGAACACAATTTGTCTGAAAATGTCCTTTATTTTATGGTAAAATAAGTGCATAACAAACATGGTGGCCCAATACAATGGATCCTAGCATCTTGGGCAGAATGCAGGATTTGATAATGCAGTATGATAAGAAAAAGGAAACAAATAAATTACTCTGAGTGCCAGGTAACTTGGACAATGTCTTCAGTAGACCAGTTCTTCAACTCCTCTCCGAGCGCACACGGATGAATCCAGTTGTCCCAGTCACCATCATTGTCTCCCTCTTGGCTTGTCACACAAATTTGGTTGTGGTCGAGCATCCCAGCGCTTGTAAAAGTAATGGCTTTACCACTTGGAGTAGATCCACCAGGCTGATAACCCAAACCAAACTTGTCGTCTTTCTTTTCCAACTCCAGCAATTTGCCCCAACCTTGGGCGCTTCCTGACTGAACCACCTCCTTTGCCTGCTTGTAGGAATGAATGGAGGTACCTTCTTTCTCACCGCTCTTCTCTACAGGAGTCAAGATGCTGACATTAACTGCTTCGAAGGCTTGACACAGAGTCTCATGGATCTCTCCGTCCATCTCCACATATTTGAAAGTTGATAAGTGGCTTACAAAGATGTCTTCCTCTCCGCACACTGTGATTACTTGGCCATCAACCACATATTTGAGCTTTTGATTCAGAGTGGAGGTTACAGCTCCGGCAGCATGAATCCATGGGCGTCCCAACAAGCAGTTGTACGCGGGCTGAATGTCCATGACGTAGAAGATACTTTTGAATATTTGAGAACCTATTTTCATGGGTAACTCAACTTCTCCAAACACTGACCTTCTGGACCCATCAAAAGCTTTGACAATCAAATCAATGGGTCTTAGGACTATACCATCAACATTGAGCTTCATTAATGCTTTCTTCGGAAGTACATTAAGAGAAGAGCCTGTGTCAACAAGGACGTGCGACAACACAACACCCTTGTACTCCATAGTAATATGCAGCGCTTTGTTATGGTTACGGCCCTCTGATGTAAGGTCTCTGTCTGTAAAGCCCAGCCAGTGGCTTGCATTCACACTGCCCACTACAGCTTCCAGTTGGTTAACAGTTATTTCTTGAGGAACATAGGCCATATGCAGCACTTTCAACAAGGCTTCTCTATGTGCAGGAGAACACATCAGCAAATATAGAATGGATATCTTAGAAGGTGTCTGGTTCAACTGTTCGACCACCTTATAATCACTCTTTTTAATTATGCGCATAAATTCCTCGACCTCCTTCTCAAAGGCACCCTGTCCAGCAACAGGAGTTGTTGTCTCATCAGTCACAGCTTGCTTTCCTTTAGCCTCTGCCGAAGCCTCAGCCTCAGGATCTCCTCTCAGAACTGGGGGAGCAAATAGACAACCACTTCTCGTAAAACCTCTAACTCCTCCGACGTTCACTATAGTCGGGTCCATAGCAACATACTTACTCTCCACTTTCTGTCCAGCCACATACACATCTGAGCCGTAATGCCATGGAATGGCTTTATCATCTATATAAGGAACAGGCCCAGGCACGATGATAGTTATAGGACTGACTTCAGGAGCATAAATGGTCACAGGCTCTCTTCTAGCAGGCATCTCAGCTTCATCATAGAATATGGTTATAATGGACACATTTTCAACTTCATTATCAACTTTGTCAAACTACAAAGATCCTTCATCAATCAAATTCTGCAATCCCATCTTCAGGTCTTCACACCCATTCTCTGAATTCAAACATTTCTCACAACCAGAACTGCAACCCGGAAACACTTGTCCTTTCAGCAACCTCTCTTTCACCACCAATAACAGAGTCTTCACTTCCTCTATGCTCAGAATCAGACTTAACTTCTCACCACCCTCAACAGCGTGTATTCTAGCCCCTCCATGATTCGGAATAGGGTTTGAAGTAACATTTGACGGTGGTGCGAAATTAATCGCCTTGGAGTCTATCAGATCTTGAACTTTGTGATGTAGCGCCCTGCACTTCTCAGTTGAGTGCCCGGGTGCCCCTGAATGGAAAGCGCATCTAGCATTGACATCATACCCCACTGGAAGCTCTCCAGGTGGTGGTGGTGCCAAAGTCCTCAGTTGTATCAAATTCAGGTCCAGCAATCTTGGTAGCAACGCAGCATATGTCATGGGAATAGCCTCAAGCACCCTATTAGCCGGGCGAGTTTGCCTTGGCTGATACGGTCTTTGTTGATAGTTTTTACGTTGTGTCTGCTGTTGTTGCTATTGTTGTTGAGGTTGCACCTGCTGCACAGGGTTGGAAGGAATTGTGACAGCTGCCACTTGCTCATACGATCTTCTATATCCTCGGCCAAACACAACATTGGTCTCGCCTTCCCTTCTTCTCGGGGGTCCGTTGAAAGCTTTTCTTGCTCCATTAGAACTGCTCGCACTTGTATCCTGAATCTTTCCCATCTTTAACAAGGTCTTGACCCTCTCTCCAGCAATTACTATATCGTTGAATTTGGTAGCCGAACAAGACGCCAATCTTTCGATAAACACTCCTTGCAATGTCCCCATAAACATATCAGCCATCTCATTCTCCAGCAGTGGTGGTTGCACTCTGGCAGCGAGCTGACGCCACCTTTGAGCATATTCTTTGAAACCCTCCTTAGCAGTTTGAGACATGTGTTGCAATTGAGTGCGATTTGGAGCCATGTCCAAATTATACTGGTATTGTCTCACAAAAGCCTCTGCCAGGTCCTTCCAGCTCTTAATGTTGACTCTGCTTAGCTTCATATACCATTCCAAGGAGGCCCCTACCAGGCTGTCCTGGAAATAGTACATCCATAGCTTTTCATCATCAGTGTGGGCAGCAATCCTTCCTACAAAGGACTGAAGATGAGTCTTGGGACACGCTGTGCCGTTGTATTTCTCAAAAGTTGGGACCTTGAACTTGTAAGGGATTCTAACCCCTGGAACCAAGCCCAAGTCAGTAATGTCGAACCCCAAAGAATTCTGGGATTGAATAGCCCTAATCTGTTCTGCCATTTCCTCAAACTTCCTGTTCATCTCAGCCCCCTGGCCTTCAGTTTCGTCCAGCAGAGTGAACTGTTCGTCTTGACCGTCCATTTGTACATTGTTCAACCCATCATTGATTATGGTAACCCATGGCTGTGTTACAGGGATTTTAACCTGACGGGCGCCCGCAACGTTACGATTACCTCCCTCAGCAGTACCGTTGTTCCTGGCTTGACTATTCTCAACCAACTCACGCAGACGTTCTTGATTCTGACCCATGCCTTCCATCAAGGTCATGAAATTGTCCATCCTTAGCCTCAAGTCAGCTAAGTCAGCTTGCATTTGATCCATGACGCTTTCTCTGTTGATCTTTGTTGGATATCTGTGTGTGACTGGCTGTTCTCGAACTTTCCTGGGAGCTATAGTGCCTGAAACAGAAAAGACATTAGGAACTCTGTGGCCATACCTGCAAAACAAGAAAACAGGTGATATGTATGCAATACAGTTGTTTATGTTTTCAATCCCAGGTCATTCATGCCCCGGTTCCGGCATTTAGCAAAGAAAACCAGATGGATAATGATCCTTGACTTTCAGAAACCTTCGCATGGAAACCACATTGAAACCATAACAGCAGGCACAATAAAAATGGTGAACTGAAAAACTTCATAACATAAATCAACCTATTAGGCAAAAATAACAGAATTCCCCGTAGGGTACAAGTTCCTAAGAAGAAAAGCAAACAACCAGGATTCCTACAACATGCCTGTAGGTAATCCAAATACAAGGGAAACAAACTAAGAAGCAAGACCACTGCCTGAGGACCCTGAACCTCCCTCACTAAGTCCCAACTCAGACCTAGCCTTCTTGACTCCAGCCATCAACTTGAGGTCTTCAATCTCTTTAAGTGTTGCTTCTAAGGCTTGCTGGCTATCTGCTAACTGTTGAGTCTTCTCCCTTCGAACCTGGTGAGCTTGTTCCACTTCTTCCTTCTTGAAAGTCATCTGTACTTCGAAAAACTCTTCTTTTTCTTTGTAGCTCTTCAACTCCTGCTCTCTCTGGCCCTGCAACCAGACAATAGACTGACGAGCTTCCTTGAGAGTCTTTGAAGTCTTCTTTCGTTCAGCTTCTCTTTTTGCTTCCATCATACCCAACCTGTGAAAGTGAGCTTCCCTTCCAGCAAAGTCTTTCTCTTTAGCCTCCAAGGTGGTCTGCATCTTCAGCAATTTCTCTTCAGCTTCATTCTTGGCCCGGTTGGCAAGATGATACAGATTAACCATTTTAGTGTTCTCCACCCTGACTTCATGCAGCTGGGCTTCCAACTTCTTGAACTCTTCTAAAGACACAATATCATTAGACTCAGCAACTGGAGGAACTAGAGGTGAGAATGGCAGCAATACCCTTCTGGCTCTGTCTTTTAACCAAGCCTCATACTCCGGGAAGGTCTGATTGTTGCACTTTCCAAAGCTAGCTATCCCTTCTCCCTTAATACACTTCCAAGCTCCAGCAACTTTCCTCACTAAAGGCATATTGTCCTTTACCGGGAAGTAGAAAATAGGGGTCAACTTCAGTTCTTCTGGTACCTCTCTCAAGGCATATCCCAACTGTCTTCTCAACAAGATTGGATTGTAATTGATCCCTCCAGTTACTCCCAATAAAGGTACACTGAGATAGCTCCCACAGCTAGTGATGAAACGGGCACCCTGAAGCCTCTGAGTAATCCACCTGACATCCTTGGCAAGCAACTTTTCCAGCTTCTGAGCCCATACCAAGGTATGGTCACTAAACACTCCAGTACTAAGCAGATGCCTCATGAACCACATATGAAATAAAGGAGCACAGCAACGAACTAAACCTCCCCTCTTCTTCTCAGTCTTGTAGTGCACCGAGTAATAAAAATCTCCGAGCAACGTAGGCACAAGATTCTTCAGCAAAAAGATATGTATGGTATTCATGTCTATAAACTTCTCCATATCTGCAAACAAAATAATTCCATAGATAGAAAGAGCCAAGATAGCACAGACAACATCCCATTCCTCCTCAATAGCCAACTCTTCCACCTTCTTTACTAAAGCCTCCAAAGAAAACCCAGGTACACCTCCCTTAATGATGGTCATAGAATTCACAACAGAAGTGCTCAAATAAAGAGCCTTAGCAATAGTCTCAGGTGCAGGTCTACTCATCTCAGCATTGAATGGAATCTGGTCTCGAACAGGAACTCCCAAGATCAAAGCATACTCCTCCAACAAAGGACCTAACTGAAAATCAGGAAAAGTGAAACAACGGAGCTGAGGATCATAGTACTGAAGCAGGGTATGAATGGCACTTCTCTCAGAAGGATCTAGCTCTACCACCACATCCAGAATACTCCCATAAGCCTTCCTGAACCTCTCTACATGATTGGGTGTGATCAGCTTCACCATCTTCTTTAACAGGCCAACCTTAGTGTCTAAAAACTTGAAATGAATATTCTGCTTGCGAGGATCTTCCATCTCTGAAGAGGATACCGGAACCGGAAGCAAAGATATGAACCTGTGAATGAAAACAAAACATGATTAATGATGAAATGATTCAATGCAAATGCAAATGCAAAGACATATGATCCATCTGGGACTGTCTGGAATCTGGATGCCAAAGCCAAGTGATCAGAAGCCCAAATCCTATGAATAACACCCATAACCACTCAGATAATCTCAGATACACTCAATCAAGAACCAGATAAACTCAAGAACTCCGGAACCAAAGTAACTGTATCAGAACATGAAACTGCACTGGTAACAAGGGTATGATGGAGTCAAGGGTTCCTGCAAACCTGTAAACCCATCCCCAATCTCACGGGTGTGCTCCGGGTCAAACATCACGGACTCTCAAAGCCGAATAGCAATAATACTTTCACCATTTCCAAGAAATGGCTCATGACCAAATCAGGGAATCGGTTAGGCATTATGTACTACGCAGGGAGGCCTCAGCTGAGTCCGGGAAAACAAGCATCCCTTATAAGTCCCCAGCTTCGAGCGTTGAAATTGAGAAACAATAGTACATTCAGCCCGTAGGATACAGTACTAATGTCATACGACCAGATGCTTTGACTGAGTTTCTATAAGAGAACCATGCCATCTTATGCGAGTCCCCAGTGGACCCTCGGGTGCGAATGGGTTTTCCACAAAATGTGGTCTGCCACTGTCACCACTGGAGAGGGTTGTTTCCACAAAGGTTCTCAATGATCGGTCCCCAGATGCACATAACTATCAAGGTCCTATCCCGAAGTGGAGGAAAACCCCACACAAGATATTTCCAAGACGGTCGCAATCTATGCGTGAAACACATCACCACTCATCATGTCACATGTGAGTACAATATGTCCACTCTAATCATATAGTGCACTCAAGCCGGGTACTTGGCTTATCTCTCAGAAACAGTATCACCCGAGCCCACCAAACAGAAAACTAGTCCAGACAGTCCAGTATGATATATGATGCGGAAAATAAATACTGAAAACTGTAAATAAAACTGTAAATAAACAACAATAAAATACAACACTCAACAGCAAACAATTAATCACCCAAAGAAACAGAAACAAACAAGCGCTAGGAGAGACTCACAGGGGAACCAGAGATTCTGGGTTCGGTCCCCAGCAGAGTCGCCAGCTGTCGCTCCCCGGATTTCCATCCTGGTACAAACGCGAAAGTGGCGCGGAAAAGAATAGAGTCATCAGCCAGGCATTTTTATCCCGAAAGAACAGGAATGGTAATGCTGCACAAACCAGAAGAAAGGAAAGGAAGGACACGGGTCCTGCGAACCAAAGAGACTGAGTTCGGGAGTCGGTTACGACCTGGGAAGGTATTAGCACCCAGATCGTCCGTCGTACCCGACGGGATCCACGCTTGCAAAGAAACTGTTTCAAAGGGTGAGGGTATGAAAGCTGCTGCAACAGAAAATAAACTGAAACTGGAAACTGAGAAAGGAAATGAATGAGAAAATAAAGAGAAAAAATGTAGGGAAAATAAAGATTGTGCTCGAACGGGCCCTACCCCGCTGCCTACGTACCTCACTAGGACAATGAGGATCACAGACGCCGTAGTTCCCCTAACTAGGGGTAGAAAAGAAATTGCTTGTGAATTAAGGCTTGAACTGCCTATGCCAATGCTCAGGTGTTGCAGAATCGGACAACGAGTGCGTAACCGTCTTGCAAAATGACAAGTAGGAACAAGTTCGCGTACGGAGCGAAGGAGATGAGAAAAGAATTCCCAAAGGAAAGACGCTTATTATTTGTTTGTGTTTTTTAGAAGCTTTTTATGAGTGAAGTTTGCATAGGTAAGTGTACCTAAGTCTTACTCGTTGGGATGTGTACGTCTCACATCATCCCGAAATGGAATGCGCAAGAGGCACACCTATCTATGGAGGAAATCCCCAAAGCTAGTCCCACAAGTGGAGGCTCAGCCACACTGACCTATTAACATTTATTAAGTGTTTTTTTTTTATTTTTGGTTAAGAAGTGTTTTTTTAGCTTTTTCTTTGTGAGGTAACCTCATGCTAAGACCTATCCACCACGAGAGATAACTTACACCTAGCCCCAAAATGGAACGCGTGCAAGCATCTCATAGCAAAGTCTCATGTCACATGAAAGTACTCAACATTTATTAAGTGAATTAGAATTAAGTTTGAAGATGAGAAGAGATAGAACCAAAAGGATCACAAAGGCAAAAGTCTAAAGGGGGACTAAAGAATCCTAAGAGTTGTCATGCATAGAGATCCTAAGGTTAGTGTGGTTTTCTATCCTAAAGAAGAAGGAAAGAAGAAGAGAAGAAGAAGAGGTGAGTAAGGCCTAAGCCCAACAAGCAAAGGTTTAGCACAAGTAAGAATAAGAAAAGAGGAGATGAGATTTGGAGATGTGGGAATCACATCCACACCTCTCACTTACCAAAGCCCATGAAAAGGTTAGTTACATAAGCATACAAGTGAAACTAAATGAACAAAATGACATGCCAACATCATACAAACAGAAGTGAAGTCATACATACATAAACTCCATGAAAATGCAAGCCACGAGAATGAAAGAAGGAGCATACAAGTCAATTATGAAGCAACATGAAAGACATGGCAAAGCAAAACAAACTTAAGAAGGATGCAAATCAAAATGCACAAAACATGAACTCAAGGCACAAGACCAGAACCAAATCAAGCTAAAGAAGTGCTTAAGAAGCAAGAAAGATGAAGAGAAAATAAGCACAAGACCAAACAATCACATAATGGAAGGAAAGAAATAAAGAGATGAGGTGAAAGCACACAAGAAGTGGAAGAACTTAAAAGGCAAACCAAAACACAAAATTTACAAGACATAGACCCTAAACCAAGACCAGAAAGGTACCCATACCCCAAAGAGACCCAAAATGAGAAGAAGAAGTTGGCACAAGTGCCCTTCTAAGCTAATGAGAGAGCTTATGATCAAAAGGAAGCAAAATGGGACAAGCTATGAACCAAAATTCAAAACAAATCAACAACGCACCTAAAAATTCCACAACTTAGGACAAATGACCTTCAAACATGATATAACAATGTGCCAAAAGGGTTGGAAGAAATTCAGAAGCTATATAAGTCAAATGAAGGCATGAACATGAACTAGGGTTAAGAAATTTCTCTTACAAGTCGAAGGTCAAAACTAAATGAACAAATTTCTAAAATCAGGGAAAAACTCACACATGAACTACATCCTCTTATGAATCCAGAGCAAAAAGAATCAACAAGAAACTCAAAAAGGTGAACACCATGGAAATTGGACAAGGCAACATGCTTGAAAAGGAATTAAAATGAATTAATTACAATGCACAATTGATTGACATGTGGCTGATGAAAATAAATGGAAAATAAAAATATAGAAAATTAGAGAAAACTCAATTGATCATCCATGAATTAATTCAGAATTTTTTAGGACTTGGAAGTAATTTTAATAATTGAAAAGGAAAATGAAATAAAGAAATAAAAAAAATAAAAATAAAAAAGAGAAAGAGAGCTGGGGGTGTGGATAGTCAGGAATTCAGTGTAAACTAAATGGGCCCAGATGCTAGGGGGTGCGAATATCAGTGGGAGGCCCACCCATCTGCGCAGGTTCATATTATATGGGTGGAAATTCATGAAAAATGCTGGAAAAATAATTGACCAGAGGATTGAATGAACACATCTCATGAGCCTTCTCATTAATTGACGTGGCACATGTATTGGTCCTGAGTTGAGGGAGCATGAGAGATATCATGAGGTGCGCTACACAATGACTAAACAAAAGGAAAAATAAGAAAGAATGGGATGTGAGAGAGAGGCCGTGTCACTTAATGAGATGTCAAGATCTGGTGCATTGAGATGAGAGATATGAGGGCGTAGAAGTCATCTTCAACCTCATGAAACCCTAAACAACATTTTCCAGATTCCGGTGACCGGAGCTAGGGCTCCGGCACCGGAAATTGCATAATATGAACAAACAATAAAAGAAATTGACAAGAAGCTCTAGATTGGGTAATTGAGGTGCCATGAGTTCAAAAATGGTGATGAAAATCTCATTGGATCAAAGAATCCTATGGATCGAAGGAAAACAGTTTTGACCATGAAAATTCAAATTCAAATTACAAGCTCTACAATGCACCAAATTCAAAACCAAAACAAGCAGAGTGATCAGTGAGCATCAAAGATCAAGATGCACACAAACATTTTCATTTCTAGATCTGAAGATTCATAAGCTTAACTGAGATTGCAGTTCATGAAAAAGCTTGTTAGAAGCCCAAAGAATGAAGCCAATCCACTCCAAATACACTCTAGTTGCAAAATAAATGCAACTAGAGCCTTGAATCTTGCTGGACCTGAGGATTTGCAACCAACTGCCCTGAAATGGCAAGGTGATGAAACTTCAGAGATAGCTTGCACAATGGTGAGATATATGATCCTGAGCTCCCAAGGATGAAGGATCTGTGATTTTATTTTGGAGAGAGCAAGTGTGTGAAGAGATTTTAGAGAAAATGCAAGTTGTGCAAGAACTTGGAAACTGAGCAATGAGAGAGAATTGAACCCTAACAAAACCCTAATTTGTTTTATATCATCTCATGACTCAATGCTGAAAGAATGGGATGATTTGCACGTGAGAATGAAAAGTTTGAGTGATTTTGCAATTTTGGCAAGTTTGGTGTGATATCATGTAATCCTCATGCATTCCCTTGCCTTCAGCCCATGTGCACTCTAAATCTGACCCTTAATCACAATCCAAACAAATCTTGGCCATTAGATGAAGTTGTCACACTCTTTTCATGTTCATGCACAAATTGCACTTTTTGAATAACATTCTCACTTGGCACGAATTTGATGTATTCCTTTGAGAAAAATGAGCCATTTGCATTGCATTTTAACATTGTGAACTTATTTGATCCATACCAACACTTAAAATCAAGTTTCATGACATTTGCCTTTGGTGCATAAGTGAAAACTTAAGTTTTGCCCTAAATTGGATGAAATTTTCGAGGGCCATAACTTCTCAACCAAGAATGCTATGAAAAAGTACTTGTACTTTTTGAAAATGGGAGGTCTTAATCTACAACTTTCATGTTTGACTTTGGTCCATTTGAATAATTTTTCATCAAGTTATGATCATTTGAATTTTAGGGCAAAACTTGCCAAAAATGGCATCAAAACCAACTTTGCACCAATTTTGCAAAACCCCTCAAAACTTCATGATTCTTGATCTTTGAACTTGAAAAACCTCTTATAACATTGTAAGAACATCCCTTGGCTATAAAAAATGGATTGGACCCCTTGAAATCACACAGTTGACTTTTTTTAAGGCACAATTGACCAATTACTTCATCTGCAAGCAACTGAAGAAATTCTTGACTTCCACAAGGAATTTTCTCACCAAAATTGGTACCTAGGATCCTCTTGACATATGAAATACTTTTCCCAAATGAAATGGCCAAAGTTTTGACGTTTTCATGCTTGAATCTAAAACCCTAGTTTAAGACCATTGTGTAGGAGCTTTGCCCTAGCCTGGATAACCTGATGATCCTCCAACCTTCTGTGCTCTTGCAAATGAACTTGAACTTGTAAATGCAATGTAGACCCCTCATAGGACTTGTACAAAACCATTGAGCCCCTTGTCATAGCTTGTGATGCTTCAAGAACTCCACAGATGATCATATGCCTAATGCTAGGTCATGAGAAATGTTGTGCCTCATCTTTCCATGCTAGGATGCTAAGAATATGATATGTTCATGATGAATATGATGTGATATGATGCTTAAAAAGAAGAGGGGAAATTTGGGGTGTTACAGCTGCCCCTATTCAAACAACTGTTAATCTGAAAAGGACGGTAGCACGGGCTATCGACCGTTCAAGATAAACTGTGATTGAATACCAAGAAGACCTGAAATTTGCACTCTGATGAAGAATGCAGAAACTGGGAAATAAACCCAACCAAATGACGCTTTGGTGATATGAAGTGAAGAGAAAGCAGACGAGTTTCTTCAAGTTGAAACTGGTATCTGGAATAAGAATTCATTGACAGACGAGTCTTCTTCGAACAATCCTGTTACTCCAGGAACTGGACATACGAGTCTTCACTGCAAAAATATATGACTTGAGACAGACGAAACTCCTTCGGATATACTTGTGACGCCAGGACCGGTGATGCACTTAAAGTCTGTGGGATAAACATGCATAATCAAGGTAGACGAACCTTCTTCATACATTATCCGTGGATATATGGTATAAGACAGACGAGTCTTCTTCGAGCAAACTTGTTACGCCAGGTACAACACTAATAATTGGTGCTTGAGACAGACGAGCCTCCTTCGGGTATATCTGTTATGCAAGGACCGGTAACCATTTTGACATTTATTCCCACAGTCAGGATTTTAAACCTCTTCAATACAGACGAGTATTGGATGATCATCAAGATAACACAGACGAGTGCCATAAGTCAATGATACAGACGAGTATCAGACGATGATTTAAGAAACATAGACGAGCGCTTCAGGCAATGATACAGACGAGTATCAGCCACTTGTACAGACGAATACTAGAAATTCAAACACATAAGAGCATTTGGAGTAGCAATACATACAAGTACCAAGATAATCAGCACATCCACACATACAGATATAAGCTAACATAGACGAGTGTTGGGGATGATACAGACGAGTATCCAAACAAAGAAGACGAGCTTCAAATAGATAATACACAGACGAGTGCTGGAAATTGCAGACGAGCAATACAAATATCAAATATCAAACACAGACGAGTGTTGGGAGAGTGCAGACGAGCATCAATAGATATTACATCTCAAAACATCAGGCATTCAGCTTCCTGCTGGGTATACTCCACTGGGGAATAATAAACTGCTTGGGCTACCTGCCCAGACTTTGTTGAGGAGACTTCTGCTTGGGAGAATGTGATGCCATCCTGCCACCTGCAACAACAGAAAACACATATGTGCCCCGGGGACTTGCATGGTATGATCTGCTCATCCATCGTCACCCGACACTCAAATAGGGTTTCAAATGTTTCCCTGCAATGTCAATTTCTTTCAAATTATCACCATGTTTTAAATGCAATGCTATTTTTGCCAAAAATTCAGGACATTTTGCAAACAAAAATAAACACAAGACAACTTTTTGACTGAATATTCTTTTTATTGAATTGAAAGGCCTCTGAATAAGCAAAGATTTACATCAGGAATCAACCACCTGGAAAGAGGTAGCCACCATAAAATTGAGAAAATAAACTATCCTAATGGCAATGGGCACGGCATCCCAATGAGTTCCATTTCTGCTATGACCAACATGTCTTCAAAACTCTTCATTCCTGCCTTTGCTTTCTGAGAGGATGAGGGGATTGATTCCTATCCTTCTGATATTGTCAAGCTGTACGAAACGATGATGTGGTTCAGATTACTCGGATCGCAGTTGTTCGCTTATTCCCTTGTTTTGTGTGGATCGCCCTTTCGGGTTTTCAATCCACCGAGATACCCTTTTTTGCCTGAGCTGTCCAATGCGGTTTTTCAACTCAGCGGGTGTACATTTTTTTTTTATTTCCCTAACTTTTGCCCGAGCTTCTTATTTTGTTTTTAGCTCGCCGGGATGCCCTTTTTTTGCCTGGACTTTAATTCTGTTTTTGTGTCCAGCGGGTCTCTTTATGCGAAGTAATTTTTAACTGCGTCCGAGTTAATAGGGGACTGGAAATCTTCTCCATCCATAGTGGTGAGCATCAGTGCTCCTCCTGAGAAAACTTTCTTCACTATGAATGGTCCTTCGTAGTTTGGGGTCCACTTGCCCCTGTGATTTGAACCTGGAGGAACAATCCTCTTCAGCACAAGCTCTCCTACCTGTTACTCCCGAGTACGTACTCGTTGGTCGAATGCTCGCTTCATTTTCCTCTGATAAAGCTGACCATGACAGATAGCCACTAATCTCTTTTCCTCAATTAGACATAGCTGATTATAACGAGCACGCACCCATTCAACCTCATCAAGCTTCACATCCATCATCACCTGCAATGAAGGAATCTCTACTTCCACAGGCAAGACTGCCTCCATGCCATATACCAGAGAGAAGGGAGTTGCCCCAGTTGACGTCCTGACTGACGTTCGGTACCCATGTAGCACAAATGGTAACAACTCATGCTAATCTTTGTAAGTGACAACCATTTTTTGCACAATCTTCTTGATATTCTTGTTTGCTGCCTCTACCGCACCATTCATCTTTGGTCGGTAAGGAGAAGAATTGTGATGCTGAATCTTGAAGTCCCGACACAACTATGCCATCATCTTGTTGTTGAGATTAGAACCATTGTCAGTAATGATTCTTTCGGGCACTCTATATCTGCAAATGATATCTCTTTTCAAAAATCTGGCAACCATTTGACGAGTGACATTGGCATAAGACGCTGCTTCAACCCACTTAGTGAAGTAATCGATCGCAAACAAGATGAAGCGATGATCATTTGAAGCAGTAGGCTCTATCTTTCCGATCATGTCAATGCCCCACATAGAAAAGGGCCAAGGAGATGACATGACGTTGAGCGGGTTTGGAGGAACATGCACTTTGTCTGCATAAATCTGGAACTTGTGGCATTTACGAACGAATGAACAACAGTCTGCATCCATTGTCATCCAGTAATACCCCGATTTCAGCAATTTCTTAGCCATAGCATGCCCTCCTGCATGGGTACTGAAAGATCCCTCGTGGACTTCCTGCATTAACAGGCTTGCTTCGTGTCTATCCACGCATATGAGCAAGACCATGTCAAAGTTTCTCTTGTACAAAACCCCATCTGTATTCAAGAAGAAACTAGCAGCAAGTCACCTTAATGTCTTCTTGTCATTGGAAGATGCCCCAGCTGGGTATTCTTGCTTTTCCAGGAATAACTTGATATCAAAGTACCAAGGCTTCTCGTCAGGCACAGCGTCTACAGAGAAAGCATGAGCTGGAGCGTCAAGCCTGGAGATGTCAATTCTGGGCACGTAATTCCAACACAAGACTTTGATAGACGAAGAAAGAGTGGCCAATGCGTCGGAAAAATGATTTTCATCACGTGGTATGTACTGAAGCTTAACTGTCGTGAAGAATGTCAACAGTTTTCTAGCATAATCCCTGTATGGAATTAGATGCTCTTGATGCGTATACCACTTGCCGGTAACCTGGTTAATGACGAGGGCTGAATCTCCGAATATATCGAGGTTCTTAATCCGAAGATTAATTGCCTCCTCTATTCCCATTATGCATGCCTCGTATTCCGCTTCATTGTTGGTGCAGCCAAATGTAATTCTGGCGGCGAAGGGAAAGTGAACACCTTCATGAGTAATAAGAACGGCACCAACTCCACGTCCATTGATATTGACCGCCCTATCAAACATCAACTTCCATTTGGATTTAGGGTCTGGCCCCTCCTCCGGAAGTGGTTCCTCGCAATCGTTTGCTTTGAGGTACATGATGTCCTCATCAGGGAAATCAAACTTCATTGGCTGATAATCATCTTCAAGAGGTTGTTGTGCAAGGTAATCAGACAATACACTTCCCTTGATGGCTTTCTGAGAAGTATATTGTATGTCATATTCAGTTAAAATCATTTGCCACCTAGCAACCCTTCCGGTTAACGCTGGTTTCTCAAAGATGTACTTGACAGGATCCATTTTGGAAATTAGCAGTGTGGTATGAATCAACATATACTGTCTCAGTCGGCGAGCAGCCCATACCAAAGCGCAACAAGTTTTCTCGAGCAGTGAGTAACGGGATTCACAGTCGGTAAACTTTTGGCTAAGGTAATAAAAGCGTACTCTTTTCGACCAGACTCGTCATGTTGGCCTAGAATACACCCCATTGACCCTTCTAGCACGGTCAAGTACATGATTAAAGGTCTTCCTTCAACTGGAGGCATTAGAATTGGAGGCTCCTGCAAATATTCTTTTATCTTGTCGAAAGCTCTTTGGCAGTCTTCATTCCACCTGACCGTCTGCTCTTTTCTTAGCAACTTGAATATTGGTTCGCACGTGGCAGTTAGATGAGATATGGACCGTGAAACGTAGTTCAACCTCCCTAAAAACCCGCGCACTTCTTTTTCTGTTGTCGGTGCAGGCATATCTTGAATTGCTTTTACTTTTGCAGGATCTACCTCAATTCCTTTCTGACTAACAATGAAACCCAACAGTTTCTCGGAACGCACTCCGAAAGTGCACTTGTTTGGATTCAACCTCAGCTTGTATTTTATCAGTTTATCAAACAGCTTCTTGAGATTGACTAGATGCTCTTCTTCGTTTCGGGACTTAGCAATCATATCGTCCACATAACACTCTATCTCCTTGTGTATCATATCGTGGAACAATGTGACCATCGCCCGCTGATAAGTTGCCCCGGCGTTCTTCAAACCAAAGGGCATGACCTTATAGCAGAATGTACCCCACGGGGTAATGAACGTTGTCTTCTCCATGTCTTCCGGTGCCATCTTAATCTGATTATATCCAGGGAAGCCATCCATGAAGGAAAATACCGAGAATTGAGCAGTATTGTCTACCAGCACATCAATGTGAGGTAACGGAAAGTCATCTTTTGGGCTTGCTCTATTCAAATCCCGGTAGTCAACGCACATCCGGACCTTGCCGTCCTTCTTCGGTACATGTACAATGTTAGCTACCCAAGGTGGGTAACTAGATACAGCAAGGAACCCGGCATCCCATTGCTTTTGAACCTCCTCCTTGATCTTCATCGCCATGTCAGGACGAGTTCTTCTCAACTTCTGTTTCACAGGAGGACATTCTTCTCTCAATGGTAGCTTATGCACAACAATGTCGGTATCCAACCCTGGCATATCTTGATATGACCAAGCAAAGATATCCACATACTCACGCAGCATACCAATTAGCTCTTTCTTGACTTCGGCCTGCAGACTGGCCCCAATCTTGATCTCTTTCTTCACATCTTCAGTGCCAATGTTGATGATCTCAATTTCTTCTTGATGAGGCTGAATAACTCGTTCCTCTTGTTTCAACAATCTGACCAATTCTTCAGGGAGTTCACAGTCTTCCTCAACCCCTTCATCAGCTTGGTAGACAGGATTGTCAAAGTCATGCATGGTCATAGCAGGAATGTTATCAATGGAATCCGAGTGATCAACACTGCACAGACGATGTGCTTATTTCAGAATCTGCTTATTTTGCAAAGAGATGCAAACACAAAAACAAAAAAGGAAAAACACATTGCCATTTTTATATTTTTGTGAAAAATTTAAAAAACAAAGAAAGAGAACACAATTTGTCTGAAAATGTCCTTTATTTCATGGTAAAATAAGTGCATAACAAACATGGTGGCCCAATACAATGGATCCTAGCATCTTGGGCAGAATGCAGGATTTGACAATGCAGTATGATAAGAAAAAGGAGACAGATAAATTACTCTGAGTGCCAGGTAACTTGGACAATGTCTTCAGCAGACCAGTTCTTCAGCTCCTCTTCGGGCGCACACGAATGAATCCAGTTGTCCCAATCACCATCACTGTCTCCCTCCTGGCTTGTCACACAAATTTGGTTGCGGTCGAGCATCCCAGCACTTGTAAAAGTAATGGCTTTACCACTTTGAGTAGATCCACCAGGCTGATAACCCAAACCAAACTTGTCACCTTTCTTTTCCAACTCCAGCAATTTGCCCTAACCTTGGGCACTTCCTGAATGAACCACCTCCTTTTCCTGCTTGTAGGAATGAATGGAGGTACCTTCTTTCTCACCCCTCTTCTCTAAAGGAGTCAAGATGCTGACATTAACTGCTTCGAAGTCTTGACACAGAGTCTCATGGATCTCTTCGTCCATTTCCACATATTTGAAAGTTGATAAGTGGCTTACAAAGATGTCTTCCTCTCCGCACACTGTGATTACTTGGCCATCAACCACATATTTGAGCTTTTGATGCAGAGTGGAGGTTACAGCTCCGGCAGCATGAATCCATGGGCGTCCCAACAAGCAGTTGTACGCGGGCTGAATGTCCATGACGTAGAAGATACTTTTGAATATTTGAGAACCTATTTTCACGGGTAACTCAACTTCTCCAAACACTGACCTTCTGGACCCATCAAAAGCTTTGACAATCAAATCACTGGGTCTTAGGACTATACCATCAACATTGAGCTTCATTGATGCTTTCTTCGGAAGTACATTAAGAGAAGAGCCTGTGTCAACAAGGACGTGCGACAACATAGCACCCTTGCACTCCATAGTAATATGCAGCGCTTTGTTATGGTTACGGCCCTCTGACGTAAGGTCTCTGTCTGTAAAGCCCAGCCCGTGGCTTGCATTCACACTGCCCACTACAGCTTCCAGTTGGTTAACAGTTATTTCTTGAGGAACATAGGCCATTTGCAGCACTTTCAACAAGGCTTCTCTATGTGCAGGAGAACACATCAGCAAAGATAGAATAGATATCTTAGAAGGTGTCTGGTTCAACTGTTCGACCACCTTATAATCACTCTTTTTAATTATGCGCATAAATTCCTCGACCTCCTTCTCAAAGGCACCCTGTCTAGCAACATGAGTTGTTGACTCATCAGTCACAGCTTGCTTTCCTTTAGCCTTTGCCGAAGCCTCAGCCTCAGGATCTCCTCTCAGAACTGAGGGAGCAAATAGACGACCACTTCTCGTAAAACCTCCAACTCCTCCGACGTTCACTATAGTCGGGTCCATAGCAACATACTTACTCTCCACTTTCTGTCCAGCCACGTACACATCTGAGCCATAATGCCATGGAATGGCTTTATCATCTGTATAAGGAACATGCCCAGGCACGGTGATAGTCACAGGACTGACTTCAGGAGCATAAATGGTCACAGGATCTCTTCTAGCAGGCATCTCAGCTTCATCATAGAATATGGTTATAGTGGACACATTTTCAACTTCATTATCAACTTTGTCAAACTGCAAAGATCCTTCATCAATCAAATTCTTCAATCCCATCTTCAGGTCTTCACACCCATTCTCTGAATTCAAACATTTCTCACAACCAGAACTGCAACCCGGAAACACTTGTCCTTTCAACAACCTCTCTTTCACCACCAACAGCGGAGTCTTCACTTCCTCTATGCTCAGAATCAGACTTAACTTCTCACCACCCTCAACAGCGTGTATTCTAGCCCCTCCATGATTCGGAATAAGGTTTGAAGTAACATTTGGCGGTGGTGCGAAATTAATCGCCTTGGAGTCTATCAGATCTTGAACTTTGTGCTGTAGCGCCCTGCACTTCTCAGTTGAGTGCCTGGGTGCCCCTGAATGGAAAGCGCATCTAGCATTGACATCATACCCCACTGGAAGCTCTCCAGGTGGTGGTGGTGCCAAAGTCCTCAGTTGTATCAAATTCAGGTCCAGCAATCTTGGTAGCAACGCAGCATATGTCCTGGGAATAGCCTAAAGCACCCTATTAGTCGGGCGAGTTTGCCTTGGCTGATACGGTCTTTGTTTATAGTTGTTACGTTATGGTTGTTGTTGTTGCTGTTGTTGTTGAGGTTGCACCTGCTGCACAGGGTTGGAAGGAATTGTGACAGCTGCCACTTGCTCATACAATCTTCTATATCCTCGGCCCTGTCCTCGGCCAAACACATCATTGGTCTCGCCTTCCCTTCTTCTTGGGGGTTCGTTGAATGCTTTTCTTGCTCCATTAGAACTGCTCGCACTTGTATCCTGAATCTTTCCCATCTTTAACAAGGTCTCGACCCTCTCTCCAGCAATTACTATATCGTTGAATTTGGTAGCCGAACAAGACGCTAATCTTTCGATAAACACTCCTTGCAATGTCCCCATAAACATATCAGCCATCTCATTCTCCAACAGTGGTGGTTGCACTCTGGCAGCGAGCTGACGCCACCTTTGAGCATATTCTTTGAAACCCTCCTTAGCAGTTTAAGACATGTGTTGCAATTGAGTGCGATTTGGAGCCATGTCCAAATTATACTGGTATTGTCTCACAAAAGCCTCTGCCAGGTCCTTCCAGCTCTTAATGTTGACTCTGCTTAGCTTCATATACCATTCCAAGGAGGCCCCTACCAGGCTGTCCTGGAAATAATACATCCATAGCTTTTCATCATCAGTGTGGGCAGCAATCCTTCCTACAAAGGACTGAAGATGAGTCTTGGGACACGCTGTGTCATTGTATTTCTCAAAAGTTGGGACCTTGAACTTGTAAGGGATTCTAACCCCTAGAACCAAGCCCAAGTCAGTAATGTCGAATCCCAAAGAATTCTGGGATTGAATAGCCCTAATCTGTTCTGCCATTTCCTCAAACTTCCTGTTCATCTCAGCCCCCTGGCCTTCAGTTTCGTCCAGCAGAGTGAACTGTTCGTCTTGACTGTCCATTTGTACATTGTTCATCCCATCATTGATTATGGTAACCCCTGGCTGTGTTACAGGGATTTCAACCTAACGGGCGCCCGCACCGTTATGATTACCTCCCTCAGCAGTACCGTTGTTCCTGGCTTGACTATTCTCAACCAACTCACGCAGACGTTCTTGATTCTGACCCATGCCTGCTATCAAGGTCATGAAATTGTCCATCCTTAGCCTCAAGTCAGCTAAGTCAGCTTGCATTTGATCCATGACTCTTTCTCTGTTGATCTTTATAGGATATCTGTGTGTGATTGGCTGTTCTCGAACTTTCCTGGGAGCTATAGTGCCTGAAACAGAAAAGACATTAGGAACTCTGTGGCCATACCTGCAAAACAAGAAAACAAGTGATATGTATGCAATGCAGTTGTTTATGTTTTCAATCCCAGGTCATTCATGCCCCGGTTCCGGCATTTAGCAAAGAAAACCAGATGGATAATGATCCTCGACTTTCAGAAACCTTCGCATGGAAACCACATTCAAACCATAACAGCAGGCACAGAAAAATGGTGAACTGAAAAACTGCATAACATAAATCAGCCTATTAGGCAAAAATAACAGAATTCCCCGTAGGGTACAAGTTCCTAAGAAGAAAAGCAAACAACCAGGATTCCTACAACATGCCTGTAGGTAATCCAAATACAAGGGAAACAAACTAAGAAGCAAGACCACTGCCTGAGGACCCTGAACCTCCCTCACTAAGTCCCAACTTAGACCCAGCCTTCTTGACTCCAGCCATCAACTTGAGGTCTTCAATCTCTTTAAGTGCTGCTTCTAAGGCTTGCTGGCTATCTGCTAACTGCTGAGTCTTCTCCCTTTGAACCTGGTGATCTTGTTCCACTTCTTCCTTCTTGAAAGTCATTTGTACTTCGAAAAACTTTTCTTTTTCTTTGTAGCTCTTCAACTCCTGCTCTCTCTGGCCCTGCAACCAGACAATAGACTGACGAGCTTCCTTGAGAGTCTTTGAAGTCTTCTTTCGTTCAGCTTCTCTTTTTGCTTCCTGTAACACCCTAATTTTTGCCCTAAGTTTCTTCGCATTTCATCTGCATTTTTGCATACAAACAAGATCACACTGGCTTTCGAGTTTCTCCTCAGATATGGGTCTATGCTTCGCAGGGGATCACCATTATTTTTATTTCTTTATATTTGTTTATATTTACTGATCACTAACCAAAATCCAAAAAATATGTTGCAGTGTTCTTCTTCTTCTCTGTGTTGCAGGATTTCAAAGACAGGGCAATGATTTTAATTCAGATGCGTTTGTTCAGTCACAATTTGATTTCAAGTGGATGTTTGACCTAATATTGGTCAAACTATCAAAAGATTGTGTTGACTGCCAGTTGTGTGTGCCAGTAGTTTATTCCTCAGACGATGCGTTTTCAAAGTTCAGGTGGTGTTGAGTGTGAAAGTCATCAATTATCAGGAAGTGTTTTGTGCGAAGTTTGGTTTGAATCTTCAAGTGTTTATCAGTTCATCGGTTCTTCAGTTCATTAGCGATTCATCCGAGGATTTATTTTCCTCAGTTTGGTTTCGAATCATCAGGGCATAATCAGACAGTTTTCAGATGACAGTTGGCAATTTGCGAGTTATTTGGGTTGTTCAGTGGGTCTGTATTGGCTGTGTTCAAAGGCTTGTGAAAATCAGGATTTGTTGTGGGCTTGAAAACCAAATTCCATCCTTTATCCATTTTCTTTCCAATTAAACCATTTTTTTGTATCCATTTATCCATCTGTATATTTTTTATGACCATTTTTCATTATCCATTGTTTTTTCGATTTTTTTACCAAATCACATTATCCAAATATTATCCATATGTCTGTTATCCATTTTTTTTATCTGATTAATTCGTTCCACATAATCATTTCCAATCATTTTCTTTTTTTAAATCCATTATACTTCCATTTTATATCTTTATTGTTTTTTTTAATTGTTCTTATTATTTCCATTATTTTTACCAAAATAATAGACATAAAAAAAAATCCAATCATAACATTTTAATGTCCAATTTATTTTACTTCTCCATTATTTTTACATTTACCAAAATTTAGTACTCTTTTTTTTCCATTTTTTCTTGAGCCCATTAAATCATTTGCCAACACATCAAAACTCATTAGCCTTGCCAAAATTCTCACAAGCATGTACAAATAAAATTCCCCAAGCCTTAAATCCCTTAGCCCCACACACCAATCCAGCCCACGTGAAATCAAAGCAAAACACCAACAACCAGCCCCTCAATCCAAGCATCACCTCAGCTGGCCCACACAATCCCCAAAGCAGCAAAAGCCGTATGCCCACAGTCACTTCAATTTCCGCATGCCCTCATACCACAAGCCCCAGCCGAAGCACCCCATAATTCCTGTACGCATCACAAAAACAACTCCTGGCCCACCAGCTACAAACTTGCCCAAACAACATCAAAATAGCTTCAGCCAAACAGCTCCCATCACGCCTAACAAACTGCAGCTAGTCACACCAACCAAAGCCTCACGCGTGAACAATTTGCAAGCTGAACGCAAGCTTCCCGCAGCCAAGCCCAACACTCTCACGCCAATCCAAGCCTAACAAGCTGCAAAAACAACAACAAATAAGTCACACCAGCCGAAGCAACAAGCAACAACTCACAAGCCAAGACTCCAAAACAATTCAAGCAAGCTTCGCAATCCGCACATGAACAAGTCACGAGCAAAGCACCTGCACAAAACGCAAAAAGCAAATTCAAAAAAGAAGCAACAAGTCACGCAAATGCACACGAGATTTTCAAAACCAAAACGCATAACAAAATGAAATAAAACGCAGCAAATCAAAAACTCAGTGAACGAGAACATCACCCGCTCTCAAAACGCTCCCAATCTTCTCAAAACGGCAATTATTTTCTCATCCTTTCCCCTATAAAAACAACCTCTTCTCACTCTCAACTTCAAGCTTCAATAGCCCCCATAACCTCTGCTAAAATCAATTTCAAACTTTCAAATCCCTTTTCTTCATCCTCTTTCCAACTCTCAACCTGAAACAAACGGAAAACCCAAATTGAATTGGAGAGAGAGAGAGAGAGGTTTATAAATTGAAAGGAAAAGAGAGAAGCCGAGAGTTAAGAAGAAGAGAGAAGAAGAACCGAATTCGCGATTGAGAAGGAGAGGAAGTGTTCGTTTGATCCGTTTCGTTTAATTTTGAAGGTAGCCGCCGTTTCTACCCTGTGTGCCATCGCGGTGGTGTTCTTTTTTGCCCTGTTTTGCGCTATGAATGAATGAAGGAAGAAGAAGCACACTTGATTCTGTTTGACTCTTCTTTCCTTTTTTTGTACTGATTTGTTTTTTTTTTCTAAAAAAGAAATGGATAAATGTTTGGGCCTTTTGGCCATGGACCCTATCCACACCATAACCCGCGGGTTCTTCTTCACCCTCCCATTTCTATTCTTTTTCTTTTTCTTATTACTTCTTTATTTTGTTTTAATGGTTTTTTTAAATGATTTTTGTTAAAAAAGGATTTTAGAAATATGTCAATATTAGAAATATATTTTAGAATATGTTCTTAAGAGAAGTCTTAGAAACATATTCTAAAAAGAGATTAAAAAAAAAAGGATCTTAGAAACATATTCTAAAAAGAGATTAAAAAAAAAAGGATATTAGAAAAGAATTTTAGAAAAAGTTTAAAAATATTTTAATTACTTTTATGGATCTACTTTTAGATCCATTGTTCTTCATCTTTTTTTTTTTTTGGTCGATGACAATCTCCGATTCGGGATTGTTGATTTCCGATTAGTTTAATCTTCATTATTTCAAATCTATGGATGAATGATCATTTGGATCATTCTCCATACTTTGAGATCGTGATAGGTTGCTTTTCGATGAAATTCAACGAAAATCTCGATTAAGATTAGACCTTCCTTTTTCTTTTAGTGTGGCATATTTTCGGAGAACGATCCATTATATCGTTTCTCTAACATGTATTAACACGAATATTTTCCACTTTAATTAGTGGTGGCCGGCCTCATTTGTAGGGTAATTACTTCGTAAATTACTCGGCGATTGCTTAACATAGACCTAAAGTTGTCCCGATTCGAATTAAAGATCCACTTGGATCCGGTTGCCTCGATTTTATTATTCCTTGTCGTGGTTGTGCTTGATTAAGTTCATCATACCACTTATATTGTAAATATTATAATATTGTGAATATAATAATTGTTTAAATTTAATCTCTCGCACCTTATCCTTTTTATTTTAATTCCTTGCTCTTTTATCTCTTTATTATGCTTATCATATTATATCATATATCATTTGTTTATATTTATATTGTTGCTTGTTTTTTTTTTGTCCATTTGGATATCAAAACACTAATAAAGGATTAAACACTTAAAAGACTTGTGACTTCTAATTGTGGACTATGGTTACTATCCCTTGCTTTGGAGAATGGACTTAGACTTTAAGATCTTCCCCCTTGCTCAAATTGGAATGGATTAGAAACCGCGGCCTCAAGTTATTTCATTAGCCTTTGAAGATGGAATTCCGAACTTTGAAGAGTTGTGCATATTTTGGTTTGGTAAACTCTTTTCTTAACCTTTCTTTTAATTCAAGTACTAGGATTAGTCTCTTCATCTCCTCCCCATTCTTAAATTTTCAAAACTTCTCCCTATTTCAAAAATCTTCTTGTTTTCTAAACTTCAAACACTTTCATAAACAAACCTTGACTTAGGTCAAGCGATTTTTAATATTTTCCTTTTATTTTCTTAATCAATGTTAATTCATGTAAATATATCAAAACCATTTTCTCATATACTTTAAAAAATACAAAACTCACTCAATTGTTTTTGTGCCTTGTGCACTTTTTCTTTTCACATGTTTAGATATGATTCATCTTTTCTAGCGGAATTATTCGCTAAAGGATGACGACTTATCTCTACATTCTAAAATCAATTTAACTCATTGTTCTTTTCAAATTTTGTACCACGAACTACGAGGTTTTGATCTCGCATTGCACTTTGTGGGTACGTAGGCATAAGGCGTTAAAACCTTATCAAACACAAAATCATTAAAAATATTCTTCTCCTCATCTCTTCAATCATTTTCAAGCAAACCAATTTCAGACCAAAAAGCATAAATATTTCAAAGGGCTCCGTGGAGTACCACGGACTAGTCGGGTGCCTAAAACCTTCCCGGTTCGTAACCAATCCCCTTACCCATTCTCTGTTTGTTTCTTTTAGCTTTTGCTTTTAGACTCTTAGGTTTTTATTCGTTCTTTTACCTTTTTCCTTTCGGAAATAAACAAAAGCGCGGTGGTGACTCTGTGTACATCGAGTTAAGTTAATCAATAGCTTACACTCACGATTTTACCGCTACAGAAAAGTGGCGACTCTGCTGGGGAGTAATCTCTAAGCGGATTCAGCCTACTTTGATTTATTTACTGCTTTGGTTTGATTTGTTTGTTATTTGGTTGTTCTGTTTCGGTTTTGGTAATCCTCTGTGTGAGATAGATTCTAACCCGGATCTGAGTTAAAACTTATGATAGGACGGCGATATTCGAAGCGATACGGGATGGAGTAGTCCAAAGAGATATCAATTTGATAATCTCCACTCGGTTAGGCTCTCTTGGACGATCAATGTCATGACGAGTAATCGTACGTGGCATTATTTTCCGACCTTGAGCTGATCATACTGAGGACCGTAGAACCCTTAACCCATCCAAGCCAATTTAGGAACGTAGTGCGGAAGCTGTCTGGGTGTAAACCTAAGGTGGTTGTCACGCGATACTACACTCGGACGAGGTCTATTTTAAGAATGTTATCGGTTGGGAAGTAATCCAACGTACCGATGATATTCTAAAGATGGCTGTTAACTCCGGGCACTTCTGTTAGCACCCTTTTGGTTTTCTGCAGGTACAATGAAGACAAAACCTTAGTACTTACTTGTGTGGGTTGGTGTTCTGTTACCTTGACTTTAGGCTCGTGACTCGGAACCTAAGCCTGTGTGCCTTGTGTGATCTTGTTTGTGTTTGTTGCATACATGCCATCATACATTCATGAGCATTGTTCGTAAGATTTCAAAGGACTTATAAGGAACTTTTGCAAAATTTCAGATGTCCATGGCTATGACTTTTGAAAGGAGGAACACAAAGAAGTACACTTTCAAGAATCCTAATGTTGTAGAGTTGAGAAAGCTAGGAGCTTTGGTTGTTGATACCCAAGAGTTTCGAAGATGTCATGGGAAGATTTTGTATATGTTGGACATTGATGTACCTGAGGGGATTCTCCCTACTTTAGCTCAGTTCTATGATCCGTTGCACCATTGTTTCACCTTTCCGGATTATCATCTTGTGCCGACTTTGGAGGAGTATTCTCATTGGTTAGGTTTGCCTATTCTGGACAAGGAGTTTCTTTTCATTGGTTTAGAGAAGGAACTTACTATCAAGATCATTGCCAAAGCACTGTTTCTTAAGGAGTCCGATCTTAATGGGAAGTTTCTTCCAAAGGGGAATGTTCATGGTATTAATGCTAAGTTCTTGATGGGAAAGGCTTCTACTTCACTTACTTTGGGTCATAAGGATGCATTTGAGGCTATTCTTGCTTTGCTTATTTACGGGATTGTCTTGTTTCCGAACTTGGATGGTATTGTGGATGAGAATGCTATTCAGATCTTCTTGAAGAAGAACCCGATGCCTACTTTGCTTGGAGATATGTATCATGCTTTTCACTATAGGACTTCCAAAGGTGACAGAGAGATTGTATGTTGTGCGCCTCTTCTTTATAGGTGGTTTATTTCGCACCTACCGAAGTCGGATGTCTTTAAGGACAACAGAGAGAATCGAATATGGTCGCAAAGGTTGATGTCGCTTTCTCATAAGGACATGACATGGTATAGCTCTCATTATGACACTGGAGTTCTTATTGATAGTTGTGGAGAATTTCCTAACGTACCTCTTCTTGGTACACGTGGGGGAATTAGCTACAACCCCAGTTTGGCTAGACGACAATTCGGATATTGTTTGAAGGATGTTCCAAACAATCTTGCCTTATCCCGTTTCTTCTTTCTTAATGGTGCTGATCATATAGAGATGAAGAAAAGGATTGCTCATTCTTGGCATGCTGTTCACCGGAAGAGAAGGGTCAATTGGGAAGACAACACCTTCCTCCGTCCGAATGTTATATTCAGTGGGTTCGATCTAGAGCTTCCAAGCTCAAGATGCCTTATCCACCTGAGGAGCCTCTGTTTCCCATATTGCCATTGTCTGCTTTTCTACCTCTCGTTGATGAGAAGTTGGTTCTTCAAGAAGAGTTAGAGAAGATGAAGAAAGAGAAGGAAGATTGGTTACTTGAGAGGACTACTATGCAGGAGCAGCTTAAGGAGAAGGATGATCTTATTGAGCTACTTGAGCGGCGCGTCACGAAGAGGCCGAGAGAGGATTTATTTTCCTCTAGTACTCCATCTACTACTCCTCCTACTTCCGGTGCTTGGAAGGCCATTGTTGACAAGTTGGTGAAGGATAAGGAAGATATGGAAGATCGGTACAAGAATGAGATGAAGAGAATTCGCATGAAGTATCAGCCAGGATTCGGAGCTTCTTCGGATATGATTCCTTAAGCCTAGTTTACTTTTGCTCTCATGTATTAGGATTATTGATGTTTGTACTTCATTTGTAATCCTCACTTTGATCTTAATGAGAATGAGTTTTTAAGTATTTCAAAAATGTTTCTTTATGAATATTGCAAGTTATCTTATATAGTCCTTTGAAATCTTTGCATGTGCATACGCATGGCATGCATCATACTTGCATTTGTCTTGCTTTTTTAGTGTTATCCAGGGATCTTATTGTTGTTTCTTGGTCTTCATTCAGTTCTCCTGTCAAGCTGACTCATCGCTTTGATACTCGGGCTAATCGGAGAAGAGTGATGGAAACTTTGCAATAAGAGAATCGCGAGCTGCGCGAAGAAGTTACTTATCTGAGGGAAAGCTTGGAAAGAGTGTCTGCTATGATGGAAAGTTTGGTGGCTGATCAGCCACCTCCTTCTCCTGTTCAGATTACTGTCATCTCTGAAGTTGTTACCGCATCAATTCCTGTTGAGACTGTTATCTCTCCTCGTTATCGTATGCCTTCTAGCACACCTTGGGGCATGCCAGTTGACTTTTTTCCTACTGGTTATCGTCCTCCTCATCAACCTGAGACTGCTGCATTTAATACTCTCCCACCACCAGTTTGGACTACTCTTCCTCCAGTTGTGACTACTGTACCGCCTGTGGTGCACAATATTCCGCACCATGATGAAATGATTTACCATGCTGAGCCCAGTGAAGGTGCTGGAGTTGCTGAAAGACTTGATGACTTCCAAGGACGCTTTGTTGAGATCCAGAGGGAGATGAGAGCTTTGAAGCATAAGGATTTGTTCGGAAAAGATGCTTATAACCTTTGTCTGGTCCCAAATGTTAAAGTTCCTTACAAATTCAAGTTGCCCGAATTTGAGAAGTACAAAGGCAACACTTGTCCGTTGAGTCATTTGACAATGTATGCAAGAAAGATGTCTGCTCAGACTGATAATGATAAGCCGTTGATTCACTAATTCCAGGACAGTTTGACCGGTGCACCCATGAGGTGGTATATGAGTCTGGATAATAGCCAAATCAAGACCTTCAATGATTTGGGAGAAGCTTTTGTGAGGCAGTACAAGTACAACGTTGATATGGCTCCAGATAGAGATCAGCTTCGTGCTATGTCCCAGAAGGACAAAGAGACTTTTAAAGAATATGCGCAAAGATGGAGAGAGCTGGCAGCCCAGATTGTTCCTCCGCTGGAAGAAAAAGAAATGACGAAGATCTTCTTGAAGACGTTGGGTTCTTTTTATTATGAGAGGATGATAGCAAGCGCTACTTCCGATTTCACTGAAATGGTGAGCATGGGGATGCGTTTAGAAGAAGGTGTCCGTGAGGGACGTTTGAGTCAAGAAAATAGTAATGGTTCAAGATCTAGAAGGTTCAACTTCGGGAAAAAGAAAGAAAATGAGACTAATGCAGTATCCCGTGAAAGTTATAGAAGGCCTCACAGTCGTGGGAATCACCATTCGCAGCACGTGACTTCTGTAACACCGATGATTAACGTGGCTCCAATTGTGCCAGCAGTTCCAAAGTATCAACCTCGTTATTAGCAACCTTCTGTGCAACAAGGTGGTAATCAACAAGCTCGGGCTAAGCCAAGTTTTGATCCTATTCCGATGACGTATGTAGACCTGCTTCCTTCTTTGATTGCAAAGAATCTTGTGCAAACTCGTCCTCCACCTCCAGTTCCAGAGACTATTCCATGGTGGTATAAGCCAGAGGCTCGCTGTGCTTTTCATCAAGGTGCCCCGGGGCATGATGTTGAGAATTGTTATCCGTTGAAGTTTGAAGTACAAAAGTTGATGAGGAACAATGTTCTGTATTTTAATGATGTTAATCCAAATGTGCAGAAGAATCCGTTGCCGAAGCATGGTAATGCGTCTGTGAATATGGTTGATGGCTGTCCTGGTTTGTTCAAAATCTATGAGGTCCATCATATTCGAAGGTCTTTGGTTGAGATGCATGCTTTCTTGAGTGAATATCACGATATTGATCATGATTATGCTGGATGTTGTATCTGCTCGGTGAATCCTCGTGGTTGCGTGATTGTTAAAAGGGATATTCAAAAGATGATGGACGATAAATTGATTGAAGTAACAACAAAAAGAGATGAATATGAGAATGAAGTGAATGTCATTATGCCTCAGTTCAATCTTCCTGAGAGGGTTGCTCCTGAGAGGGTGGTTATTTCTTTTGATAGTCGCAAGAATGTTGTTACTCCATTGGTGATTAATGTGCCTGGTCCAATGCCATATGAGTCTGATAAAGCTGTTCTGTACCGGTATAATGCTACGATGATAGAAAATGGTAGGGAAGTTCCTCTTCCTACTCCAAAGTCTGTGGTTAGCATTGCTGATGTGACGAAGGTTACCCGAAGTGGTAGAGTGTATGCTTTAGATCCTCCGAAGAGAGTTGAAGATACAAATGCAAGTAAACAAATTATGGATGTTGTGGTCCAATCAGGCCAATCTGGTAATAGTGATGATGAAGTGCTAAAATTGATAAAGAAGAGTGAGTATAATATTACTGAGCAGTTATTGCAGACTCCCTCGAAGATAACAGTTTTGTCTCTTTTGATGAGTTCTGAGGCTCATAGGCAGTCTTTGCAGAAAATTCTGGATCAAGCTTATGTTGACCATGATGTAATTGTTGATCAATTCGATAGTATTATGGCAAATATCACGTCATGCAACAATTTGAGCTTCTGTGATGACGATCTGCCTGAAGAAGGAAGAAATCATAACTTGGCTTTGCATATCTCGGTGAATTGTCAAGAATATGCCATGTCCAAGGTGCTAGTTGATACCGGATCGTCTCTGAATGTTATGCCTAAATCGACTTTGTCAAAGCTTGCGTTTCAAGGTGCTCCCATGAGGCACAGTGGGATTATAGTGAAAGCGTTTGATGGGTCGAGAAAGACAGTGATTGGTGAAGTGGATCTTCCTATTCTTATTGGACCGTTTATATTCAAGATTACTTTTCAAGTAATGGATATACGTCCCGCATACAGTTGTCTCCTTGGAAGACCATGGATCCACGAGGCAGGAGCTGTGACATCCACTCTTCATCAGAAGTTGAAGTTTGTGAGAGAAGGTAAATTGGTGACCATTGAAGGTGAGAGGCAATGCTTGTGAGCAATTTGTCTTCCTTCTCTTATATTGATGCTGAGGAAGAGGTGGGAACTTCGTTTCAAGCTCTTTCTGTTGTGGATAATGTTGCTAAGAAGAATTCCATGCCCATGTCTTCTTTCAAGGATGCTCTACGAGTGCTTGAAGCTGGTCAGTCTGATGGTTGGGGGAGAATTATTGATGCTATCGACAACAAGGAAGGTTTCGGTATCAGCTTTGCGCCTGGTGCAGTTATCAAAGATCCAAAGACTATTCAAGAAGGTTTCCGAAGTGCTGGATTTATCAACGATCATTCCGTTGCTGCCATCATTGAAGATGATGAAGACGAAGAAATGCCTGACTTTGTTACACATGGAAAGATTTGCCAGAACTGGATTGTTGTTGATGTTCCTTTTATCGTTCATTCTTCAAAGTAATTTATTTTCATTTTCTTTCAAAAATCCTTTCACTCTGCCCAAGGTGAAAGTGATGTTTGTCGGGCTTTGTTTCAAATTTTATCATCATCAATAAAATGTTATTTTGTTATTTCCGTATGTGTTTTTCATTTTTATTTTATTCTGAAAAATGGTAACATAAAAAAACCCAAAATAATAATAATTGTTTATCTGCATATTGTTTGCACTTTTGTTCATGCTCTAAAATAAAAATAAAATCATTGTGCAGATTGATTGATAAACCCATTGAAAACAATGATCCTATGCCCTCTCCCAACTTTGAATTCCCTGTGTTTGAAGCTGAGGAAGAGGATGATGAAGAGATTCCCGATGAAATTTCTCGGTTGCTTGAGCACGAGGAGAAGATTATTCAGCCTCATGGAGAGTCTATAGAGATGGTCAACTTGGGTTCTGAAGATGAAAAGAAAGAAGTCAAAGTTGGAGCATTGCTTGGTCCTGATGTTAAGAAGAGGATTGTAGAGCTTCTCAGAGAATATGTTGATGTATTTGCTTGGTCTTATCAAGACATGCCAGGTCTTGATACTGATATTGTGGAGCATAGATTGCCGCTGAAGCCTGAATGTCCACTTGTAAAGCAGAAGCTGAGAAGAACTCATCCAGACATGGCAGTAAAAATCAAATAGGAGGTTCAAAAGCAGATTGATGCAGGTTTTCTTGTGACGTCAACTTATCCTGAATGGGTGGCCAATATTGTTCCTGTTCTGAAGAAAGACGGAAAAGTCCGAATGTGCGTAGATTACAGAGATTTGAACAAAGCCAGTCCGAAAGATGATTTTCCATTGCCACACATTGATATGTTGGTAGATAATACGGCTAAGTTTGATGTGTTCTCTTTTATGGACGGATTTTACGGTTATAATCAAATAAAGATGGCACCTGAGGACATGGAAAAGACCACATTTATTACACCATGGCGAACATTCTGCTACAGAGTGATGCCCTTTGGATTGAAGAATGCTGGTGCGACGTACCAAAGAGCTATGACTACACTTTTCCATGTTATGATGCACAAAGAAATCGAAGTATATGTTGATGATATGATCGCCAAGTCGAAAACTGAAGAGGATCATGTTGAGCATTTGCTGAAGTTGTTTCAAAGGTTAAGGAAGTATAAGCTTCGTTTGAATCCGAAAAAATGCACATTTGGTGTACGTTCTGGAAAGTTGCTAGGTTTCATTGTCAGCCAAAGAGGTATTGAAGTTGATCCTGATAAAGTGAAAGCTATTCAGGAAATGCCTGCTCCAAGAAACGAAAAGCAAGTAAGAGGATTCTTGGGCCGCTTGAATTATATCTCAAGGTTTATCTCTCACATGACTGCCACATGTGCTCCGATTTTCAAGTTGCTTCGGAAAGATAAAGGTTGTGTCTGGACAGATGATTGTCAGAAAGCATTTGAAAGTATTAAAGAATATCTGCTTGAACCCCCTATCTTGTCTCCTCCGGTGGAAGGTAGACCGATGATCATGTACTTGACTGTTTTGGAAGATTCCATGGGTTGTGTGCTTGGTCAGCAAGATGAATCTGGAAGAAAAGAACATGCAATTTACTACTTGAGTAAGAAATTCACTGATTGTGAGTCTCGGTATTCCATGCTTGAAAAAACCTGTTGCGCCTTAGCTTGGGCTGCAAAGCGTCTTCGCCTTAGCTTATTGTTTGTTTGTGTTTTTTAGAAGCTTTTTATGAGTGAAGTTTGCATAGGTAAGTGTACCTAAGTCTTACTCGTTGCGATGTGTACGTCTCACATCATCCCGAAATGGAATGCGCAAGAGGCACACCTATCTATGGAGGAAATCCCCAAAGCTAGTCCCACAAGTGGAGGCTCAACCACACTGACCTATTAACATTTATTAAGTGTTTTTTTATTTTTGGTTAAGAAGTGTTTTTTTAGCTTTTTCTTTGTGAGGTAACCTCATGCTAAGACCTATCCACCACGAGGGATAACTTACACCTCGCCCCGAAACGGAACGCGTGCAAGCATCTCATAGCAAAGTTTCATGTCACATGAAAGTACTCAACATTTATTAAGTGAATTAGAATTAAGTTTGAAGATGAGAAGAGATAGCACCAAAAGGATCACAAAGGCAAAAGTCTAAAGGGGGACTAAAGAATCCTAAGTGTTGTCATGCATAGAGATCCTAAGGTTAGTGTGGTTTTCTATCCTAAAGAAGAAGGAAAGAAAAAGAGAAGAAGAAGAGGTGAGTAAGGCCTAAGCCCAACAAGTAAAGGGTTAGCACAAGTAAGAATAAGAAAAGAGGAGATGAGATTTGGAGATGTGGGAATCACATCCACACCTCTCACTTACCAAAGCCCCTGAAAAGGTTAGTGACATAAGCATACAAGTGAAACTAAATGAACAAAATGACATGCCAACATCATACAAACAGAAGTGAAGTCATACATACATAAACTCCATGCAAATGCAAGCCACAAGAATGAAAGAAGGAGCATACAAGTCAATTATGAAGCAACATGAAACACATGGCAAAGCAAAATAAACTTAAGAAGGATGCAAAGCAAAATGCACAAAACATGAACTCAAGGCACACGACCAGAACCAAATCAAGCTAAAGAAGTGCTTAAGAAACAAGAAAGATGAAGAGAAAAGAAGCACAAGACCAAACAATCACATAATGGAAGGAAAGAAATAAAGAGATGAGGTGAAAGCACACAAGAAGTGGAAGAACTTAAAAGGCAAACCAAAACACAAAATTTACAAGACATATACCCTAAACCAAGACCAGAAAGGTACCCATACCCCAAAGAGACCCCAAATGAGAAGAAGAAGTTGACACAAGTGCCCTTCTAAGCTAATGAGAGAGCTTATGATCAAAAGGAAGCAAAATGGGACAAGCTATAAACCAAAATTCAAAACAAATCAACAATGCACCTAAAAATTCCACAACTTAGGACAAATGACCTTCAAACATGATATAAAAATGTGCCAAAAGGGTTGGAAGAAATTCAGAAGCTAGATAAGTCAAATGAAGGCATGAACATGAACTAGGGTTAAAAAACTTCTCTTACAAGTCAAAGGTCAAAACTAAATGAACAAATTTATAAAAATTAGGGCAAAAATCACACATGAACTACATCCTATTATGAATCCAGAGCAAAAAGAATCAACAAGAAACTCAAAAAGGTGAACACCATGGAAATTGGACAAGGCAGCATGCTTGAAAAGGAATTAAAATGAATTAATTACAATGCACAATTGATTGACACGTGGCTGATGAAAATAAATGGAAAAGAAAAATATAGAAAATTAGAGAAAACTCAATTGATCATCCATGAATTAATTCAGAATTTTTTAGGACTTGGAAGTAATTTTAATAATTGAAAAGGAAAATGAAATAAAGAAATAAAAAGAAAAAAGAATTAAAAAAGAGAAAGAGAGCTGGGGGTGTGGATAGTCAGGAATTTAGTGTAAATGAAATGGGCCCAGATGCTAGGGGGTGCGAATATCAGTGGGAGGCCCACCCATCTGCGCAGGTTCATATTATATGGGTGGAAATTCATGAAAAATGCTGGAAAAATAATTGACCAGAGGATTGAATGAACACATCTCATGAGCCTTCTCATTAATTGACGTGGCACATGTATTGGTACTGAGTTGAGGGAGCATGAGAGATATCATGAGGTGCGCTACACAATTATTAAACAAAAGGAAAAATAAGAAAGAATGGCACGTGAGAGAGAGGCCGTGTCACTTAATGAGATGTCAAGATCTGGTGCATTGAGATGAGAGATATGAGGGCGTAGAAGTCATCTTCAACCTCATGAAACCCTAAACAACATTTTCCAGATTCCGGTGACCGGAGCTAGGGCTCCGGCACCGGAAATTGCATAATATGAACAAACAATAAAAGAAATGGACAAGAAGCTCCAGATTGGATAATTGAGGTGCCCTGAGTTCAAAAATGGTGATGAAAATCTCATTGGATCAAAGAATCCTATGGATCGAAGGAAAACAATTTTGACCATGAAAATTCAAATTCAAATTACAAGCTCTACAATGCACCAAATTCAAAACCAAAACAAGCAGAGTGATCAGTGAACATCAAAGATCAAGATGCACACAAACATTTTCATTTCCAGATCTGAAGATTCATAAGCTTACCTGAGATTGCAGTTCTTGAAAAAGCTTGTTAGAAGCCCAGAGAATGAAGCCAACCCACTCCAAATACACTCTAGTTGCAAAATAAATGCAACTAGAGCCTTGAATCTTGCTGGACCTGAGGATTTGCAACCAACTGCCCTGAAATGGCAAGGTGATGAAACTTCAGAGATAGCTGCACAATGGTGAGATATATGATCTTGAGCTCCCAAGGATGAAGGATCTGTGATTTGTTTTTGGAGAGAGCAAGTGTGTGAAGAGATTTTAGAGAAAATGCAAGTTGTGCAAGAACTTGGAAACTGAGCAATGAGAGAGAACTGAACCCTAACAAAACCCTAATTTGTTTTATATCATCTCATGACTCAATGCTGAAAGAATGGGATGATTTGCACGTGAGAATGAAAAGTTTGAGTGATTTTGCAATTTTGGAAAGTTTGGTGTGATATCATGTAATCCTCATGCATTCCCTTGCCTTCAGCCCATGTGCACTCTAAATCTGACCCTTAATCACAATCCAAGCAAATCTTGGGCATTAGATGAAGTTGTCACACTCTTTTCATGTTCATGCACAAATTGCACTTTTTGAATAACATTCTCACTTGGCACGAATTTGATGTATTCCTTTGAGCAAAATGAGCCATTTGCATTGCATTTTAACACTGTGAACTTATTTGATCCATACCAACACTTAAAATCAAGTTTCATGACATTTGGCTTTGGTGCATAAGTGAAAACTTAAGTTTTGCCCTAAATTGGATGAAATTTTCGAGGGCCATAACTTCTCAACCAAGAATGCTATGAAAAAGTACTTTTACTTTTTGAAAATGGGAGGTCTTAATCTCCAACTTTCATGTTTGAATTTGGTCCATTTGAAGAATTTTTCATCAAGTTATGATCATTTGAATTTAAGGGCAAAACTTGCCAAAAATGGCATTTTCTCAAAACCAACTTTGCACCAATTTTGCAAAACCCCTCAAAACTTCATGATTCTTGATCTTTGAACTTTCCAAACCTCTTCTAACATTGTAAGAACATCCCTTGGCTAGAAAAAATGGATTGGACCCCTTGAAATCACACAGTTGACTTTTTTTAAGGCACAATTGACCAATTACTTCATCTGCAAGCAACTGAAGAAATTCTTGACTTCCACAAGGAATTTTCTCACCAAAATTGGTACCTAGGATCCTCTTGACATATGAAAGACTTTGCCCAAATGAAATGGCCAAATTTTTTAGGTTTTCATGCTTGAATCTCAAACCCTAGTTTAGGACCATTGTGTAGGAGCTTTGCCCTAGCCTGGATAACCTGATGATCCTCCAACCTTCTGAGCTTTTGCAAATGAACTTGAACTTGTAAATGCAATGTAGACCCCTCATAGGACTTGTACAAAACAATTGAGCCCCTTGTCATAGCGTGATGCTTCAAGAACTCCACAGATGATCATATGCCTAATGCTAGGTCATGAGAAATGTTATGCCTCATCTTTCCATGCTAGGATGCTAAGAATATGATATGTTCATGATGAATATGATGTGATATGATGCTTAAAAAGAAGAGGGCAAATTTGGGGTGTTACAATAGGTAGTAAATAAATCATAAAAATAATAGTTATATGATATATCAGAAGGTAATAAATATATCATAAAAATGATAGTTATAAGATATATTGGAAGGTAGCATATATATCATAGAAATGATAGTTATATGATATATTGGAAGGTAGTCAATATATCATAAAAATGATAGTTATAAGATATATTATAAGGTAATAAATATATAATAAAATTGATATGTAGTGAATATATCATAAAAATTATTGTTATAAGATACATCGGAAGGTAATAAATATACCATAAAAATGATAGGTAATAAATAAATCATAAAAATGATAGTTATAAGATATATCAGAAGGTAATAAATATATCATAAAAATGATAGTTATAAGATATATCGGAATGTAGAACATATATCAAAAAAAGAATAGTAATAAGATATATCGGAAGGTAGTAATATATAATAAAAATGATGGTTATAAGATATATCGGAAGATAGTAAATATATTGTTAAGAGTTCCACATCGGACAATATATGACCTGAACTTGTGTATATAAGTGGGGGCAATCCTCACTCTACCAACCAGTTTTGTAGGGTTGAGTTAGGCCCAATCACACTTTCTTAACATGGTATCTAGAGCCTGCTAAGAGGCAATTCTTTCTTCACCGTGCTTTACCCGGTCGACCCACTGTCTTCCGGTGAAAATATTTTTTTTTGCAAACCGTGTTGTCACTCCGGCTTGCCTCTCATTTTTCAATATTCTCTGGTAATAACCTTGCTGCCGCCACTGTCGCCGTTACTATTCCGGCAAAACTTCCGACGACGTTTCGGAAAACCGTTCTCACCATTCAACTCGCCGTCCTTCGATCCGGCCATCGCCCTTTTCTTTCGCTGCTGCCCCGCGTGTCCGGTGTCTGATTCCGACCTTTTTCCGCCGATCTACTCGACTCTCCCTATCCGTTTCAGATCCGGCTTCTGTTTTACATTCCGACTCACGGAAAACGGTGCTCCAGGGCAAACAACCCCGATTTCACTCCGTTTTTTTTTGTGTCACTAAGCCATGGGAGACACTGATTCTGTCTCATTTACTAAAGTTCCACTTATCCCATGTGAAAAACTAACCGGATCAACAAACTATAACATATGGGCTCGTGCTGTCGATATGTGGTTTCATGGTCAGGGATATGAAGATCACCTAACCACAAAATTGACTAATGTTGCCGCAGCCAAACTCGCTAAATGGAAGAAAATTGATTCCTCTCTGCTTACCGTGTTATGGTTCTCCATAACACCTAACCTCCAAGCGCAATATCAAGCCTTTTCCACTTGCAATGAGGTTTGGGAAAAGGCCAAGAAAGTATTCTCCAACGACGTTCATTGTCTATATAGTGTCATCCTCAAACTCGACACACTGAAGTTAGAGAATATGGATATGCAAACCTATCTGAGTAAGCTTGGTGCCTTGAAAGCTAGTTACGCAACCCTCATGCCGTACGCAAAATATGCAACAGCTCATGCCGAACAGCAGAGTAAATTTTTCATGGTCATGGCACTTAAAGGACTACCATCCGAACTCGACTCCGTTTGTAACCAGATTTTATCAGGTACTACTGTTCCTAACTATGATGCAGTTAGTGAACAATTGTTGCGCTTGGCTACACCTCATGCGTTTGGTCCAGTTACCCCTCCATCTATTGTTGCTCCGACATCAGGTGACACTGCTGCCCTCGCATCTCTTGGCAAAATTCAGAATCGCCCTCGAGGAGGGTCATCCAACTCCAAACCTCGTCCCAAGTGTGACCATTGTAACCGACTTGGGCATACTATCGACCGTTGTTGGAAGCTACATGGCAAACCCCCACGTCAGGTAAATGCAGCTCAAAGTGATAACCCAGACACTATGCAGACTTCACCTTCTATTCAGAACCCTACGCCAAGCTACGAGGATTTTCTCAGGTGGTGTCAGACTAATCAGGCCTCTGGTTCCACGACTTTGATTGCACACACTGGTAATTCATCTGTTTGCTTCTCTCAATCATCTTCTCTTGGTCCTTGGGTCCTCGATTATGGTGCGTCTGATCATGTTACTGGTAATAAAGGTCTTTTTTCTTCCCTCTCTACCTCTGGTTTCTTACCCACTATAACTACCACAAATGGTTCTCAAACCCGATCCCAAGGGATTGGTACTGTTCAAATTTTACCATCTCTCTCAGTTACTTCTGTTCTATATGTACCTAGTTGCCCATTTAATTTGTTGTCAGTCAGTCGTTTAACCTGTTCCCTTAATTGTTCTATCACCTTTACTAATAGTAATGTCACTTTGCAGGATCAGAGTTCGGGACAGACGATTGGCGTCGGATGTGAGTCTCAAGGCCTCTACTATCATAGATTCTCCTCTCATTATACATGCGCAGTTAGGTCATCCAGGTCTTCCCAAGCTACAAAAGTTGGTGCCCAGTTTAACTAAATTATCCACTTTACATTGTGAGTCTTGTCAGTTAGGGAAACATACTCGTAGTCAATTTCCCGATCGAGTCAATAAACGGGTTGCGTCCCCTTTTGCTTTAGTTCACTCCGATGTTTGGGGTCCCTCGCGTACTGTGTCTACTTTTGAATCTAGGTATTCTGTAACTTTTATTGATGATTTTTCACGTTGCACATGGCTATTTTTAATGAAGAACAGATCTGAATTTTTTTCCATTTTTGAAAAGTTTTATCGAGAAATAAGAACCCAATTTGGTTTGCCTATTCGTACCTTAAGAAGTGACAATGCACGTGAGTATTTATCCCAACAATTTCAAACTTTTATGTCATCCAATGGTATTTTGCACCAAACATCTTGCCCTCATACACCCCAACAAAATGGGATAGCCGAACGCAAAAATCGGCACCTCGTAGAAACCACTCGGACCCTACTTCTCCATGGTAATGTTCCTCTCCGATTTTGGGGTGATGCGGTGCTCACATCATGTTACCTCATAAATCGCATGCCCTCATTTGTCCTTAATAGTAAAATCCCTTATTCAATCCTGTTTCCAAACTCTCCACTTCACCCAATTCCTCCTCGAGTCTTCGGGTCTACGTGTTTTGTACGCAATCTCTCTCCTGGTCTTGATAAACTATCAGCTCGATCACTAAAGTGTGTCTTTCTTGGCTATCATCGATCCCAAAAGGGTTATCGTTGCTACTCTCATATTCTACAATGATACCTTGTATCCGCCGATGTTACGTTCTTCGAGTCTGTTCCATATTTCGAGTCCAGCCAAGTGACTACGGAACCTCTACAGGAAAGTATTCCCACACCTCCTTCAGGCGTCCCATCTATCATTATTCCCCATCATTCTAGGAAACCTGATCCACTAGATACCCCTACGGTTGACCCTATCACTCCTCACCCACTTCAAACATACCAGCATCGTCACCCAACGTCTGTTGTACCTGTCCCTGAAGTCGTACATGTCCCTGAAGTCGTACCTGTCTCTGAAGTCGTACATGTCCATGAGGTCAATACAGACTCTCCTCCGACGCTTTCGCCATCACCGGATCTGATCCTGCAACCCGAGTCTGATCTTCCGATTGCCCTTCGAAAAGGTATACGTCAAACACGAAATCCCTCTCCACATTATATTGATTTATGTTATCATCGTCTTTCCCCTTTGCAGTATACTTGTTTGTCTTCCTTGTCTTCTGTTTTTATTCCTAAAACTCCAGGTGAAGCATTATCTCACCCTGAGTGGAGGCAAGCAATGATTGATGAAATGTGTGCTTTTCAAAGCAGTGGTACCTGGGAACTGGTTCCTCTACCCCATGGGAAATCTTTAGTAGGTTGTCGTTGGCTTTATACAGTGAAGGTTGGTCCAGATGGTAAGATTGATAGATTTAAAGCTCGCTTGGTAGCCAAAGGATACACTCAGGTTTTTCTGGTTGGATTATAGTGATACCTTTTCGCCTGTAGCCAAGATGGCATCTATTAGACTTCTTCTAGCCATTGCAGCCATTCAACATTGGCCTCTTCATCAACTTGACATCAAAAATGCATTCTTACATGGTGATCTTGAAGAGGAAGTATATATGGAGCAACCACCTGGATTTGTTGCTCAGGGGGAGTCATCTAGTATGGTTTGTAGGCTACACCGGTCTCTTTATGGTCTTAAACAATCTCCGAGGGCTTGGTTTGGCAGATTCAGCACTATAGTACAACAATTTGGTATGGTCCGTAGTGAAGCTGACCATTCTGTTTTTTTATCGTCACTCACCCCAAGGGTGTATTTATCTTATTGTGTATGTAGATGACATTGTCATAACTGGTAGTGATCAATAGGGAATACTCCAGTTGAAACAACATCTCTCGAAACAATTTCAGACAAAAGATCTTGGTAAACTCCGCTATTTCTTGGGTATTGAAGTAGCCCAATCTAAAGATGGTTTAGTGATTTCTCAGCGGAAATATGCTTTGGATATTTTGGAAGAAACAGGTTTGTTAAATGCTAAACCAGTCGATACTCCTATGGATCCAAGTGTCAAACTACTACCTAATCAGGGGGAGCCTCTATCTGACTCAGGAAGGTATAGGAGATTGGTTGGAAAGTTGAATTATCTCACAGTCACTCGTCCGGACATTTCTTTTGCAGTTAGTGTGGTAAGTCAGTTCTTAAATTCCCCTTGTCAGGAACACATGGATGTTGTTACCCGGATTTTGAGATACATCAAATGTGCTCCAGGAAAAGGTCTTGTGTATGAGGATAAAGGACATACCCAGATAGTTGGATACTCCGATGCTGATTGGGCAGGGTCACCTACTGACAGACGATCCACCTCTGGGTATTGTGTACTTGTTGGAGGAAACCTTATATCCTGGAAAAGTAAGAAACAAAATGTTGTTGCAAGATCAAGCGCCAAGGCAGAGTATAGGGCCACGGCAATGGCAACATGTGAACTTATCTGGTTAAAACAGTTGCTCAAGGAACTTCAAATTGAAGAAGAAAGACCAATGACACTTATTTGTGATAATCAAGCTACATTGCACATTGCTTCAAATCCAGTCTTCCATGAGAGGACCAAACATATTGAGATAGACTGTCACTTTGTCAGAGAGAAGATCGAGTCAGGCGACATCATCACAAGTTTTGTCAACTCTAATGATCAATTGGCAGATGTGTTTACAAAATCTCTACGAAGCCTCAGAATTAACTATATATGTAACAAGCTTGGTGCATTTGATTTATATGCTCAAGCTTGAGGGGGAGTGTTGATATATGTAAATATATATATATATATATATATATATATATATATATATATATATATATATATATATATATATATAGTGTTAAGAATATTTGTATATAGAATAGTCCCACATCGACTATATCATGTAATTAGTTGTAATCTATCTATATATAATAATGTCTCCGTAGTGCTTTTCAAACACACGGTTTAATCTAAATGTCTCTTAGTCTCGCTTATTTCAACATGTACTATTGATAAGTCAATGGAGTTTGTGGAACTTCCCAGATTGCATCAATTACATCATCTTCTTGTGAACTGTCAAAAGATTTATTCTCTTCAATTGGGACATCCGAAGTACCTTGGATCTTTACCCTTTTGAGAAAACTCTCAATTTGTTCTCCAACTATCACCAAGTTAGAGAAACTTGACGTTCCACTGCCACTCAACCTCTCCAAGTATGGTCCTTGCAAGGTATCTATGAAAAGATCAACCAATTCTCTATCTGATAGCGAGGGTTGAACACGAGCAGCTACCTTTCTCCACCTCTGGGCATACTCTCTAAAATATTTGTCATCTTCTTGGGATAAACCTTGCAAATCCATACAAATTGGAGCCCTGTCAAGATTGTAGTCGTACTGTTTCAAAAAGGAAATTGCTAGATCTGACCATGACTAGATACGACTACTCTCTAACTGCATGTACCAACTCGATGATTCCCCACTCAGACTGTATTGAAAGCAGTGAATCATCAATTTGTCATTATGCTCATATGAGGTCATCCTCTGCAAAACCTCACCAAATGCTGCCTTGGACAACTATCCCCTTCGTACTTTTCAAACTTCGATACTGTGAACTTTGGAGGTATTACAAGGCCATGTACTAGACACATATTCGCAACACTTAAATCAATAACATTACGAATTTGAAGAGCTTTAATCTCCTCCTCAAGCACACGGAGTTTTTCTGCAACTTGCGGATCTTTGACTCTCATCACAGGGATTGCCTCCTGGGAACCTGGCATAGTGAAAGCAAAATTGTGATAGTCTGCGGCATTGACAGAAGAAGAATGTCCACTATGGGTGACCAGACGCTCTCACACATCTAGGTTATCAACATGGATCTATGCAGGCTGAGCTCGAGCGAAATTGCGGCCATCTTGCCTTGCCAAGGTTGTCATAGCCTCTACAAGTTGGTCCCATTGAACTCTCGTCAATCCAACATTTGCAAACTGGATTTGCTCCCCGGGGTCCATGATCTTTCCAAAAGTTAATTCAAGTCTGATACAATAGCTGGAATCTCAACTGTAGATTGTGAACAAATAACGGATGATCCCTGCCTGCGGAACAAAAATGCAATGCAAATGCTATGAGATGCCATGTTCGGTTACTTCCAGGGAATCTATCTACTTTAATTCACATTTTGATAGAGAAGAAAGTCCAACAACATAATTCAGATATGAGATCCATGAAAATAACTGAACATGTATGATGAAATGTTATGATGGCATGTATGCAACTGGCAAGTGATCAGGGATTGGTATCTGTTTGGATACGGAACACTAAGTTGAGAACCAAGTATCTGATGATATAAGTCCTCTGAATAATAACTCGGATAATAACTCAAAGCCAAAGATTGAGAACTCCAGAACCATAATAATCAGATCAAAACATAGAACACATTAATAACCAGGGTATGCTGAGGTCAAGGGTTCCTGTAAACCCCTCCCAATCTCACTGGTGTGCTCCGGGTCAAACATCGCGGACTCTCAAAGTCGAATAGCAATAATACGTTAACCATCTCCGAGGAATGGCTCATGACCAAACCAGGGAATCAGTTAAGCATTATGTACTACTCAGGGAGGTCTCAGTGTGAGTTCGGGAAAAACAAGCATCCCTTATAAGTCCCCAGCTTCGAACGCTGAAATCGAGAAACAATAGTACATTCAGCCCGTAGGATACAGTACTATCGTCATACGACCAAATGCTTTGTCTGAGTTGCTATAAGAGAACCAGACCATCCTATGCGAGTTCCCAGTGGGCCCTCTGATGCGAATGGGTTTGCCACAGAACGTGCTCTACCACTGTCACCACTGGAGAGGGATGTTTCCTCAAAGGTCCTCAGTGATTGGTCCCCAGTTGCACATAATTGTCAAGGTTGTGTAATGACCCAGAAAGATTTTGATATCAATACATTTCCAAGACGGTCGCAAGTCTGGGCGTGGAACTCACTAATACCTGTCGCTCCCCGGATTTCCATCTTGGTACAAACGCGAAAGTGGCACGGAAAGAGGTAGAGTCGCCAACCAGGCATTTTTATCCCGAAAGAACGGGAATGGTAATGATGCACAAACCAGAAGAAACGAAAAGGAAGGACACGGGTCCTGCGAACCAAAGAAACTGAGTTCGGGAGTCGGTTACGACCTGGGAAGGTATTAGCACCCAGATCGTCCGCCATACCTGACGGGATCCACGCTTGCAAAGAAACTGTTTCAAAGGGTGAAGAAATGAAAGCTGCTGCAAAGAAAATAAACTGAACTGGATAAAAGAAACGAAAAGGGAACTGAAAAAAAGAAATGAAAAGGAAAAGATGTAGGGAAAATAAAGATTATGCTCGAACGGGCCCTACCCCGCTGCCTACGTACCTCATCTGGACAATGAGGATCAGAGTCGCCGTAGTTCCCCTAACTAGGGGTGGAAAAGATTGCTTGTGTCTTAAGGCTTGAACTGCCTATGTCAATGCTTGGGTGTTGCAGGCTCGGACGACGAGTGCGTTACCGTCTTCCAAAATGACAAGTAGGAGCAAGTTCATACGATGAGAGTGAAGGTGATGAGAAAAGAAGTCCCGAAGGAGAGACGCTTATTGTTTGTTTGTGTTTTTTAGAAGCTTTTATGAGTGTGTCACAAGGAAGTGAACTTAAACTCTTTTCCATGGAATGTGCACTTGTCACTACATTCCAAGATGGAATAATAGAACAAGCACACTTAAGTAAGGAGAAGATCCCCAAAACTTGAACCCAGAGATTAGGGCTTAAGCTCACTAACTCATTCACTTATTAAGTGTTTTTTGTATTTACAATAAAGAAGTGTGTTTTATGATTTTCTTGGTGAAGATGATATCCTAATCAGACTTGTACATCACAAGACAAGCTTGTACTATCCCATGATGGGAAGACTACAAGTGTCTCATGGGATAAGGCTATTGCTCAAGATATCACTTCAATCTTTATTAGGTTTCTTCTTATGGTTTTGAGATGAGAAGAGAAGAGAAACAAAAGGATCACAAAGGTAAAAGTCTAATGGGGGACTAATGAATCCTAAAGTTATCATGCGAAGGTAATCCTAGGTTAGTGAGGTTTACTGTCCTAAAGAAGAAAGAAAGAAGAAGAGAAAGAGAAGAATGAAGATTAGAAGAGGGAGGAAGTAAGGCCTAATCCCAACAAACACAAGGTTAGAAAAAATAATAAGGAGAAGAGAAGAGATAAGAATGGGAGATGTGGGAATCACATCCACACCTCTCACTTACCAAAGCCCCTGAAATGGTTAGTGACATAAGAACAAATGCAACACAAAATGAACATAATGTCAAACCAAAGTCACACAACCAGAAGTGAATTCATAAACACAAATACCAAATGCAAACTCAAAGCGCAAGAATAAGAAGAGAACCACACAACTCAACATGAAGCAATATGAATCACTATGGCAAAACAAAGTAAACATGAGAAGACACAAAGCAAAATAATCAAAGAAAAACTACAAGGTGCAAGACCAGAACCCTAACATGTTAAGAAGGTGCCTAAGAAGCATGTGATATGAAGAGAAGAAGTGCACATAGTCAAGTATTCACATCATGAGAAGAAAGAAGCAAAGGAAGTGAGGTGAGCATGCATAAGTGTGGAAGAACTTCAAGAGCAACCAAACACAAATTTTTCAAGGCACAATCATCAACTCAAGACCAGAGGGGTACCATCAACCTAAAATGGCTCTAAACAACTTGAAGAAGTTGGCACAGGTGCCCTTCTAAGCTAAGGAGTGAACATATGATCCAAAAGAAGCAAAAGTGACAAGTGAAGAACCAAAATTCAAATCAATTCAAGTAAGCATCCAAAAATTCCACAAACTTGCACAAATGATCTTCAATCATACCATATCAACATGCCAAAAGGAGAGAATGAGAATCAGAAGCTAAGTAAGTCAAATGAGGGTTCAAACATGGATTAGGGCTAAAAAGCTTCATGCACAAGTTAGAGACCAAAATCAATTAAACAAAATTCTAAAAATCAGAACAAAAATCACCAATAAACTACATCTCATCATGAATCCAGAGCAAAAAGAATCACTTGAACTTGTACCTCCTTCAAATCACCAAGATAAAGCTCCTACAGCTGCAGATCTGCTCACTATGACCTCCTCTTGCAAAATAAATGCAAGATGGAGCTTGAGGGAAGCTGGATCTTGAAATCCGAAAGCTCTTACTCTTGAATGGCACCTTTATGAATCTTCACTTTCAGCTTGAATGAGTATGAGCAAAATGATCCTTAAGGTTCAAGGAAGCAGAATGTGTGAAGAGATTGTGAAGAAAATGCTTGAGGAGAGAAATTCGAAGAGAAATGCAAGTGAGCAAGAAAGTGTGAATCTGGAAAATATGAGAGCCTCCTTCTGAATTTAGGGCATGCTTTGCTTTTATATGATTTGTATTTTCACCTGGCTAGGGTTTTTGAACCAAGAGTGGCATGAAGAGTGTGATTGAGGTGTATTGGCCAAATTGCATGAAAAGTGTGACTGCCTCATTCACCCGTGCAAACCCTCTTTCAAGTGAGCATTATGACTTCAATGCATCCCTTGATTTGTTTTGAATCAATACTGGCCTTTGGTTATGAGTGTAGCATGCTTTTTGAATGATTTTGCAATTTTACCTCTTGTGAAATACACCACATCTCATGCACGAATTTTATGGTATTTTTGGAGAAAAACTAACTTTAAGCCATGCCTTGTAAGAGTATGATCTTATTTGGTTCATAACACCACTTAAAAATAAGTTTCATGAGGTTTTGCATTTGGAGGAGACTTGTAATTCATGTCATGCCCTAGAATTCAAGAGATTTTTGAATGGCTTATCTCACAAACCATAAGGGCTATGAAAATGTAATTGTAATTTTTAGAAATGGGAGACATTAATCTTCAAATTTCATGTTTGGTGGCAATTCATTTGAAGCTTTTTTTCACCAAGTTATGTACACTTGAAAATTAGGGCAAAAGGTTACTAAAAATGGCAAATTTCATGACCAATCACGTGCCCAAAAATGGAAAACCCCTCAAAACCTCTTGATTCTTGATCTTTGATCTTGCCAAACCTCTTATAAGGTTATAAGAACATCCCTTGACCAAAAAAATAGGGTTGGACCCTTTGAATTCCCACAGTTGACTTCTAGAATGCACAATTGACCAATTTCCTCTTTTACAAGCAACTGAAGAAATACCTGACTTCCCCAAGGATTTTTCTCACCAAATTTCATCCATAGGATCCTCTTATCATATGAGAGACTTTGCCCAGATGAAATGTCCAAAGTCACAAGGATTTCATGCTTGAAACTCAAACCCTAATTTGGGATCATTGTGTAGGAGCTTTCCCTAGCTTGAATCCCCTGATTATCCTCCAACCTCCTGGGCTTTTGTGAATGATCTCAAGCTTGTGAATGCAATGTAGACTCCTTATAGGACTTGAGCAAATCCATTGGGCCTCTTGTTATAGCTTGAGGTGCCTCAAATCCCTCCACAGATGATCATATGCCTAATGCTAGGTCATGAGAATGTTATGCCTCATCTTTCCATGCAAAGATGCCAAGGATATGATATGCCTATAATGAATATGGTATGATGATTATGCTTAAAAAAGAAGAGGGAAAATTTGGGGTGTTACAGCTGCCCCTATTCAAACAACTGTTAATCTGAAAAGGACGGTAGCACGGGCTATCGACCGTTCAAGATAAACTGTGGTTGAATACCAAGAAAACCTGAAATTTGCACTCTGCTAGAGAATGCAAGAACTGGGAAATAAACCCAACCAAATGACGCTTTGGTGACTGAAGTGGAGAGAAAGCAGACGAGCTCCTTCCAAGTTGAAATTGTTATTTGGGAAACGAAATACTTTGACAGACGAGTCTTCTTCGAACAATCCTGCTACGCCAGGAACTGGACATACGAGCCCTCATATACTTTGCAAAACATACGACTTGAGACAGACAAATCTCCTTCGGATATACCTGTTACGCCAGGACCGGTGATGCACTTAAGTCTGTGGGATAGACATGCATAATTAAGGTATACGAACCCTCCCCATATATTATCCGTGGATATATGGTTTAAGACAGACGAGCCTTTTTCGAGCAAACCTATTACGCCAGGTGCAACATTAGTAAGTGGTGCTTGAGACAGACGAATCTCCTTCGGATAAACCTGTTACACCAGGACCGGTAACCATTTTGATGTTTAATCCCACCGTCAGGACTTCAAGCCTCTTCAACACAAACGAGCATTGGATGATCATCAAGAGAAACACAGACGAGTTCCATAAGTCAATGATACAGACGAATATCAGACGATGATCTAAGAAACACAGACGAGCGCTTTAGGCGATGATACAAACGAATATCAGTCACTAGTATAGACGAATACCAGAAATTCTGGAGTAGCAATACAGACGAGTACCCGAGTGATTATCAAATCAACATATATGGATATAAGCTAACACGGACGAGTGTGAGGGATGATACAGACGAGTATCCAAACCATGCAGAAGAGCTTCAAACATGCAATAAACACCGACGAGTGCTGGGGAATACAGATGGGCGACAAGCAAATATCAAACGCAGACGAGTGTTGGAAAGTGCATACGAGCAATAACAATTATCAAACACAGACGAGTATTGGAAAGTGTAGACGAGCAATAAGCAACTACAACCATGGGCAACTGCTTGGGAAAGCAAACGAGCAATACCAAAGTGATAACACATACGAGTGTTTGAGAAACGCAGACGAGCGGCAATAAAGTATGAACACAGACGAGTGTTGGAGAATACTTCCATGACGGTTGTATCTCAATCATGGAACTCTGTGGGGAAATGACGATCTTTCAGCACGATTGGGGAGATGCTTCCCCAAATATCCTTTGTTTGTGAACAGAGTTTTGACAGCTAAACTTTGTGAGGAATAGGCCTCCCACTGTCTGCTGAGCATGCTCCACTTGTGGGAAAATAAACTGCTGGGGATCCCCACCTGTCTTGACTTAGCTGGGGAAAATTCTGTTTGGGAGAATGTGACGCCATCCTGCAAAACCTGCAACAACAGAAAACACATATGTGCCCCGGGGACTTGCATGGTATGATTTGTTCATCCATCGTCACCCGACACTTCAAGAGGATTTCAAATGTTTCCCTGTAATGTCATTTTCTTTTAGAAAACAAACACCATGTTTTAAATGCAACGTTATTATTTTTGCCAAAAATTCAGGACATTTTTGCAAACAAAAATAAACACAACACAACTTTTTGACTGAATATTCTTTTATTGAAAAGCCTCTGAATAGGCAAACTTTTTTCATTAGGAAGCAACTACCTAGAAAGAGGTAGCTACCATAAAATTGAGAAAATAAATTATCCTAATGGCAATGGACACGACATCCCAATGAGTTTCCTTCTTGCTATGACCAACATGTCTTCAAAACTCTTCCTTCTTGCCTTCGCTTTCTGAAAAGATGAGGGGACTGATTCCTATTCTTCTGACATTGTCAAGCTGTACGAAACGATGATTTGGTTCAGATTACTCGGATCGCAGTTGTTCGCTTATTCCCTTGTTTTGCTTGGATCGCCCTTTCGGGTTTTCAATCCACCGGGATACCCTTTTTTGCCTGAGCTGTCCGATGTGGCTTTTCAACTCAACGGGTGTACATTTTTTTATTTATTTTCCCTAACTTTTGCCCGAGCTTTTTATTCTGGTTTTAGCTCGCCGGGATGCCCTTTTCTTGCCTGGACTTTTAATTATATTTTTGTGTCCAGCGGGTCTTTTATGCGAAGTATTTTTTAACTGCGTCTGAGTTAACAGGGGATTGGAAATCTTCTCCATCCATAGTGGTGAGCATCAGTGCTCCGCCTGAGAAAACTTTCTTTACTATGAACGATCCTTCATAGTTTGGGGTCCACTTGCCCCTGTGATCTGAACCTGGAGGAATGATCCTCTTGAGTACAAGCTCTCCTACTTGATACTCCCGAGTACGTACTCGTTGGTTGAATGCTCGCTTCATTCTCCTCTGATAAAGCTGACCATGGCAGATAGCCGCTAATCTCTTTTCCTCAATTAAACATAGCTGATTGTATCGAGCACGTACCCACTCAGCCTCATCAAGCTTCACATCCATCATCACCCGCAATGAAGGAATTTCTACCTCGACAGGCAAGACTGCCTCCATACCATATACCAATGAGAAGGGAGTTGCCCCAGTTGACGTCCTGACTGACGTTCGGTACCCATGCAACGCAAATGGTAACATCTCATGCCAATCTTTGTAAGTGACAACCATCTTTTGCACAATCTTCTTAATATTCTTATTTGCTTCCTCTACCGCACCATTCATCTTTGGTCGGTACGGAGAAGAATTGTGATGCTGGATCTGAAAGTCCCGGCACAAATCTGCCATCATCTTGTTGTTCAAATTAGAACCATTGTCAGTAATGATTCTTTCGGGCACTCCGTATCTGCAAATGATGTCCCTTTTCAAAAAAATGGCTACCACTTGACGAGTGACATTGGCGTATGATGCTGCTTCAACCCACTTAGTGAAATAATCGATCGCAACAAAGATGAAGCGATGACCATTTGAAGCAGTAGGCTCTATTTTTCCGATCATGTCAATGCCCCACATAGAAAAGGGCCAAGGAGATGGCATGACGTTGAGCGGGCTGGGAGGAACATGCACCTTGTCTGCATAAATCTGGCACTTGTGGCACTTACGGGCGTATGAACAACAGTCTGCATCCATTGTCATCCAATAATACCCCGATCTCAACAACTTCTTAGCCATAGCATGCCCTCCTGCATGAGTACCGAAAGATCCCTCGTGGACTTCCTGCATTAACAGGCTTGCTTCGTGTCTATTCACGCATCTGAGCAAGACCATGTCAAAGTTCCTCTTGTACAAAACCCCATTTGTATTCAAGAAGAAGCTGGAAGCAAGTCGTCTTAAGGTATTCTTGTCATTGGATGATGCCCCTGCTGGGTATTCTTTCTTTTCCAAGAAAAGCTTGATATCAAAGTACCAAGGTTTCTCATCAGACACTACGTCTACAGAGAAAGCATGAGCTGGTGTGTCAAGCCTGGAGATGTTAATCCTGGGCACATAATTCTAATACAAGACTTTGATAGACGAAGAAAGAGTAGCCAATGCATCGGCAAATTGATTCTCATCTCGTGGTATGTACTGAATCTTAACCGTTGTGAAGAACGTCAACAGTTTTATGGCATAATCCCTATAAGGAATTAAATGTTCTTGATGTGTATACCACTTGCCGGTAACCTGATTGATAACGAGGGCTGAATCTCCGAATATATCGAGGGTCTTAATTCGAAGATTAATAGCCTCCTCTATTCCCATTATGCACGCCTCATATTCCGCTTCATTATTAGTGCAGCCAAAAGTAATTCTGGCAGCGAAGGGAAAGTGAACACCTTCAGGAGTGATAAGAACGGCACCAACTCCACGTCCGTTGATATTGACTGCCCCATCAAACATCAACTTCCATTTGGATTCAGGGTCTGGCCCCTCCTCCGGAAGTGGTTCCTCGTAGTCTTTTGCTTTGAGGTACATGATGTCCTCATCAGGGAAATCAAACTTCATTGGCTGATAGTCATCTTCAAGAGGTTGATGTGCAAGGTAATCCGACAATACGCTTCCCTTGATGGCTTTCTGAGAAGTATAATGTATGTCATACTCTGTTAAGATCATCTTCCACCTAGCAACCCTTCCGGTTAACGCTGGTTTCTCAAAGATATAATTGACAGGATCCATTTTTGAGATTAGCAGTGTGGTATGGGTCAACATATACTGTCTTAGTCGGTGAGCAGCTCATACCAAAGCACAACAAGTTTTCTCGAGCAGTGAGTAACGGGATTCACAGTCGGTAAACTTTTTGCTAAGGTAATAAATAACATACTCTTTTCGACCAGACTCGTCATGTTAGCCTAAAACACACCCCATTGACCCTTCTAGCACAGTCAAGTACATGATAAGCGGCCGTCCTGGAACTGGAGGCATTAGAATCGGAGGTGTCTGCAAATATTCTTTTATCTTTTCAAAGGCTCTTTGACAGTCCTCATTCCACCTGACCGTTTGCTCTTTTCTTAGCAATTTGAATATTGGTCCGCACGTGGCAGTTAGATGATATATGAACCGTGAAATGTAGTTCAACCTCCCTAAAAACCCGCGCACTTCTTTTTCTGTTTTCGGTGCAGGCATATCTTGTATTGCTTTCACTTTTGCAGGATCCACCTCGATTCCTTTCTGTCTAACAATAAAACCCAACAATTTTCCGGAACGCACTCCGAAAGTGCACTTGTTTGGATTCAACCTCAGGTTATACTTTATCAGTCTATCAAACAGCTTCTTGAGATTGACCAGATGCTCTTCTTCGTCTCGGGACTTAGCAATCATATCGTCCACATAGCACTCTATCTCCTTGTGTATCATGTCGTGGAACAATGTGACCATAGCCCGCTGATACGTTGCCCCGGTGTTCTTCAACCCCAAGGGCATCACCTTGTAGCAGAATGTATCTGTCATACCCCAAATTTGTCCTACCCTTTTTATTTTTACTGTCCAATCATTGTTTCAAAGAAATAAAAAAAGTTGTACCATTTTATTTCTCTGTTTAACATATATTTCGAAAAGTAAAAAAACACGTGTTCCTCTGTCAAACAAAATGTGTACTAGTTGTTTTTGTCCGACATTTCGAAAAATCCAAAATATGCATCGTCTTTTTTTTTCTGTCTATTATTCAAAACAAAAATCTAAAAAAGGTACATTTATTTTCTAACTAAAATTTATTTCTGCTCTTTATCATAAATTATTTTCATTATTTAATTCTTTATCCAAAATTAAAAAAATTATTATCACTATTTCTTTAAGCTCATCATTTCTCCTTTATCCTTAATCACAAAATCACAAAAATTCTTTTTTAATATCTTATTATTATTTCTTATTTTTAAGTTTTCTTAAACCCATGTACAATTTCCAAAATTACAAAAAAAACTCATTATTGTTATTACCATTTTTTTATTATCTTTTTATAGTTTATTATTATTGCCTTTTATTATTATTAGTATTATTTCCATTATTATATTTCCATTACCTTTATTTTTATTTTTATTATTATTGTTATTTCTTATTATTAGTATTATTATTATCATTATTATTATAATTGTTATTGTTTTTATCCATTTCAAATCAACCATTATTTTATTATTATTATGGTACCCTCACAATCAAAACACAGCCTGTCCACTACTGCAGCAGGCAACACACTCACAACAAACTTTTCATCATTCACAATACAACTCACTTTTTTTCTTTTCCACTTTTACCAAAACACACATCATGACCACCCTACAAAACCGTGAATCATTATTCAATTACAAAGATCATCCTTAAGGCTCCATAATAACCACTGTGCAATATCACATTTTAATTTATTCGTCCTCCATACAAACCCTTCCTTGCCTCCTTTAAATTTCTAATCTTCTTCTTCATAACACTTTCTGCATTTTTTTTTACACACACACACACTTTGTTCCTTCATTGTGTGTCATCTTCCAAACCATTTGCAGCTGTTCACTTTCATTTAATAAACACACAAACTCAACAAAAAAATCCTCAAACCATGAACGCAGAATAAACAACATCACAGAAAATCCAAATCATACCATTCATGAACAAACTCACCACAGACACCGAAATCAACTCACCATCTCAGAACCACCACTGCATCCATAAACGACCTCCATTAAACCTCATAAACACCATCACTCAACCTTCAAACCTTATCATACTCATCACCACAAATCCCACAAATAAACCAGATCCAAAGCCTAGACCACCGTCGTTCAACTAACCTCACCACCACTACCGTGAAACTGAGAAACAGCAAAATCACAAACTGAAACCAACACCAATCCACCAAACCACATCACCTCTTCACAAACCCAAAACAAAATCTGTGAAACTAACCACCGCGCCATCACCACATCCTCACTAACAAACCGAAAACCTCCAAGTCCGAGCCACAACCGCTTCGACCGTCACCTCACCACTCTTCATCACGAAACCGCGCCTCTAACCCGCGCCGCCGTCAAACCCACGCCGCGCCGATCGAAACTACGGAGAAGCTCAGACCAATTCCTACCGTGAGAAGAGAAGCCGAGAGACGAAATTGAGAAGAAGAATCTGAGAGACTTCCGCCGTCGTAACCGTGAGCGAGAGAGATCCACAGAGAGACTGAATCGAATCTGCGGAGAGAAATTGAGGGTGGGTACCGTTCTTTTGTTATTCCCAATTTTTTTTAAGTAAATGGGGGCGATGGCGTGAAATCTGGAAAAAGGGGATGAGGTTTATTTTTTCATTATGGTTTATTTTGGATTTATACTGATGTTTAATGTGTTTTTTTATTTATATTTATTTTTATAACCCCTAGGTTTTATTACAGGATATTTGGGTTCAGCCTATTCCTTATTCCATACTTTGTCTTCAGCTCTGCACCCTTCACTAGGTTATTTATTTATTTATTTATTTATCATCTTTTCTTCTTTTAAAAAAAATAGAGGAAAAAAACTCCTTCACTTTATTGATTTATTTTGGATTTTTTTGTTATAGTTAGATATATTTTGATATATGTAATTTTCCTATTATTTTATTTTGAGTTTTATTTTATTCTTATTAGGGCCAATGATATGACAAAAGGCCGTTTTTCGCCCGATTTTAATCGGTGATATTCGGTGAATATGAGGCCCTCCTTGTATTTAGTTTTTATTATTTTTTCATTTTTATTATTTTTGCGAAACATGTAAATTAATTTAGTTTATATTATTATTCTTAACATTATTTAATTTATTTAATTATTCAATTTATTATTCAATTTATTTTTTGCAATTTAATTTATTCATTTATTTTCGCATTTCAAATTATGTTTCGACTCCTCATAGAACGGTTTCCTTAAACCGATTCTAAGGTAGTTCACGAAATAAATTTCGCCGCGTCCCGAAAAAGATCCAACGCCTTCGAATAGTTGTTCTCGATTAAAAGGTCCAACGCCTTCGAATAGTTGTGTCCCGATTAACAGGCCGAACGCCTTCGAACCGTTCAAAAACACTGCACACACGCTTCCTCTTGGGCAAACTACAACAAGACCTCTTTATTTCTCGCAATCCCCTGTATTTATTTTGTATCCCTCTCCCATTACTTTGTACGCATTTTATTTTCCATATTTTATTTAATTCTGAATCATTGGTCCAACGCCAAGCGATTGCACTTGCACACTCGCACTTTATTTTCCAGTTATCTTTTTCGTTTATTAGGATTCACCTCTCTTTGCGAGCCGAGCGCATTGTGCCTCGCTAACAAACCACAAAAATAAACTCCATTTGCATTTACCCTTTAACCTCAAAAAACCAAAACGTTTCGATTAGATCCAAACCCTTGATCCAACGTCAAGCGATCTTAGGAAATAAATACTTTAATAAATGCGAGAAGATTTGTACGCCACGAGCCTTAAGCGGTAGAAAGGAGGATAACAAGCTCTCGTTACTCGCTCCGATTATTTCGACGCAGGACGCTCGTCCTGTTGGGCGAGATAAACTATCCATAGTCTTTAGTGCATTTCAACTCCAAAACCCTTTCATCGACGAAAGGTAATAAAATCAACAACCATTACCCTTAGTAGGCCGAACTACGAGGCTCTGATTTTCCCATTGCACACGGGAGTACGTAGGCACGAGGATCTCAATCCTTGCCGAGCACCTAGGATCAATCTAACTTATAATTCAACTCATTTCCCTCTAGCAAGCAATTCGTTTAAGCATAGACATCCTTTCGCGCGCGTTAACTTAGATGGTTCCCATCGAGTACGATGGATGTAGGGGGTGCTAATACCTTCCCCCTGCATAACCGACTCCCGAACGCAGGCAATGGTTTCGTTGACCTTTGTCCTCATCCTTCTCTTCCCGGGTTGTATCTATATCTTCCCTTTCCCTCTTCGGGAATAAATAGAATTAGGTGGCGACTTTTCAGTCCGTCCAGCGCGCGGCTCCGTCCTTTCGGATCGCGTAAGGTCGTATTTTTCGGGGTACGACAACTGGCGACTCTGCTTGGGATTGGTTCACCCCTATGCGAGTCAGGCCTAGTCTAGGTTCCCGTGCTTGTTTGGTTGTTTGCTTTTTATGCCTTGCTTGTTTATTTTTATCGCATTCCATTTTATATATCTTGTGGCTCCTTGGTACTATAATTTGGATCGATACTTTGTAAAAGAAACTTGAGGGAAAGGCTCTATACCCGGGCTTACGAGTATGAACTTAAGTTAGCGAGGTTGTGTAGTATGGGCTCCCGAGGGAACCTCTCTCGTGGGTTGTCGATACGAAAACCTCACTTGGAGTATATTCTAATAAGAATACTGACAACCGTCAAGTCCTTAACGTGTGTGCTCAGTTGCTTTCATTAGGGTCATCAACTCTGAGGACCTTTAGAACCTTTTGGTTAAAACATCGATTGATGGTTGCGTAGTATTGGGCACCAGGGTTCGCCCTCGCGTGGCTCGATACGAAAACCTCACTTGGAATAGACTTACTCAATGGAGTTGATTGACTGTCAAGAATGTATGAAATTGACACGTGCATCAAACAGTTGAGAAAGTTCCATAACTCCAGGACTTTATTTAAACCTTGTGTCGATGATCACGTAGTATGGACTCCCGAGAAAATTTGATCTCGTGGGTTGTTGATACGAAGATCTCACCCAAAATAGATTCATATGGCGGAGTCAATCAACCGTCATGCTTATGGCGCGTGTGATGAACAGCCATATAAGTTGATAACTTTGGGATCCCTAAACCTTAGAGTTTACCCAGTGAGTTCCTGATCAGAGTATCCTCCATCTGTACCTTGGACTCGTGAAACCCTGATCTTGTGATCCTGGATTCTGACATTGCATGTCATTTCATTTGCATTATTATTCATCTTGCATTTCATTCCAATATCCAGAACTCATTTCATGTTCCTCCATCTTCAGTAAATCAAGCTGGTTTCCCGACGCCCGTATCGTGCTAGACGACCGTATCTAACTAGAGCCAACACTAGAAGACTGATGGACGTGATTCAAGAAGAGCAAGCTGCTATGAGGGAAGAGATTGACTCGGTCAAGAGCAATATTGACCAGATTTATGAGACTTTGCAAACTTTGGCTAGGATGGAAGAACGTCGCGAAGCTGCTGCAGCAGTGAACAATGCTCAAGTGCAAGGATCTACATCACACGCGATGCCTTCAATTCCAGTTCCAAATCCTTTGGTTTATGGTTTGCCTCCAGGCTTCACTCCTGCTGTTGAAGAGGTCACTTCCCAACCAATACCTGCTTCTGGTGTCACTGTTGGTGCTATTCCTCAAGCTCAACCTATTCCAATTCAAGTCCAGTTTCCTCAAACTGAAGAGAATCATCAAGTTGAGTATGAGATGCATATTGTTGTTCCAATCACCAACCCTCAGGCTGTTCAAGAGTCTGAAGCTATGAAGATGTGCCGCGAGTTAGCTGAAAAACTCCGAATCATGGAAGGACACAACTCAACTTCTCTGAGTGCCTCAGACATGTGCTTAGTTCCAGATGTTGTGATCCCTGCTAAGTTCAAACTGCCAGAATTCGAGAAATACAAAGGCCTCAGCTGTCCTGAGCTTCATTTGAGGATGTACTGCAGAAAAATGGCCGCTCATTCCAAAGATGATAAGCTTATGATCCATTGCTTCCAAGACAGCCTGTCTGGAGCGTCTCTAGAATGGTACATGCAGCTCGAACGCAACAATGTTCGTACTTGGCTTGATTTATCTGATGCATTCAAAAAGCAGTACAAGTACAACACTAACCTTGCTCCTAACCGTACTCAACTTCAGAGTATGTCTCAAAAGGAAAGCGAATCCTTTAAGGAGTACACCCAACGTTGGAGAGAGCTAGCCGCCAGAGTGCATCCTCCATTGGTTGACCGTGAATTGATCGATATCTTCATGGGTACCCTACAGGGGCAATACTACGAGAAGCTGATCAGCAGCGTATCTTCTGGATTTTCAGACATGGTGATGGTCGGAGAAAGAATCGAAGAAGGTTTGAAAAGTGGAAAGATCCAAGGAGGCCCTAGCAGCCAAGTCAATGCCAAGAAACCTTTCAACGGGTACAAAAAGGGCGAAACAAATGCCATTTCTGCTGCAAGTGGGAATTTTTAACAGAGTGCATCTGCACCAGTTCCCTACTATCAGTACCCTTATGTTGCTGCTGCACAATATGCTCCTATGCCATATCAGCCAGTTCCTCCAATGCCTTATCACCAGGCCTTTCAAGCTTTATTTCCGCCTCAGATGGCTCATCAACCACGTCCACCTCCAATGGTTGCAGCTGCGCAATATGCACCTGGCCCATACCAGCAACCGACTTATCCACCACGGCCTGGTCAACAACAACAACGCGCTTCTCAACAGCGTCCATCATATCAGCAAAGAGGATATGATAGGCACATTGATCCCCTGCCTATGACATATTCTGAAATCTTTAAACAGCTGACGGCAAAAGGACCTCTTACTTTTAGAGATATGCCACCTCAGACTGGCAATACCCGGAACTATGATGCCAATGCTCGCTGTGAGTATCACAAAGGTGCTCCAGGTCACACAATCGAGAACTGCCATGCCTTCAAACACTTGATTCAGGATATGATCAACTCTAAAGATCTCACTCTCACTCCGAGAAATGCAAATGTCCAGAACGATCCAATACAGCCGCACGGTGCCAACAAGTGAAGACATTTGAAGGGGTTGTTGAAGACCAAGCTGAGTAGTCTCCAACTTTGAAGCATTCAATCAAGAGAAGTTCAATTCCTCAAATCAAGGCAGCCAGTGCCATTTATGATTTCAACATTCCTGTTATTTTGTAATGTTTGTTAAGTACTATTTGCTTTGAACATTGTTATTTGTATTTGGTTTTGTTAATGTTATGTTTATGCATGTTTTTGAATCAGTTTATTCGCATTCGCTCATCATTTATCATTTATCGCAAAAATCACAAAAATATATTTCCCTTCACTTCACTTTAGCAAATATTTGAGGGAGGATGATGAAAACGAAATACCCATAACTATTGCGGTATGCTTTCGGATAAAACCTCGTCAATGATGTACAGGCATTCTTTCAAATCCCCAAACACTGGAGATATAAGGAGTTAATCCCTAGTCAACCACTTCGAGCCTAGAAGTAGGAGTTTCTTTCAGATACAAACCCTTATATTTAACCTGGGGCAGGGTAGTTTGTTCAGTTAGCCTGACTACACCTTCGAATCGCAAGATGAGACATCCCGTCAGAGGACCATCAACAAATGACTTGGCAGTCACAACATTCAAACAAAAAAAAGAGAAAAAGAAAAGGAAAAAACCACTAAGTTGAGCACCCAAAGGGAGACTTAGTCAAAAAATCAAAAGGAGGAGCCCAAATCCTCAGCAAAAACAAAACAAATATCAGTGACCACCAAATCAAAAATCAAAGGGTCACTAACAACAAAATAAGATGACTGTCACTTTCAAGCTAACTTTGAAGCTTCATCTTTCACTCTTGCAACATCAAAACAAATGCAAAGTTAACTGAACGTAGGACTGGAGAAAATTACGAAGAATGGGCGGGTACAAATCAAACTTTGAGCCTTATACCTTTGTTTCCCAAACCATTAACCATACCACATTACAACCCTCAAAAGACCTAATTGAGGCATGGTTTATTCTGAAAATTTATTACCAACAAGGTTGCATAAAATGACTCCCATATATTTTCTAATCTTAAATCTTAATTGCACATTATTCTTGTTGCATTTTTCACGCTCTTCCTAAATAAGCACCTCGTGAGGACTAACAGTCCATTCGTCACACTATCACAATCATTCAAATAAATTGATCTTCTCAAAACTTACATGAACTTTACATTAACACTACCATTTGTGTATGAATAATTTAATTGCAATTTAGTGTTTGACATCAGTACAATCCCAACAAGGGGCAATCAAGAGAGAAATTTGAACTTCATTAGTGCCAACATGAATCCAGACTACCTCAACAGTCTAATCATAGGCAAAATCATCTTTCAACAACCTAGTCAGGGGCAAGATCACCTTCAAAAGCTTAATCAGGGACAGGTCATGTCATGGTCATTGTCAAAGCTTCCCATCAATTTTATTCCAGATACCCTACAGGCAGGGGCAAGCAAACAAGGAGCAAATCTTCCTATTTCTTCTCCCCAGCTGAACAGGCAGTTCTTGCCAGACGTTGGCAATCATTCAAAGTAAACCAGTCTTCATGTGTCAATTAAGTCGCTTCGCTCACCAGCAGATAACCAAACTTGGAGCTTTCAGATCCATCTTCTGATCATACATCGTCGAAGATCGAGTGTCGGGAAATCAGTCCCTCCACCCACCCAAAGTCCAATCATTATTGGCAACTACCAAACCAAAAGTCCACCAAGCTGGCACCTTCCAATTACTCATATGCATCATTATGCATCATCAACGTCATAAGCATCATTTGCAGCATGTGCATCATTTGCATGCCTAAATAAATCAGCTTTCCATACCCCCAACATTATCGAATTTATATCTCAGTGCATAAGCATTTGCATCGTATCTCCATCCTTATGGAATACCATTTCAAGAAGAAAAAAAAACAATCAAGCATGAATTATATAATCCAGGATCACCGCAAGTTTCCAGTCCTTTCCCCAGCGGAAGTCAGGATCATATCAATCGAAGATTCCAGGCGTCTCCTCGGAGGATTCAGTGGTCGTATTTAAATTCTATTCGCTTTATCTTCCTCTGTTGATAAGTGATTTTATTTTCAGTCATTCGCCTTATCATCTTCTGGTGATAAGTGACTTTTATTTTCAGTCATTTGCCTTATCTTCCTCTGTTGATAAGTGATTTTATTTTTCAGTTCTTCGCCTTATCTTCCTCTATTGATAAGTGAGTTTATTTTCAATCATTCGCCTTATCATCCTCTGTTGATAAGAGAGTTTATTTTAAGTTATTCGCCTTATCTTCCTCTGTTGATAAGTGATTTTATTTTTCAGTCATTTCGCCTTATCATCCTCTGTTGATAAGTGATTTTAATTTCAGTTATTCGCCTTATCACCCTCTGTTGATAAGTGATTTTATTTTTCTGTCATTCGCCTTATCATCCTCTGTTGATAAGTGAGTTTATTTTTCTGTCTTTCGCCTATCATCCTCTGTTGATAAGTGATTTTAATTTCAGTTATTTGCCTTATCATCCTCTGGTGATAAGTGATTTTATTTTCAGTCTATTGCCTTATCATCCTCTGTTGATAAGTGAGTTTATTTTTTCTGTCTATTGCCTTATTATCCTCTGTTGATAAGTGATTTTAATTTCAGTTATTTGCCTTATTATCCTCTATTGATAAGTGAGTTTATAATTTCAGTCCATTTGCCTTATCATCCTCTGTTGATAAGTGATTTTATTTTTCAGTTATTTGCCTTATCGCCCCCTGGTGATAAGTGTTTTATTTTGTCAACTTGTTTCTTGCTGTGTCACCCATCACTTCCAATTTTAATTACGTGCTATTTTCACAATTTCTTTCTTTTCAGAAAAATTTGGAGTCTGTTAGTATCTAATTATCTTATACCTTGAAAGACTGGACGCGAGCCAGTTCATCTTACTCGGTCTTAGCCAATTCGATAGGGGCATCTGTCATACCCCAAATTTGTCCTACCCTTTTTAATTTTACTGTCCAATCATTGTTTCAAAGAAATAAAAAAAGTTGTACCATTTTATTTCTCTGTTTAACATATATTTCGAAAAGTAAAAAAACACGTGTTCCTCTGTCAAACAAAATGTGTACTAGTTGTTTTTGTCCGACATTTCGAAAAATCCAAAATATGCATCGTCTTTTTTTTCTGTCTATTATTCAAAACAAAAATCTAAAAAAGGTACATTTATTTTCTAACTAAAATTTATTTCTGCTTTTTATCATAAATTATTTTCATTATTTAATTCTTTATCCAAAATTAAAAAAATTATTATCACTATTTCTTTAAGCTCATCATTTCTCCTTTATCCTTAATCACAAAATCACAAAAAAAAAATTATTATCTTATTATTATTTCTTATTTTTAAGTTTTCTTAAACCCATGTACAATTTCCAAAATTACAAAAAAAACTCATTATTGTTATTACCATTTTTTTATTATCTTTTTATAGTTTATTATTATTGCCTTTTATTATTATTAGTATTATTTCCATTATTATATTTCCATTACCTTTATTTTTATTTTTATTATTATTGTTATTTCTTATTATTAGTATTATTATTATCATTATTATTATAATTGTTATTGTTTTTATCCATTTCAAATCAGCCATTATTTTATTATTATTATGGTACCCTCACAATCAAAACACAGCATGTCCACTACTGCAGCAGGCAACACACTCACAACAAACTTTTCATCATTCACAATACAGCTTGTTTTCTTTTCCACTTTTACCAAAACACACATCATGACCACCCTACAAAACCGTGAATCATTATTCAATTACAAAGATCATCCTTAAGGCTCCATAATAACCACTATGCAATATCACATTTTAATTTATTCGTCCTCCATACAAACCCTTCCTTGCCTCCTTTAAATTTCTAATCTTCTTCTTCATAACACTTTCTGCATTTTTTACACACACACACACTTTGTTCCTTCATTAAGTGTAATCTTCCAAACCATTTGCAGTTGTTCACTTTCATTTAATAAACACACAAATTCAACACAAAAATCCTCAAACCATGAACGCAGAATAAACAACATCACAGAAAATCCAAATCATACCATTCATGAACAAACTCACCACAGACACCGAAATCAACTCACCATCTCAGAACCACCACTGCATCCATAAACGACCTCCATTAAACCTCATAAACACCATCACTCAACCTTCAAACCTTATCATACTCATCACCACAAATCCCACAAATAAACCAGATCCAAAGCCTAGACCACCGTCGTTCAACTAACCTCACCACCACTACCGTGAAACTGAGAAACAGCAAAACCACAAACTGAAACCAACACCAATCCACCAAATTACATCACCTCTTTACAAACCCAAAACAAAATCTGTGAAACTAACCACCGCACCATCACCACATCCTCACTAACAAACTGAAAACCTCCAAGTCCGAGCCACAACCGCTTCGACCGTCACCTCACCACTCTTCATCGCGAAACCGCGCCTCCAACCCGCGCCGCCATCAAACCCACGCCGCGCCGATCGAAACTACGGAGAAGCTCAGACCAATTCCTGCCGTGAGAAGAGAAGCCGAGAGACGAAATTGAGAAGAAGAATCTGAGAGACTTCCGCCATCGTAACCGTGAGCGAGAGAGATCCACAGAGAGACTGAATCGAATTTGCGGAGAGAAATTGAGGGTGGGTACTGTTCTTTTATTATTCCCAATTTTTTTATGAAAATGGGGGCGATGGCGTGAAATCTGGAAAAAGGGGATGAGGTTTATTTTTTCATTATGGTTTATTTTGGATTTATACTGATGTTTAATGTGTTTTTTTATTTATATTTATTTTTATAACCCCTAGGTTTTATTACAGGATATTTGGGTTCAGCCTATTCCTTATTCCATACTTTGTCTTCAGCTCTGCACCCTTCACTAGGTTATTTATTTATTTATTTATCATCTTTTCTTCTTTTAAAAAAAATAGAGGAAAAAAACTCCTTCACTTTATTGATTTATTTTGGATTTTTTTGTTATAGTTAGATATATTTTGATATATGTAATTTTCCTATTATTTTATTTTGAGTTTTATTTTATTCTTATTAGGGCCAATGATATGACAAAAGGCCGTTTTTCGCCCGATTTTAATCGGTGATATTCGGTCAATATGAGGCCCTCCTTGTATTTAGTTTTTATTATTTTTTCATTTTTATTATTTTTGCGAAACATGTAAATTAATTTAGTTTATATTATTATTCTTAACATTATTTAATTTATTTAATTATTCAATTTATTATTCTATTTATTTTTTGCATTTTAATTTATTCATTTATTTTCGCATTTCAAATTATGTTTCGACTCCTCATAGAACGGTTTCCTTAAACCGATTCTAAGGTAGTTCACGAAATAAATTTCGCCGCGTCCCGAAAAAGATCCAACGCCTTCGAATAGTTGTTCTCGATTAAAAGGTCCAACGCCTTCAAATAGTTGTGTCCCGATTAACAGGCCGAACGCCTTCGAACCGTTCAAAAACACTGCACACACGCTTCCTCTTGGGCAAACTACAACGAGACCTCTTTATTTCTCGCAATCCCCTGTATTTATTTTGTATCCCTCTCCCATTACTTTGTACGCATTTTATTTTCCATATTTTATTTAATTCTGAATCCTTGGTCCAACGCCAAGCGATATCACTTGCACACTCACACTTTATTTTCCAGTTATCTTTTTCGTTTATTAGGATCCACCTCTCTTTGCGAGCCGAGCGCATTGTGCCTCGCTAACAAACCACAAAAATAAACTCCATTTTCATTTGCCCTTTAACCTCAAAAAACCAAAACGTTTCGATTAGATCCAAACCCTTGATCCAACGTCAAGCGGTCTTAGGAAATAAATACTTTAATAAATGCGAGAAGATTTGTACGCCACGAGCCTTAAGCGGTAGAAAGAAGGATAACGAGCTCTCGTTACTCGCTCCGATTATTTCGACGCAGGACGCTCGTCCTGTTGGGCGAGATAAACTATCCATAGTCTTTAGTGCATTTCAACTCCTAAACCCTTTCATCGACGAAAGGTAATAAAATCAACAACCATTACCCTTAGTAGGCCGAACTACGAGGCTCTGATTTTCCCATTGCACACGGGAGTACGTAGGCACGAGGATCTCAATCCTTGCCGAGCACCTAGGATCAATCTAACTTATAATTCAACTCATTTCCCTCTAGCAAGAAATTCGTTTAAGCATAGACATCCTTTCGCGCGCGTTAACTTAGATGGTTCCCATCGAGTACGATGGATGTAGGGGGTGCTAATACCTTCCCCCTGCATAACCGACTCCCGAACCCAGGCAATGGTTCCATTGACCTTTGTCCTCATCCTTCTCTTCCCAGGTTGTATCTATATCTTCCCTTTCCCTCTTCGGGAATAAATAGAATTAGGTGGCGACTCTTCAGTCCGTCCAGCGCACGGCTCCGTCCTTTCGGATCGCGTAAGGTCGTATTTTTCGGGGTACGACAGTACCCCACGGGGTAATGAACGTTGTTTTCTCCATGTCTTCCGGTGCCATATTAATCTGATTATACCCGGAGAAGCCATCCATGAAGGAAAATACTGAGAATTGAGCGGTGTTATCTACCAGCACATCAATGTGAGGTAATGGAAAGTCATCTTTTGGGCTTACTCTGTTTAGATCCCGGTAATCAACGCACATCCGGACTTTGCCGTCTTTCTTTGGTACAGGCACAATGTTAGCTACCCAAGGTGGGTAACTAGTTACGGCAAGGAATCCGGCATCCCACTGCTTCTGGACTTCCTCCTTGATCTTCATCGCCATGTCAGGACGAGTTCTTCTCAACTTATGTTTCACAGGAGGACAGTCTTCTCTCAATGGTAGCTTATGCACAACAATGTCAGTATCTAACCCTGGCATATCTTGATACGACCAGGTGAAGATATCCACATATTCACGCAGCATACCGATCAACTCTTTCTTTACCTTGGCCTGCAGACTGGCCCCAATCTTTATCTCTTTCTTCACATCTTCAGCTCCAATGTTGATGATCTCTATTTCTTCCCGATGAGGCTGAATGACCCTTTCCTCTTGTTTCAACAACCTTACCAATTCTTCGGGTAGTTCACAGTCTTCCTCAACCCCTTCATCAGCTTGGTAGATAGGATTGTTAAAGTCATGCGTGGTCATAGCAGGAACGTTATCACTAGAATCCGGTTGATCAACACTGCACAGATGATGTGCTTATTTCAGAATCTGTTTATTTTTCAAAAGAGACGCAAACACACAAACAAAAAGGAAAAACACATTGCCATTTGATTTTTTTGTGAAAAATTTAAAATGAAAGAAAGAGAACACACTTTTTGCTTGAAAAATGTCCTTTATTTCATGGTAAAATATAATGCATTAAAAGCATGGTGGCCCTACAAATGGATCCATTCACCTTGGGCAGAGTGCAGGATTGACAATGCAGCATGATAAAAAGGAAACAAGTAAATTACTTTGGTTGCCAGGTAACTTGGACGATGTCTTCAGCATACCAGTTCTTGAGCTCCTCTCCGGGTACCCATGGATGAATCCAGTTGTCCCAGTCACCATCACTGTCTCCATCTTCACTTGTTGCACAGATGTGGTTGCGATCGAGCATCCCAGCGCTTGTAAAAGTAATAGCTTTACCACTTGGAGGCCAATTGGACCCATCAGGCTGATAACCAAGCCCAAACTTATCATCTTTCTTCTCTAATTCCAGCAACTTGCCCCAGCCCTGGGCGCTTCCAGATTGAACCACCTCCTTGGCCTGCTTGTAGGAGTGAATGGAGGTACCTTCTTTCTCATTGTTCCTCTCTAACGGAGCCAAAATGCTGACATTAACCGCTTCGAAGGCCTGACACAGTGTTTCATGGATCTCTCCGTCCATCTCGACATATTTGAAAGTTGATAAGTGGCTCACAAAGATATCTTCCTCTCCGCACACAGTGATAACTTGGCCATCAACCACGTATTTCAACTTCTGATGCAAAGTGGAAGTGACTACTCCTGCAGCGTGAATCCATGGGCGTCCCAGCAAGCAACTGTATGCGGGCTGAATATCCATGACGTAGAATGTGCTCTTGAATACTTGAGACCCTATTTTCACAGGTAACTCAACTTCTCCGAACACAGACCTTCTGGACCCATCAAAAGCTTTCACTATCAAATCACTGGGTCGCAAGACAATTCCATCTACGTTCAACTTCATTAAGGCTTTCTTCGGGAGTACATTAAGCGAAGAGCCTGTGTCAACCAGGACATGCGACAAAACAACACCCTTACACTCCATAGTAATATGCAGTGCTTTGTTGTGGTTACGGCCCTCTGAAGTAAGGTCTCTATCTGTGAAGCCTAACCCGTGGCTTGCATTCACACTGCCCACTACAACTTCCAGTTGATTAACAGTTATCTCTTGAGGAACATATGCCATTTGCAACACTTTCAGCAAGGCTTCTCTATGTGCTGGAGAACACATCAGCAAAGACAGAATTGATATTTTGGACGGTGTCTGGTTCAATTGTTCAACTACCTTGTAGTCACTCTTCTTTATTATTCGCATAAATTCTTCCACTTCTTTCTCAAAGGTACCCTGTCCAGCAGCAGGAGTTGTCATTTCTTCAGTCGCTGTTTGCTTTCCTTTAGCCTTTGCCGCAGCTTCAGCTTCAGGATCTCCTCTTAGAACTTGAGGAGCAAAAAGACGACCACTTCTCGTAAAGCCACCAACCCCTCCGACGTTCACTACAGTCGGGTCAATTGCTACTGACTTACTCTCGACCTTCTGTCCTTCCACGTACACATCTGAGTCGTAATGCCATGGGATGGCTTTATCATCAGTATAAGGAACAGGCCCAGGAACAATAATAGTAACAGAACTGACTTCAGGAGTATAAATAGTCACAGGCTTTCTTCTAGCAGGTACCTCAACTGGATCATAGTAAATGGTTATAGTGGACACACGATCACCTCCATTATCAACTTTATCAAACTGCAATGACCCTTCATCAATCAGATTCTGCAGCCCCACCTTCAGGTCTTCACAACCGTTCACTGCATTCAAACACTTTTCACAATCAGAACCGCATCCTGGAAACACTTGTCCTTTTAACAGCCTCTCCTTCACCACCAGCAATGGAGTCTTCACTTCTTCTATGCTTAGAATCAAACTTAACTTCTCACCACCATCAACAACATTTATTCTAGCCCTTACATGGTTTGGGATAGGGTTTGAAGTAACATTAGGTGGCGGTGCGAATTTAATTGCCTTGGAGTCGATCAAATCTTGAACTTTATGCTGTAGCGCCCTGCACTTCTCAGTTGAGTGCTCGGGTGCCCCTAAATGGAAAGCGCATCTAGCATTGGCATCGTACCCCACTGGAAGCTCTCCAGGTGGTGGTGGTGCTAATGTCCTCAGTTGTATCAAGTTCAGGTCTAGCAATCTCTGCAGCAATGCAGTGTATGTCATGGGAATTGCTTAAAGCACCCTATTAGCCGGACGAGTTTGTCTCGGTTGATAAGGTATTTGCTGATAATTGCTGCGTTGTGGTTGTTGTTGTTGTTGTTGAGGTTGTACCTGCTGCACAGGGCTAGAAGGGATAGTGACAGCTGCCACTTGCTCATATGCTCTTCTATATCCTCGGCCCTGTCCTCGGCCATACACAGCATTGGTTTCACCTTCTCTCCTTCTCGGAGGCCCGTTGAAAGCTTTTCTTACACCGCTCGAGCTGCTCGCACTGGTGTCCTGAATCTTCCCCATTTTTAACAGAGTCTCGACCCTCTCGCCTGCTATTAATATATCATTGAACTTGGTTGCCGAACAGGACGCCAACCTTTCGATAAACACCCCTTGCAATGTTCCCATGAACATATCAGCCATCTCATTCTCCAGCAATGGTGGTTGTACTCTAGCAGCAAGTTGACGCCACCTTTGAGCATACTCCTTAAAGCCTTCCTTATCATTTTGAGACATATTCTACAGTTGAGTGCGATTTGGAGCCATGTCCAAATTGTACTGGTATTGCTTCACGAACGCCTCTACCAAGTCCTTCCAGCTCTTAACATTGACCCTACTTAGTTTCATATACCATTCCAAGGAGGCCCCAACCAGGTTGTCCTGGAAATAATACATCATAGCTTCTTATCGTCAGTATGGGCAGCAATTCTTCCTACAAAGGACTGGAGGTGAGTCTTTGGACATGTTGTGCCGTTGTACTTCTCGAAGGTCGGGACCTTGAACTTGTAAGGGATTCTAACCCCTGGAACCAAGCCCAAGTCAGTAATATCGAACCCCAGAGAACTCTGAGATTGAATGGCCCTGATCTGTTCAGCCATCTCTTCAAACTTTCTGTTCATTTCAGCCCCCTGGCCTTCCGTTTCGTCCAGCAGAGTAAACTGTTCGTCTTGACCGTCCATCTATATGTTGTTCAGTCCATCATTGATAATGGTGACCCCTGGCTATGCCACAGGGATTTCAACTTGACGGGCGCTAGCACCGTTACGATTACCTCCATCAGCAGCCCCATTGTTCCTGGCTTGATTACTTTCTACCAACTCACGTAAACGCTTTTGATTCTGGCCCATCCCTGTCATAAGGGTCATAAAATTGTCCATTCTTAACCTCAAGTTAGCTAAATCAGCCTGCATTTGATCCATGACTCTTTCTTTGTTGACTCTTGTGGGATATCTGTGTATGATCGGCTGTTCTCGAACCTTCCTAGGAGCTATAGTGCCTGAAACGACATAAACGTTAGAAACTGAAGAACTACCTGCAAAACAAACAAACACGTTATATGCATGCAATGTAACTGCTCATGTTTCTAAGTTTAGGCATTTGTATGCCCCAGTTCTGGCATTTTCTCTAGATAACCACTTTGAGCGTTAGTTTTCAATCTTTCCCTTTGAAGGGTGTTCAGATCTTAGCAGTATCAGACAAACAACTTTGCATATTCAGACATGGTAATTTGCATATTAACACTGCATAATATGGATAACCCACTGCCGGCCAAAAGTTAGAGCACAAAATTCCCCAAAGGGTTACAAGTTAACACATGAACAAAAACAAAAGATAAAGCAAGACTCCTACAACAAGCCTGTAGGTAGTCTGAACCATAACAAAATAAATCTAAACTAAAGACCCAGATTCTTCTGCATTTGTCTCTGTCCTGCTTTTCTTCACACCTGCCCTCAGCTTGAGCTCTTCAATCTCCTTCAATGCCTCCTCCAAGGCTATCTGGCTTTGTGCCAACTGCTGAGTCTTTTCCCTTCGTATGTTGTGGACTTGCTCCACCTCTTCTTTCTTGAAGGCCATTTGTACCTCGAAAAACTCTTCTTTTTCCTTATACTTCTTCTGCTCCTGTTCCCTTTGGCCTTGCAACCAAACAATGGACTGGCGAGCCTCTTTAAGAGTCTTCAAAGTCTTCTTGCGCTCCGCTTCTCTTTTTGCCTCCATCAGACCCAATCTCTGAAAGTGAGCTTCCCTTCCAACAAACTCTTTCTCTTTAGCTTCCAATGAGGCTTGCATCTTCTGCAGCTTTCCCTCTGCTTCATTTTTGGCACGATTGGCAAGATGGTATAAGTTGACCATTTCAGCGTTCTCCACTCGGACTTCGTGCAGCTGAGCTTCCAGTTTCTTATACTCTTCAAGGGAGACAGTACTCTGACATGGCACTTCTTTAGGATATAATGGAGCTTCTACTGAGAATGGCATGAGAACTTCCTCTACACGTTTCTGCAACCATGTAGCAAAAGAAGGATATGTCTTGGGATCTACTCTGCCAAAGTCTTTCTTACCTTTCCTCACCCTGTGAGCCCAAGCCTAAGATGCTTGTAGGACCAACTCCTTGTTTCCCTCCACAGGAAAATACAAAGATTCAGCAAATTCTTCCATTCTTGGTGGATCTCTCAGAGGATAACCAAATTGCTTCCTGGCTAATGCTGGATGATAACTGATCACACCCTTCCTTCTTAGCAAAGGCACTCCAGTAAATCTTCCACAACTGACCAGCAACTCTTTTCCCAGCAGATCTCTGTCATATCCCCAAGCTATATCCTAAGAAGTTAGCCCCATTAGCCTCCTAGACCACCTCCATTCATATCTCATCTCCTTGAAAGAGCCTGACTTTGGCAATTGCCTAGCAAACCACTCAGCAAACAATGAAGCACAACAGCCCACTGGTCCACCTCTACCTTTCTCATTCTGGTAATGAACATTGTAGTAGAAATCTCCCAACAGGGTTGGCACAGGATCACTTCTAGGCTCACAAACTCCTTTTCTCCCGGGAAAAGACTAGATCCATACACCATTAAAGCCAGCACATCACCAAAATCTCCCCATTTACCCTCTTTGGCATACTCTTCAGCCTCTGGTATAAGCACATTCCAAGGGAGTCCTCTGCCTTCACTGTCTTTCAGAGCCTTCTTAACCTTAGCAACTGGTAAACGACAGACTCTGGCTATATCTTCTTCCTTGAGAACCACCTCAGACCCATAGTAAGGCAAGGTATCTCTGACTGGAGTACCCAAAATGCTGGAAATCTCTTCCAAGGTAGGAGCCAAGATGTAATCTGGAAACACAAAACACCGCAGCAAGGGATCATAAAACTGAAGCAAAGTGTGCAAGCTGTCCTTCTGGTCTGCAGTAGGTTTATCCATGTACTTCAATATCTGGCCATACCTCTTTCTGAAATTTCCCAAGACTTGGTCATTCATCAGCCCCGCTAATTTCTGGACACTCTTGACTTCTATAATGAACATTCTTTTTCCTTGTAATTCTCTTGACTTCTGCCATCTGGAGAGCTTATAATTACCAGAACTGGGTACTAACTGTGAACAATAACCTGAAAAATGGAAACACAAACAATTAATGCAAGTATGATGCAATGCAAATGCAATGCATGCATATGATCAATCTGGGACCATCTGGATACTGGACACTGAATATAAGGACCCTCTGAATAAGATCCTCTGAGCCACAATCCTCTGATAGAAACTCTTAGAACCATAAGACCAAGAAAACCAGAACCATAAGGAACAAATCATCACAAGGACCACTGATAATGAGGGTATGTAGAGGCCAAGGGTTCCTGCAAACCTGTAAACCCCTCCCAATCTCACTGGTATGCTCCGGGTCAAACATCATGGACTCTCAAAGACGAATAGCAATAATACTTTCACCATTTCCGAGAAATGGCTCATGACCAGATCAGAGAATCGGTTTGGCATTATATACTACGCAGGGAGGCCTCAGCTGAGTCCGGGAAAACAAGGTCATCCTATGTAAGTCCCAGGTGGGCCCTCGGATGCGAATGGGTTTGCCACAAAATATGGTCTGCCATTGTCATCACTAGAGAGGGATGTTTCCACAAGGTTCTCAATGATCGGTCCCCAACTGCACATAATTTCAAGGTTATGAAATGAAAGAGGAAGATCCCCAAATCAAGACATTTCTAAGACGGTCGCAAATCTGGGCGTGGAACTCACTACTACCCCCATGACAAGATCTCATGAGGCCAAAGTGGAACCACTCTAAGTCCTAAGGTGCACTCGAGCCGTGGTAATGAGCTCATCTCTCCGAAACAATATCACCCAAGCCCACCAAACAGAAGATCCAGTCCAGACAGTCCAGTATATGATATGATGCAGAAAATAAATACTGAAAACTGTAAATAAAGCAGTAAATAAAATTGTAAATAAACAACAGTAAAAATACAACACACAACAACAAGCAATCAACACCCAGAGAAACAGAAACACACAAGCGCTAGAAGAGACTCACAGGGGAACCAGAGACTCTGGGTTCGATCCCCAGCAGAGTCGCCAGCTGTCGCTCCCCGGATTTCCATCCTGGTACAAACGCGAAAGTGGCTCGGAAAGAGGTAGAGTCGCCAGCCAGACATTTTTATCCCGAAAGAACGGGAATGGTAATGCTGCACAAACCAGAAGAAAATAAAAGGAAGGACACGGGTCCTGCGAACCAAAGAAACTGAGTTCGGGATTCGGTTACGACCTAGGAAGGTATTAGCACCCAGATCGTCCGCCGTACCCGACGGGATCCACGCTTGCAAAGAAACTGTTTCAAAGGGTGAAGAAATGAAAGCTGCTGCAAAGAAAATAAACTGAACTGGATAAAAGAAACGAAAAGGGAACTGAAAAAAAGAAATGAAAAGGAAAAAATGTAGGGAAAATAAAGATTGTGCTCGAACGGGCCCTACCCCGCTTCCTACGTACCTCATCTGGACAATGAGGATCAGAGTCGTCGTAGTTCCCCTAACTAGGGGTGGAAAAGATTGCTTGTGTCTTAAGGCTTGAACTGCCTATGTCAATGCTCAGGTGTTGCAGGCTCGGACGACGAGTGCATTACCGTCTTCCAAAATGACAAGTAGGAGCAAGTTCATACGATGAGAGTGAAGGTGATGAGAAAAGAAGTCCCGAAGGAGAGACGCTTATCGTTTGTTTGTGTATTTTAGAAGCTTTTATGAGTGTGTCACAAGGAAGTGAACTTAAACTCTTTTCCATGGAATGTGCACCTGTCACTACATTCCAAGATGGAATAATAGAGCAAGCACACTCAAGTAAGGAGAAGATCCCCAAAACTTGAACCCAGAGATTAGGGCTTAAGCTCACTAACTCATTCACTTATTAAGTGTTTTTTGTATTTACAATAAAGAAGTGTGTTTTATGATTTTCTTGGTGAAGATGATATCCTGATCAGACTTGTACATCACAAGACAAGCTTGTACTATCCCAAGATGGGAACACTACAAGTGTCTCATGGGATAAGGCTATTGCTCAAGATATCACTTCAATATTTATTAAGTGTCTTCTTAGGGTTTTGAGATGAGAAGAGAAGAGAAACAAAAGGATCACAAAGGTAAAAGTCTAATGGGGGACTAATGAATCCTAAAGTTATCATGCGAAGGTAATCCTAGGTTAGTGAGGTTTACTGTCTTAAAGAAGAAAGAAAGAAGAAGAGAAAGAGAAGAATGAAGATTAGAAGAGGGAGGAAGTAAGGCCTAATCCCAACAAACACAAGGTTAGAAAAAATAATAAGGAGAAGAGAAGAGATAAGAATGGGAGATGTGGGAATCACATCCACACCTCTCACTTACCAAAGCCCCGGAAAAGGTTAGTGACATAAGAACAAATGCAACAAAAAATGAACATAATGTCAAACCAAAGTCACACAACCAGAAGTGAAGTCCTAAACACAAATACCAAATGCAAACTCAAAGCGCAAGAATGAGAAGAGAACCACACAACTCAACTATGAAGCAATATGAATCACTATGGCAAAAACAAGGAAACATGAGAAGACACAAAGCAAAATAATCAAAGCAAAACCACAAGGTGCAAGACCAGAACCCTAACATGTTAAGAAGGTGCCTAAGAAGCATGTGAGATGAAGAGAAGAAGTGCACATAGTCAAGTATTCACATCATGAGAAGAAAGAAGCAAAGGAAGTGAGGTGAGCATGCATAAGTGTGGAAGAACTTCAAGAGCAACAAAACACAAATTTTTCAAGGCACAATCATCACTCAAGACCAGAGGGGTACCATCAACCTAAAATGGCTCTAAACAACTTGAAGAAGTTGGCACAAGTGCCCTTCTAAGCTAAGGAGTGAACATATGATCCAAAAGAAGCAAAAAGGGACAAGTGAAGAACCAAAATTAAAATCAATTCAAGTAAGCATCCAAAAATTCCACAAACTTGTACAAATGATCTTCAATCATACCATATCAACATGCCAAAAGGAGAGAATGAGAATCAGAAGCTAAGCAAGTCAAATGAGGGTTCAAACATGGATTAGGGCTAGAAAGCTTCATGCACAAGTTAGAGACCAAAATCAACTAAACAAAATTCTAAAAATCAGAACAAAAATCACCAATAAACTACATCTCATCATGAATCCAGAGCAAAAAGAATCACCTGAACTTGTACCTCCTTCTAATCACCAAGATAAAGCTCCTACAACTGCAGATCTGCTCACTATGACCTCCTCTTGCAAAATAAATGCAAGATGGAGCTTGAGGGAAGCTGGATCTTGAAATCCGAAAGCTCTTGCTCTTGAATGGAACCTTTATGAATCTTCACTTTCAGCTTGAATGAGTATGAGCAAAATGATCCTTAAGGTTCAAGGAAGCAGAATGTGTGAAGAGATTGTGAAGAAAATGCTTGAGGAGAGAAATTCGAAGAGAAATGCAAGTGAGCAAGAAAGTGTGAATCTGGAAAATATGAGAGCCTCCTTCTGAATTTAGGGCATGCTTTGCTTTTATATGCTTTGTATTTTCACCTGGCTAGGGTTTTTGAACCAAGAGTGGCATGAAGAGTGTGATTGAGGTGTATTGGCCAAATTGCATGAAACGTGTGACTGCCTCATTCACCCGTGCAAACCCTCTTTCAAGTGAGCATTATTACTTCAATCCATCCCTTGATTTATTTTGAATCAATCCTGGCCTTTGGTTATGAGTATAGCATGCTTTTTGAATGATTTTGCAATTTTACCTCTTGTGAATTACACCACATCTCATGCACGAATTTTATGGTATTTTTGGAGCAAAACTAACTTTAAGCCATGCCTTGTAAGAGTATGATCTTATTAGGTTCATAACACCACTTAAAAATAAGTTTCATGAGGTTTTGCATTTGGAGGAGACTTGTAATTCATGTCATGCCCTAGAATTTAAGAGATTTTCGAATGGCTTATCTCACAAACCATAAGGGCTATGAAAATGTACTTGTACTTTTTAGAAATGGGAGACATTAATCTTCAACTTTCATGTTTGGTGGCAATTCATTTGAAGCTTTTTTCACCAAGTTATGTACACTTGAAAATTAGGGCAAAAGGTTACTAAAAATGGCAAATTTCATGACCAATCTTATGCCCAAAAATGGAAAACCCCTCAAAAACTCCTGATTCTTGATCTTTGATCTTGCCAAACCTCTTATAAGGTTATAAGAACATCCCTTGACCAAAAAAATAGGGTTGGACCCTTTGAAATCCCACAGTTGACTTCTAGAATGCACAGTTGACCAATTTCTTCTTTTACAAGCAACTGAAGAAATACCTGACTTCCCCAAGGAGTTTTCTCACCAAATTTCATCCCTAGGATCCTCTTATCATATGAGAGACTTTGCCCAAATGAAATGGCCAAAGTAAAAAGGATTTCATGCTTGAAACTCAAACCCTAATTTGGGATCATTGTGTATGAGCTTGCCCTAGCTTGAATCCCCTGATAATCCTCCAACCTCCTGGGCTTTTGTGAATGATCTCAAGCTTGTGAATGCAATGTAGACTCCTCATAGGACTTGAGAAAATCCATTGGGCCTCTTGTTATAGCTTGAGGTCCCTCAAATCCCTCCACAGATGATCATATGCCTAATGCTAGGTCATGAGAATGTTATGCCTCATCTTTCCATGCAAAGATGTCAAGGATATGATATGCTTATGATGAATATGGTATGATGATGATGCTTAAAAAAGAAGAGGGCAAATTTGGGGTGTTACAATACCAACATAGCAAGATGCCATGAAGCCAAAGTGGAACCACTCTAAGTCCTAGGGTGCACTCAAGCCGGGTACTTGGCTTATCTCATAGTAACAGTAACCCCTAAGTCCCTCCAAGCAGAAAACCAGTCCAGATAGTCCAGTATATACATATGATGCATGTATATAAATACTAAAAGAGATAAATAAAGTGTAAATAAAATTGTAATAAAAACAGTAAAATAAACACACAACAACAAACAATCAAACACCCAATGAAACATAAACACACAAGCGCTAGGAGAGACTCTCAAGGGGAACCAGAGATTTTGGGTTCGATCCCCAGCAGGGTCGCCAGTTGTCGCTCTCTGGATTTCCATCCTGGTACAAACACGAAAGTGGTGTGGAAAGAGGTAGAGTCACTAGCCAGGTATTTGTATCCCGAAGAAACAGGAATGGTAATGCTCCACAACCCAGGGAAAGAAAGGAAGGACAAAGGTCCTGCGAACCAAAGAAATTGGGTCCAAGAGTCGGTTACGAGCTGGGAAGGTATTAGCACCCCATATCGTCCTCCGTACCCGACGGGGTCCACGCTTTCAAAGAAACTATCTCAAAGGGTGTAAGAATGAAATTTTCTAGAAAAGAAAAGGAACTGGATCTGGAGAAAAGAAAAGAAAGGGGGAAATGTAGGGAAAATAAAAGAGTCCTAGGACTTATTCCAAAATGATCTCAAAGGTAAAAAACTAAAGGGGAACTAACAAATCCTAAATTTTATTATGCATAGGAGTCCTAGGTTAGTCTGTTTTGAAGTCTATCCTAATGAAAAATAAGGAGAGAAAAGAAAGAAATGAAGAAGAAGAGGAGAAGAAGTATTTAGAAGACAATTTACTTCTCTACATAAGCTAAGTTGTTTCTAAAAGGGAAGTGATGAAGCTATACAAGCAAAGCACAAAGGCTAAGGCAAATACAACTTGAAAGCATTTAAAAGAGAAGGAAGAAATTGTATGTGGGATTCCCTCTCACACACGTGACTTACAAAACCCTCTACAAAATAAAGGTTAGTGAACCACATAAGCATAAGGTGAAGTTAAGAAGACTTAAACAAAATACAAACCAAAGAGGAAGGTCATAAACAGACCCATGATCAAAAAAGTCAGAATGTACCTCTTAGAGGTGACCTACAACCTTTATCAAGATAAACCTAATAAGATGGCATAAATGTCTTCCTCAAACTATGGTTAGGATGTAGTAAAAGAAAGGGAAAATAATGTAGGAAAAAGAAAGTGTTATACTCGGATGGGCCCTATCCCACTGCCTACGTATCCCTTTTGAGGAATCAGAGTTAACGTAGTTAGACTAACTACTTTTGTTTATTTTTTGTTTCATAATTGAACAATGTTAAGTTCACGTTCTACCGGCTTCTCGACCTTTGGAGACTCACGCACCTGGAGTAGTAGGAATTAACATGTTCTTATGAAAAGAAAACAAAAGAGTTTGATTTGTGTTTTAGGAATGCTCATGCAAAAAAGGTAGTCCTAGATGAAGAAACTGTGCTACCTAAGTTAACATGCAAACGAGAGACTATACAAACATATCAATCCTATGGGGAGACGATCGTATCACACAAATAAGCAAACAAGCTCGAGGAGTATCCACATCACTTGAGTAGAAAACATCCACCTGTGGATTATGTCTTCACAATGGCAAAGAGAGGGCCTGGCAACGATATAGAGGATCGAAGCAGGACAAAAGTAGGGGCAACACCTAACCAAGATATCTAGGATCAGGAAGGATGGGTACACGAATCAAGGAGATCTATAAGAGCTCGTGACTGTAGGAAAAGAGTATGTCAATACATGGTATCATATCACCAAGCAAGAAAAGAATGGGGGAAATATCATGTGCGTACGAGCACAAAACATCAATGTCAATAGACGTGAGCTACACAAAGTGTGGGGATCTAGAAAGTGAGATCCTCTTCCACAGACTGGTCGGACAAGAGCAAGATGGACCTTATCCAAAAGCATCAACACAGAGTGCGAGCTAATGAAAGACTCAATGATAGTGCGGGGCTGATTACGAGCCCTTTTCACTTTCCTTCTTTGAGGTCTTATCAAAGGGAATGTGAATGGGGCGCCTCTTTTGAGGTCTTGGCACAAATGTAAACAAACACATACAGAGCCTCTGAAGGAGGTCTTCCAGAAAATGCCCGCCAAAAATAAACGGTCGGGACTCCAACCTATGTAAGCAATAAAGTGCGAAAATAGTAAATCGGATAAGAAACTATATCACACTGATGTAAATCCGAAGTACCAACAAGCTAAACAGAAAATAGAAACCTAGAGGTCCGCTCTAACAAGATAGCATCCACGAACAAAGCAAGTCGGACGTCGCATTTCCCATATAAGCTCAAGTCATCGGAGTGAAAATAAATCACTTAAGATGTGCAAGTCGGATGCAACCACACAAATTCCTTGTACACAACACAATCCAGACAAAAACAATGACACAAAGTATCATTTAAATCCAAAGGTATCCCATAAATAAAGTGGAATACTAGCCAAGCGACCGTCATCAAGATCCTTGCGAGAACCTTGTATGAACTCAACAAACGCATTAGAAACCACAAAGAGATGAACCAGAAGTTGTACCCATGCCTCACAACTCAAAATCAAATAGAAATATGAGCATACGAGTCATGGACATGCATTGAAATATACACGTCAAAACGGAGCAGCACCTATGCACTAACATAAACTACATGCAAACTCAAACCGGAAACGAGAAAATTTACATGCAATGAATAGCAAATGATTAACAAATATAAGTACAAGTCAAAATAAGATCAATGCATCAAAATTGCACCAAACCAAACTTAAAAAGCCTTAAAACGGAAAAAATGTGTCAAAAATCACCGACTCAAAATTGAATGAAAATCACATGGTAACATGAAAACGTGCCAACAGATTCAAATATGTAATCATTTTTTGAAAATTTCGCTCGGAAGTGGGACTTTTGGCCGATTTCGTCGGCTGGCAGTAGCGAGATAGCAAAAAAAAGTTGTCTAAAATCAACTAAAAGGTTCACCAATGGCTCCGGAATAATCAACAAAGTCAAGTTACACTATTCACATTCGCGAAAATGCGCTACAGTTAGGAAGTTATGACTAAAACGCATTTTTCGACACACGGCACATGAATAACATCAACAATTAAGCCTCAACTTATCCTATTCCAAATTTGCACATTGAAAAAAGCATGAATTCAAAAGTCAAGCACTTCAATCAATATCAAGTCACAATAATTATCTCTCTTGGGAATTTTGTCAAACACCTAACATGCTCTGATTATTCTAAGTCAATTTTAACAAGAATTTCCAATTATGCACCACAATAATTATTAGGATCAATTAATCAAACATCAATCCACAATCAACAATCAACTCAAGAATTAATGCAGATAATCTCCACAAGATTAATTCAACTTGAAAATTTAATTCAAGAAACAATGCAATAATTATTCATGAATTAAAGTTCAAAAAGCTAACCGAATGAAGAATCGACGAAGAAATTGCAAATTTGGAGGGAGTGAGACACGAATGCGGACAGAGGAGAGGAGGAGAGGTCGTATGGCTGCCGGTGGCGTAAGATGGTGGTCGCACGATGGTGGAGTTGACCGGAGGTGTCAGTTCGTGGTGGTTCGGCTACTGGAAGCTTGATCGAAATTGTTATGTTCTTGGGTTCTTGATGAAGTTGTTGTTGTGTTCTTAGAGAAAGTTTTTGAGAGTTTTTGGTGTTTGTGAATTGTGATTGAAGTTATGAGACAAATTGTGGGTCAAAAGAATATATAGTGGAGTGTAAAATGTAAGGCAAAAGGTAGAATTTTGGCTTAAGTGAAAATAACAATATCTTCGGTAAGAAATTTCGACTCTGAGCATTCCACAACATCACCTGCCTCTGAATCACGGTTGCAACACAAAAAGAACGGATGTCATACGATTAAAATCGAGTGGGGTCGATAATTTTAAGCTACAAGACATCATTGGATAAGTTATTTTTTTCGGCTTATTTGGTGTCCGCTACATGAAAACATGACGAGGTTTGCCTCTTAGGGGCATAATATCGACTCGAATTTGTCATAAAAGTTGTAGATCTATGAGTCAGTGACCTCGTGTTAAAATGTGAGCTCAACTGGACAAACGTAGAGGGAAATATGATTTTTCTCGTGAAACCACTTTCAATCTTTTTCTTCGGTTCAATATTGTAGTTTTGTGAAATAAACCAAAACAACAATCTTAGGAACACCATTCAAACTCGCATTTGTCTTTGAACTTGAAGAGAATAAAATTCTTGAGCCAACGCTTTTAGAATGGACGCAATCCGATTAAAATTGACCGAGTTATGAATTTTGCAAAATCTTACACTCAATGCATTGCATCAAAGAATTTCACTGGTAATTCACATTTTCGGGGTCCTTCCGCTCGGACCTAACCCAAACTAAATCCACGGAACAAAGATAACATCTAAACGAAATTTTAGGCCCCTGAACAACATCAATTCAACGAATAAGCTGAGAGTTATAAAAAAATTTGTGTCCAAAACTTATCGGTTCATCACTGTTTTTCACTATATCGACTCTGAAAACTCGGACATTCGGAGATCTTCTTCAAATAATTAGTTCTCGGACAAATCCTGAAAGTTTGAAAGGATATCAAGAAGGAACTTTTGGCATATGAATCTCTTAGAAATTTTGATCCAATCAGAAGTTACGAACTCTTGAATACCGCAAGCACATTTAATCGGCGAAACTGAAATTTCATAAACAAATAATTCCTGCCACTTTCCTTGATGAATTGGTCTTCGAGCCAAAAAAAAAAGTTGTAGAGAATACCAAAATGATCTAAACCATTGAATTTCAAGGAAAAATGAGTTTCCGGGAGAGAGTTACAACTTTTGCAAACTCCACCGTAAAACTGACATTCTGTTCAAACTGTTCTGAATCGACTAAAAACTTTGGCTTCTTCTGAGATTCTTGCACATGTTCCGCATGAAGAAATAAAGGTCAGTCGCAACCTGTGAAAGCTCAATGGAGATTTATGTTCACGTGTGTTTATGATGCAGTTATGATATAAATACAATGCAATGTATGAAAGGATATGCTAAATGACATGAAAATTAGAGGGCAAATTTTGGGGTGTTACAAAAAGCATTTGATATCATGATACCAAGGCTTGTCATAATGGACCACTTTGTCGCTCCCTAGATTTCCATCCTGGTACAAACGAGAAAGTGGCGCGGAAAGAGGTAGAGTCGCCAGCCAGGCATATTTATTCCAAAGGAACGGGAATGGTAATGCTGCACAAACCAGAAGAAAAGAAAAGGAAGGACAAAGGTCCTGCGAACCAAAGAATCTGAGTTCGGGAGTCGGTTACGACCTGGGAAGGTAGTAGCACCCCAGATCATCCGCCGTACCCGACGAGATCCACGCTTGCAAAGAAACTGCTTCAAAGGGTGAAGAAATGAAATCTGCGGCAAAACTGAAACTGAAATTGGATAAAAAGAAAAGAAAAGGAGGAAAATGTAGGGAAAATAAAAGAGTGTGTTCGAACGGGCCCTACCCCGCTTCCTACGTACCTCATCTGGACATGAGGATTAGAGATGTCGTAGTTCCCCTAACTAGGAGTGGAAAAGATTGCTTGTGTCTTAAGGCTTGAACTGCCTATGTCAATGCTTAGGTGTTGCAAGCTCCGACAACGAGTGCGTAACTGTCTTGCAAAATGACAAGTAGGAGCAAGTTCGCATACGGAGCGAAGGTGATGAGAAAAGAAATCCCGAAGGAGACGCTTATTGTTTGTTTGTGTTTTTTATGAGCTTTTATTTGGTGTGGCACAAGAGAATGAACTCAAGCTCTTTTCCATGGAATGTGTACTTGTTACTACATTCCAAGATAGAATAATAGAACAAGCGCACCAAGTAAGGAGAACTTATCCTAGACTTGTTTCCAAGGGCAAGGGCCTAAATTCATTGACTTGTTGAATTTATTAGATGTTTTAGTGATTAAAAATGAAGAAGTATTTTTTAGGGTTTTTCTTGATGAAGATGACCTGTTACGCCAGGACCGGTAGTGCACTTAAGCCTGTGGGATAGACATGCACAAATAGGATAGACGAACCCTCTTCATATACCTTACATAGATATATGGTTCTAGGACGGACGATCCCTCTTCACAAATCTTGCTAAGATATGTGGTACTCAAGACGGACGAGTCTTCTTCGGATAACTTGTTACGCCAAGAAACTGGTAAACATTTTGACGTTTAATCCTACCGTCGGGATTTAGAACCTCTTCAATACGAACGAGTATTGGATGATCATCAAGGAAACACGAACGAGTACCCTAAGTCAAAGATACGGACGAGTATCTGATGATGATCAAAGAAACACGGACGAGTGCTTCAGGAAATGATACAGACGAATATCAGCCACTGATACGGACGAGCATCAGAAAGGTACCAAACACGGACGAGTGTTTGTCAAAAGATGACACGGATGAGTGTTAACAATGATACGTACGAGTATTGGAAAGGTATCAAACACGGACGAGTGTTTGCCAAAAGATAACACGGACGAGTGTTAAACATGATACGGACGAGTATCAGAAAGGTATCAAACACGAATGAGTGTTTGCTAAAAGATAACACGGACGAGTGTTAACAACGATACGAACGGGTATCCAAAAGGTATCAAACCCTGAGTGATTGAAATATGATACAGACAAGTATCAGGAAACTATCCAAACACAGACGAGTGAATGAAGCCAAACAACAACACATACGAGTGTTTGAAACGATACAGACGAGTATCGGTAAGATATCAAACACAGACGGGTGCTTGAAAAAGATAACACAGACAAGTGTTAAAAATGATACAGACGAGTATCGAAAAGGTAACAAACACAGACGAGTGCTTAAAAAGGATAACACGAACGAGTGTTAAAAACGATACAGACGAGTATCGGAAAGATATCAAACACAGACGAGTGCTTGAAAAATATAACACAGACGAGTGTTAAAAATGATACAGACGAGTATCGAAAAGGTAACAAACACGGACGAGCGTTTGTTAAAAGATAACACAGACGAGTGTTGAACAATGTAACACCCTAATTTTTGCCCTAAGATTTCTTCGCATATCATCTGCATTTTGCATACAAACAAGATCGCACTGGCCTTCGAGTTTCTTCTCAGATGTAAGGTCTATGCTTCGCAGGGGATCACCATTGTTTTTATTTCTTTATATTTGTTTATATTTACTGATTACTAACCAAAATCCAAAAAAATATGTTGCAGTGTTCTTCTTCTTCTCTGTGTTGCAGGTTTTCAAAGACAGGGCAATAATTTCATTCAGATGTGTTTGTTCAGTCACAATTCGATTTCAAGTGGATGTTTGACCTAATTTGGTCAAACTATCAAAAGATTGTTTCGACTGCAAATTATGTGTGACAGTGGTTTATTTCTCAGACGATGTGTATTCAATGATAAGTTGTGGTGATTGCGGAAATTCTCTGGTTTATTGAGCTGTGGTTTGTGAGAAGTGCGATCCAGATTGTCTTGATTGAGTGGTCATCAGTGCATCTGTGGATTTATTTTCCAGAGATCGATTCAGAAGTATTTGAAAATGTTCAGAAATTCAGAAGTCAATGGTTGTGGCTTGGAGGGAAAGTTGTGAAGTATTCAACTGCTCAGTGGGTCTGTGTTGGCTGTATTCATTTTTATCAGAGGCTTGTGAAGAAAATCAATCAAGATTTGTTGTGGGCTTGAAAAACCAAATTCCATCCATTATCCATTTCTCGATTAAACCATTTTATCCAAATCTTCAATAACCTTTTTTAGTCCAATTACCCGATTATCCATTTCTTTTATTCACAAAAATTCCAAATTCTAATTTTTTTCGATTCCCTTTGCAAATAACCATTTCCAATTACCTTTTAATCCAATTCCCGATTATTCCATTTTTTTATTTTTTCATTCTCCAATTTTTTTATATATATATCTTTTAACCAATTTTTTATTATTTTCTTTTTAATCCTTCCCAATTAATTCATTTTTTTAAATCCATATTCTTAATTCATATAATAAGCCCATTTATTTATTTTTCTTTAAGACCATATGTTTTTTTATATATAATTCATTTAGTAATAGGTAATTGAAAATAAATAATAAAGTCAATTGTTTTTTTTTATTATTTGTTTTCTAAAAAGTCCCACATGACTAAGTACACCACATGCAAGTCTTCTGCCTCATAACTTTTGCCAAACACCTTGCCCAAAGCATGCCTCACGTGCAAGCCCAAAAGCAAAGGTCTCCTGCAAGCCGAAGCCTTCCGTACGCCAGCTAAATCACTTGCCAACATCCTGCCCCACAAATCCATTTCAGCCAAACTCCCAAAGCCTCACTTCAGTCAAACGTCAGCTTCAATTTCCCACAACAAGCATCACACCGCAGCAAGCTACAAAGCAATTTTTCACACGCATAAAGCCAGGCTTACATAAGCCGTACGCTCAGACATGGCTACCAAACTCCCAAGCAACAATTTCAAGCCCAAGCCAAAATACAACAGCAGCTTATATCCAGCCCCATACTTCAAGCAAATAGCAAGGCTCAGCTTCCAAATCATCCAAGCCTCTCACACGCCGTAAATCCACAAACTTTCCCTGCCTTTTGAATCACGTGCAACAAAGCTAGCAAGTAAACACAAGTCGTCCCGCACGTGAATTTTTCCAGGCCAACTTCAGCTTTTCACGCACATCACGTCATGTTGCCAACAATACCAGCCACAGCTTCACTTCACCGCAAGCAAAACAAAAACAACATGCCTTCATGCAGCAGGCCCAGCCAACAACAACAAGCCGAAGCCTTCACTCCCCGCACGCATCCTGCACGAAATCAATAACCAAAACGCAGCATACACACAACATAAAACGCAACACCAAAAATCAAAATCAAAACGCACATTCAATTTAAGCGAAACGCAGTGAAACGAAAAGCAAGCACGGATATTTCATGAACCTCAAAACGCCAAAAATTGAACAAAACGACTTCAAAAACCTCACCTTTTCTCCTATTTAAAGAACCATTTCCCTCTTCCAAAACTAAGCTTCAATAGCAAAAGAAGCTCTGCCAAATTGAATCCAGAAACAAAAATCCACAATTCTCAAACCTTCTTTTCCGTTTGTTTTCAATCTCCTTCATAACACCTTCAACCTACAATCCAATTTTCATTCCCAATCACCTTCAACATTCAAAACTGAATTGAATCTGAAATTGAGAAAAGAGGAATTTGAAATCAAGAAGAAGAGGAACTCATCAATTGAATCAGAGAGAGAGAGAGAGAGCTTGCGGTGAGAAAGAAGAAGAAATTTGAAACGAGAGAAGGAGAAGAAGCCTTGCCGTTACTTTGATTTTGAAGGTGAGAGTGAGGAGCTTCCCCTGTTGTTAACCGTGCTCTGTGAAGAAGAAGGAGCAATGTGACCTTCTAGTTTATTTTCTTTTTTTGTTAACTATTATTTGCTTTTTTAATAAAAAGAATTGATAATGCTTGGGCTTTGGATCAGCTGAGATCCGTTACTATCCAACCCCCACACCCGCGGATCATCCATGTGGATCCCTCTCCCCTTTTCTCATTTCTTTTTATATTTTAGTTTTATTTAGGTTCTTGAATTGTTATGTGATATAGTTTATTTTGATAATAAAGGTTTTTTTTTAGAAAATATATTTTGGAAAAATGTTTTAGAAAAAGATTTTAGGAAAAATATTTAGAAACAATTTTAGAAAAGTATTTTAAAAGAGATGTTTAGAAAAAGAGATTTTTAAAGAGAATTTTAAAAAATATTCTAATTCTTTTATGGATCTATTTTTGGATCCATTTTTCTTCATCTTTTTTCTCTTTTGGTCGATGACAATCTCCGATTCGTAGATTGTTGATTTCCGATAAGTTTAACCTTCATTATTTCAAATCTATGGATGAATGATCATTGGATCATTCTTCATACTTTGAGATCGTGATAGGTTGCTTTTCGATAAAATCAACAAAAATCTCGATTAAGATTAGACCGTTCTTTTTTCTTTTAGTGTGGCATGTTTTCGGAGAACGATCCATAATATCGTTTCTCTAACATGTATTAACACGAATATTTTCCACTTTAATTAGTGGTGGCCGGCCTCATTTGTAGGCTAATTACTTCGTAAATTACTCGGTGATTGCTTAACATAGACCTAAAGTTGTCCCGATTCGAATTAAGATCCACTTGGATCCGGTTGCCTCAATTTTATTATTCCTTGTCGTGGTTGTGCTTGATTAAGTTCATCATACCACTTATATTGTAAATATTATAATAATGTGAATATAATCCATTTAAATTTAATCTCTCGCACCTTATCCTTTTATTTTAATCTCTTGCTCCTTTATCTCCTTTATTATGCTTTATCATATTATATCATATATCATTTGTTTATGTTTATATTGTTGCTTGTGGTTTTTATTTTGTCCATTTGGATACCAAAACACTAATAAAGGATTAAACACCTAAAAGACTTGTGACTTCTAATTTCGGACTATGGTTACTATCCCTTGCTTTGGAGTATGGACTTAGATTCTAGGATCTCTCCTTTTGCTCAAGTTGTGATGGATTGGAAACTTTGGCCTTAAGTTACGTCATTAGCCTTTGAAGATGGAATTCCGGTTACCATGAAGATTGTTCATATTATGGTTTGGTAAACTCTTCTCTTAGCTTTTAATTCAAGTATTAGGATAGTCCTTTCATCTCTTCCCCATTCTTAAATTTTCAAAACTTCTCCCTATTTCAAAAAATCTTCTTGTTTTCTAAACTTCAAACGCTTTCATAAACAAACCTTGACTTAGGTCAAGCGATTTTAATCTTTTCACTTTATTTTCTTAATCAATGTTAATTCATGTAAATATATCAAAATCATTTTCTTACATACTTTAAAAAACTCAAAACTCACTCAATTATTTTGGTGCCTTTGTGCACATTTTCTTTTCATATGTTTAGATATGATTCATCCTTTCTAGCGGAATTATTCGCTAAGGGATGACGACTTATCTCTACATTTTAAAATCAATTCAACTCATTGTTTCTTTTTAAATTTTGTACCACGAACTACGAGGTTTTGATCTCGCATTGCACTTTGTGGGTACGTAGGCATGAGGCGTTAAAACCTCATCAAACACAAAATCATTAAAAAATATTCTTCTCCTCATCTCTTCAATCATTTTCAAGCAAACCAATTTCAGACCAAAAAGCAATAAATATTTCAAAGGGCTCCCGTGGAGTACCACGGACGAGTCGGGTGCCTAAAACCTTCCCGGTTCGTAACCAATCCCCTTACCCATTTTCTGTTTGTTTCTTTTAGCTTTTGCTTTTAGACTCCTAGGTTTTTATTCGTTCTTTTACCTTTTTTCCTTTTGGAAATAAATAAAAGCGCGGTGGCGACTCTGTGTACATCGAGTTAAGTTAATCAATAGCTTACACTCACGATTTTACCGCTACAGAAAAGTGGCGACTCTGCTGGGGAGTAATCTCTAAGCGGATTCAGCCTACTTTGATTTATTTATTGCTTTGGTTTGACTTGTTTGTTATTTGATTGTTCTGTTTTGGTTTTGGTGATCCTGTGTGTGAGATAGATTCTAACCCGGATCTGAGTGGAACTTATGATAGGACGGCGATATTCGAAGCGATATGCGATGGAGTAGTCCAAAGCAATATCAATTTGATAATCTCCACTCAGTTAGGCTCTCTTGGACTATCAATGTCATGACGAGTAATCGTACGTGGCATTATTTCCCGACCTTGAGCTGATCATACTGAGGACCGTAGAACCCTTAACCCATCTAAGCCAATTTAGGAACGTAGTGCGGAAATTGTCTGGGTGTAAACCTAAGGCGGTTGTCACGCGATACTACACTCGGACGAGGTCTATTTTAAGAATGTTATCGGTTGGGGAGTAATCCAACGTACCGATGATATTCTAAAGATGGTTGTTAACTCCGGGCACCTCTGTTAGCACCCTTTTGGTTTTCTGCAGGTACAATGAAGACAAAACCTTAGTACTTACCTGTGTGGGTTGGTGTTCTGTTACCTTGACTTCATGCTCGTGACTCGGAACCTAAGCCCGTGTGCCTTGTATGATCTTGTTTGTGTTTGTTGCATACATGCCATCATACATTCATGAGCATTGTTCGTAAGATTAAGGACTTATAAGGAACTTTTGCAAAATTTCAGATGTCCATGGCTATGAATTTTGAAAGGAGGAACACAAAGAAGTACACTTTCAAGAATCCTAATGTTGTAGAGTTGAGAAAGCTAGGAGTTTTGGTTGTTGATACCCAAGAGTTCCGGAGATGTCATGGGAAGCTTTTGTATATGTTGGATATTGATGTACCTGAGGGGATTCTCCCTACCTTAACTCAGTTCTATGATCTGTTGCATCATTGTTTTACTTTCCCGGATTATCAGCTTGTGCCGACTTTGGAGGAGTATTTTCATTGGTTAGGTTTGCCTATTCTGGATAAGGAGTTTCTTTTCAGTGGTCTAGAGAGGGAGCTTACTATCAAGGTCATCGCCAAAGCACTTTTTCTTAAGGAGTCTGATCTTAATGGGAAGTTTCTTCCAAAGGGGAGTGTTCGTGGTATTAATGCTAAGTTCTTGATGGGAAAGGCTTCTACTTCACTTACTTTGGGTCATAAGGATGCATTTGAGACTATTCTTGCTTTGCTTATTTACGGGATTGTCTTGTTTCCGAACTTGGATGGTATTGTGGATGAGAATGCTATTCAGATCTTCTTGAAGAAGAACCCGATGCCTACTTTGCTTGGAGATATGTATCATGCTTTTCACTATAGGACCTCCAAAGGTGACGGAGAGATTGTATGTTGTGCGCCTCTTCTTTATAGGTGGTTTATTTCGCACCTACCGAAGTCGTATGTTTTCAAGGACAATAGAGAGAATCAAAGATGGTCTCAAAGGTTGATATCGCTTTCTCATAAGGACATGACATGGTATAGTTCTCATTATGACACTGGAGTTCTTATTGATAGTTGTGGAGAATTTCCTAATGTACCTCTTCTTGGTACACGTGGGGGAATTAGCTACAACCCCATTTTGGCTAGACGACAGTTCGGTTATTGTTTGAAGGACCTTCCAAACAATCTTACCTTATCCCGTTTATTCTTTCTTAATGGTGCTGATCATATAGAGATGAAGAAAAGGATTGCTCATTCTTGGCATGCTGTTCACCGGAAAGAGAGAGGTCAATTGGGTAGACAACACCTTCCTCCTTCCGAATGTTATATTCAGTGGGTTCGATCTAGAGCTTCCAAGCTCAAGATGCCTTATCCACCTGAGGAGCCTTTGTTTCCCATATTGCCTTTGTCTGCTTTTCTACCTCCCGTTGATGAGAAGGTGGCTCTTCAAGAAGAGTTAGACAAGATGAAGAAAGAGAAAGAAGAATGGCTACTTGAGAGGACTACTATGCAGGAGCAGCTGAAAGAGAAGGATGATCTTATTGAGCTACTTGAGCGGCGTGTCACGAAGAGGCCGAGAGAGGATTTACTTTCCTCTAGTACTCCAGCTACTATTCCTCCTACTTTCGGTGCTTGGAAGGCCATTGTTGACAAGTTGGTGAAAGATAAGGAAGATATGGAAGATCGGTACAAGAAAGAGATCAAGAGGATTCGCATGAAGTATCAGCCAGGATTCGGAGCTTCTTCGGATATGATTCCATAGTCCTAGTTTACTTTTGCTCTCATGTATTAGGATTATTGATGTTTGTACTTCACTTGTAATCCTCACTTTAATATTAATGAGAATGAGTTTTTAAGTATTTCAAAAATGTCTCTTTATGAATATTGCAAGTTATCTTATAATCCTTTGAAATCCTTGCATTTGCATACGCATAGCATGCATCATACTCGCATTTGTCTTGCTTTTTGAGTGTTCTCGAGGGATCTTATGTTGTTTCTTGGTCTTCATTCAGTTCGCCTGTCAAGCTGATTCACCGATTTGATACTCGAGCTAATCGGAGAAGGGTGATGGAAACTTTACAACAAGAGAATCGCGAGTTGCGCGAAGAGGTTACTTATCTGAGGGAAAGCTTGGAAAGAGTGTCTGCTATGATGGAAAGTTTGGTGGCTGCTCAGAATCAGCCACCTCCTAATTCTCCTGTTCAGAATACTGTTATCTCCGAGATTGTTACTGCATCAATTCCTGTTGAGACTGTAATTTCTCCCCGCTATCGTATGCCTGCTAGCACACCTTGGGGCATGCCAGTTGATTTTTTTCTTGCTGGTTATCGTCCTCCGCATCATCTTGAGACTGCTGCATTTAATACTCTTCCACCAGTGTGGACTACTCTTCCTCCAGTTGTGACTATTGTACCGCCTGTTGTGCATACTATTCCGCATCATGATGAGATGATTTACCATGCTGAGCCTAGTGAAGGTGCTGGAGTAGCTGAAAGACTTGATGATTTCCAGGGACGCTTTGTTGAGATACAGAGGGAGATGAGAGCCTTGAACCATAAGGATTTATTCGGAAAAGATGCCTACGACCTTTGTTTGGTCCCGAATGTTAAAGTTCCTTACAAATTCAAGTTGCCCGAGTTTGAGAAGTACAAAGGCAACACTTGTCCGTTGAGCCATTTGACTATGTATGCAAGGAAGATGTCTGCTCAGACAGATAATGATAAGCTGCTGATTCACTATTTCCAGGACAGTTTGACCGGTGCACCCATGAGGTGGTATATGAGTTTGGATAATAGCCAAATCAAGACCTTAAATGATTTGGGAGAAGCTTTTGTGAGGCAATATAAGTACAACGTTGATATGGCTCCAGATAGAGATCAACTTCGTGCTATGTCCCAGAAGGACAAAGAGACTTTTAAAGAATATGCGCAGAGATGGCGAGAGCTGACAACCCAGATTGTTCCTCCGCTGGAAGAAAAAGAAATGATGAAGATCTTCTTGAAGACGTTGGGTTCTTTTTATTATGAGAGGATGATAGCAAGCGCTCCTTCCGATTTCACTGAAATGGTGAGTATGGGGATGCGTTTAGAAGAAGGTGTCTATGAGGGACGGTTAAGTCAAGAAAATAGTAATAGTTCAAGCTCTAGAAGGTTCAACTTTGGGAAAAAGAAAGAAAATGAGACTAATGCAGTATCCCGTGAAAGTTATAGAAGGCCTCACAGTCGTGGGAATCACCATTCGCAGCATGTAGCTTCTGTAGCACCGATGATTAATGTGGCTCCAACTATGCCAACAGTTCCAAAGTATCAACCCCGTTATCAACAACCTTCTGTGCAACAAGGTGGTAATCAACAGGCTCGGGCTAAGCCAAGTTTTGATCCTATTCCGATGTCGTATGCGGACATGCTTCCATCTTTGATTGCAAAGAATCTTGTGCAAACTCGTCCTCCACCTCCAGTTCCAGAGACTATTCCATGGTGGTATAAGTCAGAGGCTCGTTGTGCTTTTCATCAAGGTGCCCCGGGGCATGATGTTGAGAATTGTTATCCATTAAAGTTTGAATTACAGAAATTGATGAGGAATAATGTTCTGTATTTTAATGATGTTAATCCAAATGTGCAGAAAAATCCGTTGCCGAAGCATGGTAATACGTCTGTGAATATGGTTGATGGTTGTCCTGGTTTGTTCAAGATCTATGAAGTCCGTCATATTCGAAGGTCTTTGGTAGAAATGCATGCTTTCTTAAGTGAATATCATGATATTGATCACGATTATGCTGGATGTTGTATTTGCTCGGTGAATCCTCGTGGTTGCGTGATTGTTAAAAGAGATATTCAAAAGATGATGGATGATAAATTGATCGAAGTAACAGCAAAAAGAGATGAATATGAGAATGAAGTGAATGTTATTATGCCTCAGTTCATTCTTCCTGAGAGGGTTGTCCCTGAGAGGGTGGTTATTTCTTTTGATAGTCGCAAAACTGCTGTTACTCCATTGGTGATTAATGTGCCTGGTCCAGTGCCATATGAGTCTGATAAAGTTGTTCCGTACCGGTATAATGCTACGATGATAGAAAATGGTAGGGAAGTTCCTCTTCCTACTCCAAAGTTTGTGGTTAGCACTGCTGATGTGACGAAGGTTACCCGAAGTGGTAGAGTGTATGCTCCAGATCCTCCGAAGAGAGTTGAAGATACAAATGCAAGTAAGCAGATTATGGATGTTGTTGTCCAATCAGGCCAATCTGGTAATAGTGAAGATAAGGTGCTAAAATTGATAAAGAAGAGTGAGTACAACATCACTGAACAGTTGTTGCAGACTCCATCGAAGATATCGGTTTTATCACTCTTGATGAGTTCTGAGGCTCATAGGAAGTCTTTGCAGAAGATTCTTGATCAAGCGTATGTTGACCATGATGTGACTGTTGATCAATTTGATAGTATTGTGGCTAATATCACGTCATGCAACAATTTGATCTTCTGTGATGACGATATGACTGAAGAAGGAAGAAATCATAACTTGGCTTTGCATATTTCAGTCAATTGTCAGGAAGATGCTATGTCCAAGGTGCTAGTTGATACCGGATCGTCTCTGAATGTTATGCCAAAATCGACTTTGTCAAAGCTTGCGTTTCAAGGTGCTCCCATGAGGCACAGTGGGATTATTGTAAAGGCGTTTGACGGGTCGAAGAAGACAATGATTGGTGAAGTGGATCTTCCTATTCTTATTGGACCGTTTATATTCAAGATTACTTTTCAAGTAATGGATATACGTCCTGCATACAGTTGTCTCCTCGGAAGACCCTGGATCCACGAGGCAGGAGCTGTGACATCCACTCTTCATCAGAAGTTGAAGTTTGTGAGAGAAGGTAAATTGGTGACCATTGAAGGTGAAAGAGCGATGCTTGTGAGTAATTTTTCTTCTTTCTCCTATATTGATGCTGAGGAAGAGGTGGGAACTTCGTTTCAAGCTCTTTTTGTTGTGGATAATGCTGCTAAGAAGAATGCCATGCCCATGTCTTCTTTCAAGGATGCTTTGCGAGTGCTTGAAGTTGGTCAGTCTGATGGTTGGGGGCGAATTATTGATGTTATCGACAACAAGGAAGGTTTTGGTATCGGCTTTGCACCAGGCGTGGTTCTTAACGACCCAAAGACTATTCAAGAAGGCTTCCGAAGTGCTGGATTTATCAACGATCATTCCGCTGCTGCCATCATTGAAGATGATGAAGACGAAGAAATGCATGACTTTGTTACGCATGGAAAGATTTGCCAGAACTGGATTGCTGTTGATGTTCCTTTTATTGTTCATTCTTCAAAGTAATTTGTTTTCATTTTCTTTCAAAAATCCTTTCACTCTGCCCAAGGTGAAAGTGATGTTTGTCGGGCTTTGTTTCAAATTTGATCATCATCAATAAAATGTTATTTTGTTATTTCCATATGTGTTTTTCATTTTTGCTTTATTCTGAAAAATGGTAACATAAAAAACCCAAAAATAATAATGATTGTTTATCTGCATATTGTTTGCACTTTTGTTCATACTCTAAAATAAAAATAAAATCATTGTGCAGATTGATTGATAAACCCATTGAAAACAATGATCCTATTCCCTCTCCCAACTTTGAATTCCCTATGTTTGAAGCTGAGGAAGAGGATGATGAAGAGATTCTTGATGAGATTTCTCGGTTGCTTGAGCACGAGGAGAAGATTATTCAGCCTCATGGAGAGTCTATAGAGATGGTCAACTTGGGTTCTGAAGATGAAAAGAAAGAAGTCAAAGTTGGAGCATTGCTTGGTCCTGATGTCAAGAAGAGGATTGTGAAGCTTCTCAGAGAATATGTTGATGTATTTGCTTGGTCTTATCAAGACATGCCAGGTCTTGATACTGATATTGTGGAGCATAGATTGTCGTTGAAGCCTGAATGTCCACCTGTAAAGCAGAAGCTCAGAAGAACTCATCCCGATATGGCAGTAAAAATCAAAGAGGAGGTTCAAAAGCAGATTAATGCAGGTTTTCTGGTGACGTCAACTTATCCTGAATGGGTGGCCAATATCGTTCCTGTTCCGAAGAAAGATGGAAAAGTCCGAATGTGCGTTGATTACAGAGATTTGAACAAAGCCAGTCCGAAAGATGATTTCCATTGCCACACATTGATATGTTGGTAGATAATACGGCTAAGTTTGATGTGTTCTCTTTTATGGACGGATTTTCCGGTTATAATCAAATAAATATGGCACCCGAGGACATGGAAAAGGCCACATTTATTACACCATAGGGAACATTCTGCTACAGAGTGATGCCCTTTGGATTGAAGAATGCTGGTGCGACGTACCAAAGAGCTATGACTACACTTTTCCATGATATGATGCATAAAGAAATCGAAGTATATGTTGATGATATGATCGCTAAGTCGAAGACTGAAGAGGATCATGTTGAGCATTTGCTGAAGTTGTTTCAAAGATTAAGGAAGTATAAGCTTCGTCTAAATCCGAACAAGTGCACATTTGGTGTACGTTCTGGAAAGCTGTTAGGTTTCATTGTCAGCCAAAGAGGCATCGAAGTTGATCCTGATAAAGTGAAAGCTATTCAGGAAATGCCTGCTCCAAGAACCGAAAAGCAAGTAAGAGGATTCTTGGGCCGTTTGAATTATATTTCGAGGTTTATCTCTCACATGACTGCCACATGTGCTCCGATTTTCAAGTTGCTTCGAAAAGATAAAGGTTGTGTCTGGACAGATGATTGTCAGAAGGCGTTTGAAAGTATTAAAGAATATCTGCTTGAACCTCTTATTTTGTCTCCTCCGGTGGAAGGTAGACCGATGATCATGTACTTGACTGTGTTGGAAGATTCCATGGGTTGTGTGCTTGGTCAGCAAGATGAATCTGGAAGAAAAGAATATGAAATTTACTACTTGAGTAAGAAATTCACTGATTGTGAGTCTTGGTACTCCATGCTTGAAAAAACTTGTTGTGCCTTAGCTTGGGCTGCAAAGCGTCTTCGCCAATATATGCTGAATCATACAACTTGGTTGATCTCTAAAATGGATCCAATCAAGTATATCTTTGAAAAGCCTGCTTTGACTGGGAGGATTGCTCGTTGGCAGATGTTGTTGTCAGAATATGATATCGAGTACCGAACTCAAAAAGCTATAAAAGGTAGTATCTTGGCTGACCATTTGGCACATCAACCGATTGATGATTACCAACCAATCAAGTTTGATTTTCCAGATGAAGATGTGATGTTTTTGAAAGTGAAAGATTGTGATGAACCTTTGATTGAGGAAGGGCCGGAGCCTGGATCTCGATGGGGTTTAGTTTTTGATGGTGCTGTGAATGCACACGGAAGAGGGATTGAGGCAATGATCATTACTCCCCACGGTTCACATATTCCTTTTGCCGCGAGGTTGACTTTTTCTTGTACCAATAATGAAGCTGAGTATGAAGCCTGCATTATGGGTCTTGAAGAAGCTATTGATTTGAGGATTAAACATCTCAATGTGTATGGAGATTCTGCCTTGGTAATTAATCAGATTCAGGGTACGTGGGTAACCCATCAACCCCACTTGATCCCTTATAGAGATTATGCCAGGAAGATATCAACGTTCTTCACCAAAGTTGAGTTCCATTATGTTCCTCGTGATGAGAATCAGATGGCAGATGCTTTGGCAACTATAGATTCTATGATAAAAGTGCACCAGTGGAATGATGTTCCCATGATCAGTGTGATACGACTTGAAAGACCAGCTCATGTGTTTGCAGTTGAAGAGGTCCATGATGACAAGCCTTGGTATCATGATATTAAATGTTTTCTCCAGAGTCAAGAATACCCGCTTGGGGCATCTGATAAAGATAAGAGGACTTTGAGGAGATTGGCAAGAAATTTCTTCTTGAATGGAAATGTGCTTTATAAGAGGAATTTTGACATGGTCTTGCTCAGATGCGTGGATAGACACGAAGCAGACATGTTGATGAAAGAAATTCATGAAGGATCTTTTGGCACTCATGCCAATGGGCATGCAATGGCTAAAAAGATGTTGAGAGCAGGTTACTATTGGCTGACAATGGAATCTGATGGTTGCAAATATGTGAAAAAGTGCCATAAGTGTCAGGTGTATGCTGATAAGATTCATGTGCCACCAGCTTATCTCAATGTGATTTCTTCCCCATGGCCTTTGTCTATGTGGGGAATTGATATGATTGGTATGATTGAACCCAAGGCTTCGAATGGACATCGTTTTATTCTTGTGGCAATTGACTACTTCACCAAGTGGGTGGAAGCGGCATCATATGTTAATGTGACCAAGCAAGTTGTGGTTCGGTTTATCAAGAATAATATTATCTGCAGATATGGTGTTCCGAATAGAATCATTACTGATAATGGTTCAAACTTGAATAATAAGATGATGAAAGAGCTTTGTGAAGAATTCAAGATTCAACACCATAATTCCTCTCCTTATAGACCGAAGATGAATGGGGATGTTGAAGCTGCGAATAAGAACATTAAGAAGATCATTCAGAAGATGGTTGTGACGTACAAGGACTGGCATGAGATGCTCCCTTTTTCCTTGCATGGGTATCGTACATCTGTCCGCACTTCAACAGGGGCAACCCCTTTCTCGCTTGTTTATGGTACAGAAGCAGTGCTCCCCGTCGAAGTCGAGATCCCATCAATGAGAGTTCTGATGGAAGCCAAGTTGACTGAGGCTGAATGGTGTCAAAGTAGATTTGATCAGTTGAATTTGATTGAAGAAAAGAGAATAACAGCTTTGTGTCATGGTCGGTTGTACCAGCAAAGAATGAAGAAAGCTTTTGATAAGAAGGTCAAACTTCGTATATTCAGAGAAGGCGACCTCGTGCTCAAAAAGATTCAGTCTTTCCTTAAAGATTCTCGGGGCAAGTGGACTCCGAACTATGATGTCCCATATGTTGTTAAGAAAGCCTTCTCTGGCGGTTCATTAATTCTTGCAACTATGGATGGTGAGGAGATCACTCGCCCTGTGAATGCGGATGCAGTCAAGAAATACTTCGCCTAAAAAAATAAAAGAACAGCTCGCTAAGTTGAAAACCCGAAAGGGAGGCTTAGGCAAAAATGAGCGTCTCGGTGGATTGAAAACCCGAAAGGGCGGTCCAGGCAAAAATTAGAGACATAAACAGAAATAATTATCCCGGTAGATTGAAAACCCGAAAGGGAAATCTAGGCAAAAGTTAGGGATCATGGCAAGTAACTGCGTCGACAGACTGAATCACTTGTAGCAACCGAGGATTTCAGATTCTATCCCTCAGAAGAATTTCCCATCAAAGATTCTTATTCACTCATCCTTGACTGAAGTTTCGGACACAGTGGAGTTCAAAGTTGATAGGGAGAATAGTGATCATTGTATCTCAATGTAGCCCTTTTCCATGTATTTACCATTTTTCAAACTTGTAATGATCCATGGAGTCATGCCATTTGCTGACTACCATTCTATCAATGAATTTGAGCTTTTATCCAATTGTTTGCAATTCTTTATATTGTTTCTGTTTACAAAATTTCAATTTATTGTTGATGATGATTTTTGAAACAAATTTAATAAATTTAATTTTTGAAGATTTTAAAAACATTTTTCTTTTGATATATGAACAAAGAAAGGATATCAATGGTGATTCCAAGAATGGTAAAGTCTGGATGTGTGTAACTCGTCTCTCCCAAAGCAGGGTGTGATTTGGTTATGTCCATGCGAAGTTCCTGGATAGTCTTGACAGATTGATGTTAATGATGTTTTGTTCCCCAACAATAAGCATGAATAGAGATTGTATGTAGTCCCCAGAAGAGTTGTGGGAAGGGATGTTGAGAATCCCTAGCTGAGTCTTGATCTCTCCCTCAGCAAGTTATCTTTAAATTGAGAAGTATTGGGAATCCCCCAGTTGAGCTCTTGTTCCTCAGCTCGAATTGTGTGCATCCTTGAATATAGAAGTATTTATATAGCAGTCAGCTTAGAGGTTTTCTTTTACCCGATGGTGGGCATTGATTTAAAATCCCTCGTAACTGTGTTTTGGCTATGATGTTAACTTCTAATATCCTCATATGGATCCCCAGTAGGTCTGCATGTGTTAATGTCCAGCAAGTTCCTATGTGTTTTTTAGCAGGTCTTGCACTCTATCCCCAAGTGGAGCAGGATTGGTATGACAATTATTCCTCGTGAAGTTTGATTTTTATCAAGAGTACTTCCATCCTCAGCAGATTATTACCTTTCCTCAGCAGGATGATATTCCTAGCAGATGTTGTCTTATCATGATTTAAGCCTTGTAGTAGGATTTTATTCCTTTGATGGCTTATGATATTCCCCTGCAGATTTCAAGTTGAATCTCCAGCATGTTTCCCTGCATTGTTGCCTTGGGATTAGCTGAGTATCCGGTTGTTGTGGTGTTCATGTCACCCGTTTCTTCTCTTTATGTTTGTTTTGTCAGCATATTCATAAGCATATTCATACGCATAAGCATAGCATCGTTTGCTTGCATTCTTGCGTTTATCATTGTTATCTTCTCTTTGGTGTGGACTTTCCCCATAGAGTGTGTGTCGTCTTCCTCTCAAGTTTAGAGTGTCGACCATTAAGCAGAAAGTGTTAATCTTTTCTAATTCCCCACTGAGTTTGTTTCTCGTGGATGATGTTGATTCAGTTTCCTCCCCAGTTTATTATCTGGATGGAATTTTCCCCAGTTGAGATATTTCCTCCTCGGGATGAGTCTTGTTTGACCGTTTCTCTCCAATTTGTTCTTGGATTGAACTTTGGTCCCCCTTTTTTGTGAATATATTGCTTTGGAATTAAGTTATCAGTAAATCGATAGTGGGTAATATTACCAAATTGATCAAGTTCTTTTACTTGTACTCCTACCCAGTAAATCCGGTAGTCGAGATTTTATTCTCTTACCCAGTAAAAAGGTAATAGGGTTTGTTTTCCTTTGCTTAAGCTCCTACCCAGTAAATCAGGTAGTTGAGAATTTTTCTACCCAGTAAATCTGGTAGTAGATATTTCCTTTTACCCAGTAAAAAGGTAATAGAAGCTGTTTCTCTTTGATTGAGTTCCTACCCAGTAAATCAAGTAGTTGATCATACTCCTATCCAGTAAATCGATAGTCGAGTCTTTTATATTTCCTACCCAGTAAATCAGGTAGTTGATCATACTCCTATCCAGTAAATTGATAGTCGTGTTCGTTATTTCTTACCCAGTAAAAAGGTAATTGAGGATATCCCTCTATATTTTGCTCCTACACAGTAAATCAGGTAGTTGAGAATATTTCTTACCCAGTAAAAAGGTAATTGAGGTTATCCCTCTGTATTTTGCTCATATCCAGTAAATTGATAGTCGAGTCTGTTATATTTCCTACCCAGTAAACAGGTAGTTGATGATTCTTTTCCAACACACTATTTCTCCATTCTTGGATTCAAATATTTTGTTTGGTTGATATTCCTGGCAGGATGTTTACTTTCCCTGGTTGAATCGGTATCTTGATTATGTCATATCTTTTCCCAAGTGGAGTCTGTTATCCAGTGATTTATTTTCCTAGTAACTCTTTTGTTGTCTGTTTGTTGTTTCCCCTGCGGGATTTTCTTTTGTGTCCCCAAATTTTTGCTTTTCTCTGGTGGTCATATTTTCCCACGGAGATCTTGGGTTTGCATATCATATTCATATCATATCATTGTTCTCTTAGGACAAAAATTGGGTTTTTTGTATTTAAGTCTCTCCCATCTTGTAGAGACGAAGATGTCAATCTTCATATCTCCGGATTGAAGAAACTTAAATAGGGGCAGCTGTAACACCCTAATTTTTGCCCTAACATTTCTTCGCATATCATCTGCATTTTGCATACAAACCAGATCGCACTGGCCTTCGAGTTTCTTCTCAGATGTAAGGTCTATGCTTCGTAGGGGATCACCATTGTTTTTATTTCTTTATATTTGTTTATATTTACTGATTACTAACCAAAATCCAAAAAAATATGTTGCAATGTTCTTCTTCTTCTTCTCTGTGTTGCAGGTTTTCAAAGACAGGGCAATAATTTCATTCAGATGCGTTTGTTCAGTCACAATTCGATTTCAAATGGATGTTTGACCTAATTTGGTCAAACTATCAAAAGATTGTTTCGACTGCAAATTATGTGTGCCGGTGGTTTATTTCTCAGGCGATGTGTATTCAATGATAAGTTGTGGTGATTGCGGAAATTCTCTGGTTTATTGAGCTGTGGTTTGTGAGAAGTGCGATCCAGATTGTCTTGATTGAGTGGTCATCAGTTCATCTGTGGATTTATTTTCCAGAGATCGATTCAGAAGTATTTGAAAATGTTCATAAATTCAGAAGTCAATGGTTGTGGCTTGGAGGGCAAGTTGTGAAGTATTCAACTGCTCAGTGGGTCTGTGTTGGCTGTATTCATTTTTATCAGAGGCTTGTGAAGAAAATCAATCAAGATTTGTTGTGGGCTTGAAAAACCAAATTCCATCCATTATCCATTTCTCAATTAAACCATTTTATCCAAATCTTCAATAACCTTTTTTAGTCCAATTACCCGATTATCCATTTATTTTATTCACAAAAATTCCAAATTCTAATTTTTTTCGATTCCCTTTGCAAATAACCATTTCCAATTACCTTTTAATCCAATTCCCGATTATTCCATTTTTTTTTATTTTTTCATTCTCCATTTTTTATTTATATATATCTTTTAACCAATTTTTTATTATTTTCTTTTTAATCATTCCCAATTAATTCATTTTTTTAAATCCATATTCTTGATTCATATAATAAGCCCATTTATTTTTTTTTCTTTAAGACCATATGTTTTTTTTATATATAATTCATTTAGTAATAGGTAATAGAAAATAAATAATAAATTCAATTGTTTTTTTTTATTATTTGTTTTCTAAAAAGTCCCACATGACTAAGTACACCACATGCAAGTCTTCTGCCTCATAACTTTTGCCAAACACCTTGCCCAAAGCATGCCTCACGTGCAAGCCCAAAAGCAAAGGTCTCCTGCAAGCCGAAGCCTTCCGTACGCCAGCTAAATCACTTGCCAACATCCTGCCCCACAAAGCCATTTCAGCCAAACTCCCAAAGCCTCACTTCAGTCAAACGTCAGCTTCAATTTCCCACAACAAGCATCACGCCGCAGCAAGCTACAAAGCAATTTTTCACACGCATAAAGTCAGGCCCACATAAGCCGTACGCTCAGACATGGCTATCAAACTCCCAAGCAACAATTTCAAGCCCAAGCCAAAATACAACAGCAGCTTGTATCCAGCCCCATACTTCAAGCAAATAGCAAGGCTCAGCTTCCAAATCATCCAAGCCTCTCACACGCCGTAAATCCACAAACTTTCCTAGCCTTTTGAATCACGTGCAACAAAGCTAGCAAGTAAACACAAGCCGTCCCGCACGTGAATTTTTCCAGGCCAGCTTCAGCTTTTCACGCACATCACGTCATGTTGCCAAAAATACCAGCCACAGCTTCACTTCACCGCAAGCAAAACAAAAACAACATGCCTTCACGCAGTAGGCCCAGCCAACAACAACAAGCCGAAGCCTTCACTCCCCGCACGCATCCTGCATGAAATCAATAACCAAAACGCAGCATACACACAACATAAAACGCAACACCAAAAATCAAAATCAAAACGCACATTCAATTTAAGCGAAACGCAGTGAAACGAAAAGCAAGCACGGATATTTCGTGAACCTCAAAACGCCAAAAATTGAACAAAACGACTTCAAAAACCTCACCTCTTCTCCTATTTAAAGAACCATTTCCCTCTTCCAAAACTAAGCTTCAATAGAAAAAGAAGCTCTGCCAAATTGAATCCAGAAACAAAAATCCCCAATTCTCAAACCTTCTTTTCCGTTTGTTTTCAATCTCCTTCATAACACCTTCAACCTACAATCCAATTTTCATTCCCAATCACCTTCAACATTCAAAACTGAATTGAATCTGAAATGGAGAAAAGAGGAATTTGAAATCAAGAAGAAGAGGAACTCATCAATTGAATCAGAGAGAGAGAGAGCTTGCGGTGAGAAAGAAGAAGAAATTTGAAACGAGAGAAGGAGAAGAAGCCTTGCCGTTACTTTGATTTTGAAGGTGAGAGTGGGGAGCTTCCCTTGTTGTTAACCGTGCTCTGTGAAGAAGAAGGAGCAATGTGACCTTCTAGTTTATTTTCTTTTTTTGTTAACTATTATTTGCTTTTTTAATAAAAAGAATTGATAATGCTTGGGCTTTGGATTAGCTGGGATCCGTTACTATCCAACCCCCACACCCGCGGATCATCCATGTGGATCCCTCTCCCCTTTTCTCATTTCTTTTTTTATTTTAGTTTTATTTAGGTTCTTGAATTGTTATGTGATATAGTTTATTTTGATAATAAAGGTTTTTTTTAGAAAATATATTTTGGAAAAATGTTTTAGAAAAAGATTTTAGGAAAAATATTTAGAAACAATTTTAGAAAAGTATTTTAAAAGAGATGTTTAGAAAAAGAGATTTTTAAAGAGAATTTTAAAAAATATTCTAATTCTTTTATGGATCTATTTTTGGATCCATTTTTCTTCATCTTTTTTCTCTTTTGGTCGATGACAATCTCCGATTCGTAGATTGTTGATTTCCGATAAGTTTAACCTTCATTATTTCAAATCTATGGATGAATGATCATTTGGATCATTCTTCATACTTTGAGATCGTGATAGGTTGCTTTTCAATAAAATCAACGAAAATCTCGATTAAGATTAGACCGTTCTTTTTTCTTTTAGTGTGGCATGTTTTCGGAGAACGATCCATAATATCGTTTCTCTAACATGTATTAACACGAATATTTTCCACTTTAATTAGTGGTGTCCGGCCTCATTTGTAGGGTAATTACTTTGTAAATTACTCGGCGATTGCTTAACATAGACCTAAAGTTGTCCCGATTCGAATTAAGATCCACTTGGATCCGGTTGCCTCAATTTTATTATTCCTTGTCGTGGTTGTGCTTTATTAAGTTCATCATACCACTTATATTGTAAATATTATAATAATGTGAATATAATCCATTTAAATTTAATCTCTCGCACCTTATCCTTTTATTTTAATCTCTTGCTCCTTTATCTCCTTTATTATGCTTTATCATATTATATCATATATCATTTGTTTATGTTTATATTGTTGCTTGTGGTTTTTATTTTGTCCATTTGGATACCAAAACACTAATAAAGGATTAAACACCTAAAAGACTTGTGACTTCTAATTTCGGACTATGGTTACTATCCCTTGCTTTGGAGTATGGACTTAGATTCTAGGATCTCTCCTTTTGCTCAAGTTGTGATGGATTGGAAACTTTGGCCTTAAGTTACGTCATTAGCATTTGAAGATGGAATTCCGGTTACCATGAAGATTGTTCATATTATGGTTTGGTAAACTCTTCTCTTAGCTTTTAATTCAAGTATTAGGATAGTCCTTTCATCTCTTCCCCATTCTTAAATTTTCAAAACTTCTCCCTATTTCAAAAAATCTTCTTGTTTTCTAAACTTCAAACGCTTTCATAAACAAACCTTGACTTAGGTCAAGCGATTTTAATCTTTTCACTTTATTTTCTTAATCAATGTTAATTCATGTAAATATATCAAAATCATTTTCTTACATACTTTAAAAAACTCAAAACTCACTCAATTGTTTTTGTGCCTTTGTGCACCTTTTCTTTTCATATGTTTAGATATGATTCATCCTTTCTAGCGGAATTATTCGCTAAGGGATGACGACTTATCTCTACATTTTAAAATCAATTCAACTCATTGTTTCTTTTTAAATTTTGTACCACGAACTACGAGGTTTTGATCTTGCATTGCACTTTGTGGGTACGTAGGCATGAGGCGTTAAAACCTCATCAAACACAAAATCATTAAAAAATATTCTTCTCCTCATCTCTTCAATCATTTTCAAGCAAACCAATTTCAGACCAAAAAGCAATAAATATTTCAAAGGGCTCCCGTGGAGTACCACGAACGAGTCGGGTGCCTAAAACCTTCCCGGTTCGTAACCAATCCCCTTACCCATTCTCTGTTTGTTTCTTTTAGCTTTTGCTTTTAGACTCCTAGGTTCTTATTCGTTCTTTTACCTTTTTTCCTTTTGGAAATAAATAAAAGCGCGGTGGCGACTCTGTGTACATCGAGTTAAGTTAATCAATAGCTTACACTCACGATTTTACCGCTACAAACACGATACAGACAAGTATCAGAAAGGTATCAAACACAGACGAATGTTTGTCAAAAGATAACTAGACGAGTGTTAAAGACGATACAGGCGGGTATCGGAAATGTATCAAACACGAACGAGTGTTTGCCAAAAGATAACACGGACGACTGTTAACAACGATACGGACGAGTATCGGAAAAACTTGACTTGAGAGGAGAGTGGCAACACTGCAGGGGAGAATAATATCCGTAGAATATTCGGTTGAGGAACGAGATCAAGATGCTCTGACAATGCTTGACTCAGGCTGAGGAAAAGAACAACTGGATGAGTTGTCACAAGGGCCAAAAATAAATTGGCAACTTCCTGGGGAATATTTCAATGTTGGACAACTTCCAAACATGAAACTCTATGGGGAACATCATCTTTACACTTGGCTGGGGAAGATGCTTGGTTAAATAACCCTTATTGGGAAACGAATTCTGACTTTCTGAACTCTGTGGAGAAATGCAAAGCCTTCAGCTACCTGCTAGGAATACTTCATTGCTGACTCTGCTTGGGGAGAAGAACTGTTCAATTAAACTTGAAGTTTTGTTGGGGATATCATCTGCTCTGATTCAGCTGGGGAAGGTTCCATCTTAGACTTTACTGGGGATGCTGGGGATCATCCTTTCTGATGGAGATAGGAATTGCAAAGTGTCTCTCTCTGAGGAGAAAAAATCTGCTTGGGGAATGTCACCTTGTAATATCCTTCTGGTCCAGCTGACTGCTTGAAGATCAATTCAATAGGATTTTACAGAAGACACGACATCCAAAATGCCCCACATCTTCAAACTCTTGGAGATTCATCGAATCTTGAAATAATTTCCCCATATTGCATGGATTGTGAAAGAATTCGTCTCACGAGGATTCATAAAAAACCTCGTATCACTGCAAAATACCGTGCCCTGGTATTATGAACCATAGATAGGTTTATCAATTGTCGAGAGGGAAGGATGTCTCATAACCCCAAAGAAACTTCAATCTCGATTTTGAGCTCAATTGTAGACTGTTACCTATAAGCAAAAGGATATACACACATGCCCCGGGAAGAAAGAACCAAGTATAGTTGAGCCAGGATGATATGACTGATTGGTTTTTGTTTTTATGACAGACTCACTCGGTATCAACTCAAGGGTCGAAGAAATGAAGACTATTCCATCGACTCAAAGGTCGTAAGAAACGGAAATATCAACTCAAGGGTTGAGGTAACTGAATGACAATATCGACTCAAGGGTCGAGGAGATAAGGAAACAACATCGACTCGAGGGTTGAGGGAAAAAGGTAACAACATCAACTCGGGGGTCGAGGAAACGGGATGACAATATCGACTCGAAGGTCGGAGAATAACCATGATATTGACTCGAGGGTCGAGAAAACGAAGGCAATGATATCGACTCAAGAACCGAGGCAATGAAAGCAATGATATCGACTTAAAGGTCGAGAAACAAGGGGGACGGTATCGACTCAAGGGTCGAGAAACAGAAGTGATGATATCGACTCAAGGGCCGAAGAAAACATCGATATCGACTCAAGGGTCAAAGAAAACCAAAGCGAAGACTGCCACACTCAACTGAAGTGAGGGGTTGGATGCATATAGATGCCAACTGGTCATGGTTGAGGAGATGCCAACATAGATTGAACTTTAACCTTGAAGATGCCAATGACTACTGGACTTTAGTCATGTATGATGATCAGATGAAGAAACCATAAAGACTGAGGAGAAATTCTCTTATCAGGGAAACACGCTTCCCGCGCCCTACTGGGATCAATCATCAGACGTTTATTATGGGAACTTCCTTGCATACTGTAAGATTGTCTCAAGAGGATTTTACAGAAAACCTGGCATTCGAAATGCTTCAGTGTTTTCAAACTCTTGTAGATCTCAAAGTAACTACATCATTTTGTAAGGTCCATGAAGGAATTTTCCCCAATATCTTGCATCATCATGAGGTGTTCTGCCCCAGTATTCTGAACCTTGGGTAGGTGCATCTGATTAACCGTCTTCTGGAGAGAGTAACTTCTAGTGCTTCTAGGGTGACCTGCCCCAGTACGAACCTTGCTTTAGAGAAAACACCCAGGCTAACTGCTCTGTGAGAGATTTAAATCTCAAAGTGATTGCCCTAGTTTGGCTGGAATTTGAAGAGATTGATCGATGTTATTTCCCCGAATTGGCTGCATTTAACCCAAATGGTTGGAAAAGTCCCTATTCAATGGAGTTTCTTGGAAAAAGGCCCCTTGACATGAATGTCCTTCAGAAGTTTCCGCCTTCTCAACTTGGCAAGATTAAGCTTCTGGACCGAGGTTCCATATGTGAACTTCTTTGATGCCAAACAAATGTATGCAAGCAGAAAATGTTTTATTCTGAGAATGATTATTCTAATGCAACACACATGTTAATCTTGCAGTTTTTATTGAAAAGATGTCACAAACCTTTGTGAGCGACTCACTGGTTAAGATATGACATGGATTTTTTTAAAGAAAACATGCACATGCAATACCGACAAAGATCTTTTAGCATAACTCATAGGAGTCAGGAACGCTATCTTGTGGTAATACACTCTCGAATTAACCTTGTTTCAGTTAGGACTTTTAAGGGTTGTATTGTGGTCTGTTTCACGGTTATAGAAAGAAAGATTAAGGCTCAAAGTTTATATGTGCCCACCCATCTTCATGATGTCCTTCCATTCCTATTTTCAGGTAGTTTTCACAAGTGCTCACCTCTCAAAAAGGTTTTGTGATGGTTGAGGAACCAATGACTCTAACAGTTTAAGCACCATTGCGGTTGTCGGAGTAACAGTCACCCCTATTGTCTTTGTCGTTTGTGCCTGTATCTCACGACTTTGTTTTTTGCTTAAGGATTTTTCTTGTGCAATCCTTTTTGTCTTTCGCTTTTTCATTCTTTTTCTTATCCCTAACTTTTTCCTGGACTGATTCTTTTGAATCTTTGATTTTGAAGTCCAGCGGGATGCCCTAACTTTTTCCTAAGTCGCTTGTTTTCAAGTTTCGACTTAGCGGGCTTTTTATTTCTTCTTTTTTTTATTCTTTTTTTTTTGAACAAATCGTGTGACACTGTTTGTCTTGATTGTTTTGCAAGGGTTTGTGACTGTGTCACTCTTCAGTTGATGAAGGATAACCGTTGTGGTTTCCGGTCTTTAGACCTCTTGATTTGGTACACTGAAAGGTAATGGATCCTCAAATGCGCACTCCTTTGTGAAAGTCTGAACGCTTGGTCCAACTAGCTGACACCTACCCTGCCCCGGGTTAAATGTTATGGTTTTTTTATGTGAAAAGATACTCTTACTTCAAGGTTCAAAGGGGTTAACAAAGGTTTATCTCCCTTATATCTCTGGTGTTTGGGGATTTGAAACAAAGCCTGTACATCGTCAACAAGGTCTTATTCAAGAGCACACAATTGGAGAGTTTTGCGTTTTCATTTCGTCATCCTCCATCACAGAGTTTAAGAGCAACAGTTGGTATTGCAATGCACACACAAAATTATAAGTAAAATACGAATGAATTACTTCAAGAAAAACATGTGCATTTCATTATGATTAATATTCAAAAACAAACAAGTTTCATGCATGCATACAAATGTTCAAACAAACAGATAAAAGCTACACATGAAAATGCAGTAAAGAAAACTGAGCAATGTCATTGCTGAGGAGACTTGACTCCGTCTAGACATGTTGATCTTGAATACTTTCATAAGTCAGCTGCCTTTCCCTGATGGGATTTGCAGTTTTCAATCAAATGGTCATGTGTCAGCACCATACTTTATTCCCAATTATTCTGACCTGAAACTTTCAATGTTCAAACATTTACACGAGACGTCTGAAGAAAAGAGTGACACAGAAATGAAATTGTCACATAAGGTTGCTCGCAAAGACCTAACGATCTTCTGCCTACGTATCTCCATTTACCCAAGACCAATGAAGAATCAGAGCGACGTAGTTCCCCTTAATAGGGATCAAAATGCAGTACATAAACTAACCATCCTCATAGCTACTCTTTAAAATCAATCTGAGAATCACCTTCACACTTATCCTCAATAATTTCCTCCATAACAATGAGCTGACGAACTCACATGACCAAGCGGAGAATTATTGATTTGAATGTCTTGAGGCGTCACTGAAATTAACCCAGATTCAATCAGATCCTGAACCTTATCCCTGAGAGGTTTGCATTCTTCAGCTGAATGTCCTGGTGCATTGCCGTGGAAATTACATCGAACGTTGGGATCAAAACTCAGTGGGTATGGAAAAGGCACCAGACTAGGTTTCTTCGGCACTATCAATCCACTGTCGATCAGGCGTAGAAGTATCTGACTGTATGGCACTGGCAATGGATCAAAATACCTTTTTGGCCTCTTAGTCTAGTAATGACGCCTTTGTGGAGTACGCTTCTGTTGGCATGGTTGTTGTTGGTACTGAGGAGATTCACTATTAACTGATATCTGACACACAAATTCAGAAGGTTGCTGACTCTGAGCAGTTGAAATGCATGGGTACTGTTGATAAGTCAATGGAGTTTGAGGATCTTCCCAGATTACATCAATCACATCCTTTCCTTGGGAACTGACAAAAGATCCATTCTCTTCAGCTGAGCTATCTGAAATTCCTTGGATCTTTCCCATCTTGATAAAGCTCTCAATGCGCTCTCCAATTATCACCTAGTTTGAGAAACTCGAAGTTCCACTACCATTCAACCTCTCCAAGTACGGCCCCTGCAAGGTTTCTATGCAAAGATCAACCAATTCTCTATCTGATAGCGGGGGTTATACCCGAGCAGCTACTTCTCTCCACCTCTAGGCATACTCTCTGAAAGAATCACCATCTTCTTGGGATAAACCTTACAAATCCATACGGCTAAGAGCCCTGTCAAGATTGTAATCATACTGCTTCACAAAGGCATTGGCTAGGTATGACCATGATTGGATACGACTGCTCTCTAACTGCATGTACCAACTCGATGATGCCTCACTCAGACTATATTGAAAGCAGTGGATCATCAATTTGTCATTATGCTCATATGAAGTAATCCTTCTGCAAAACCTCACCAAATGCTGCCTTGGACAACTATCCCCTTGGTACTCTTCAAACTTTGGTACTTTGAACTCTAGAGGTATTAAAAGGCCGTGTACCAGACACATGTTCCCAGCACTCAGATCAACAACATTACGACCTTTAAGGGCTTTAATCTCTTCCTCTAACACACAAAATCTTTCCTCCCTCTCCACAACTCGTGGATCTTGGATTCTCACAACAGGGATTGCCTCTTGGGAACCTGGCATAGTGAAAGAAAAACTGTGATAATCCGCAGCATCAACAGAAGAAGAAAGTCCATTTCGGGCGACCTGACGCTCTTGAACATCTAGGTTCTCAAAAGGGATCTGTGCAGGTTAAGCTTGAGCAGAATTGCAGCCATCTTTCCTTTCCAAAGTTGTCATAGCCTCCAAAAGTTGGTCCCACTGATGTCTTGTCAACCCAACACTTGAAAAGTGGCCTTTCTCTCTAGGGTCCATGATCTTTCCAAAAAGTTGCTTCAAGTCCGATACAAGAGCTGGAATCTCAACTGTAGACGGTGAACAAAGAACGGATGAGCCCTGCCTGCGGAACAGAAATGCAATGTAAATGCTATGAGATGCCATGTTCGGTTATTTCTGAGGAATCTACCTACTTTGATTCACATTTTGGTACAGAAGAAATCCAACAGCATAATTCAGATATGAGATTCTCGGAAATAACGGAACATGTATGCTAAAATGCTATGATGGCCTGTATGCAGCTAGCAAGTGATCGAGAACTGGTGTCTGTCTGGATGCGGGATACTGAGCCCAGTATCTGAAACCACAATCTCTCTGAATAATAACTCGGATAAGAACTCAGAACCACAGATCAAGAACTCCAGAACCATAGTAACCGGATCAAAACATAAGATCACACTGATGATGAAGGGTATGTTGAGGTCAAGGGTTCCTGCAAACATGTAAACCCCTCCCAATCTCACGGGTGTGCTCCGGGTCAAACATCACGGACTCGCAAAGTCGAATAGCAATAATACATTCACCATTTCCGAGAAATGGATCATGACCAAATCAGGGAATCGGTTTAGCATTATATACTACTCAGGGAGGCCTCAACGTGAGTCCGGGAAAACAAGCATCCCTTATAAGTCCCCGGCTTCGAGCGCTGGAATCGAGAAACAATAGTACATTCAGCCCGTAGGATACTGTACTATCGGCATACGACCAGATGCTTTGAATGAGTTCCTATAAAAGAACCAGGCCATCCTATGCGAGTTCCCAATGGGCCCTCGGGTGCGAATGGGTTTGCCACCAAATGTGGTCTGCCATTGTCACCACTAGAGAAGAGATGTTTCCACAATGTTCTCAATGATCGGTCCCCAGCTGCACATAACTATCGATGTCATGAAATGAGAGAGGAAGATCCCAAAACCAAAGCATTTCCAAGACGGTCGTAAATCTGGGCGTGGAACTCACTACTACCCCCATGATAAGATCTCATGAGGCCAAAGTGGAACCACTCTAAGTCCTAAGGTGCACTCGAGCCTTGGTAATGAGCTCATCTCACACTAACAGTATCACCCAAGTCCCACCAAATAGAAAAAATCCAGTCCAAACAGTCCAGTATATATATATGATGCATGAAAATAAATACTAAAAACTGTAAATAAAGCTGTAAAAAAAACTGTAAAAAAAACAGTAAAATAAACACACATCAACAAACAATCAACACCCAATGAAACAGAAACACGCAAGCGCTATGAGAGACTCTCAAGGGAACCAGAGATTCTGGGTTCGATCCCCAGCAGAGTCGCCAGCTGTCGCTCCCTGGATTTCCATCCTGGTACAAATGCGAAAGTGGCACGGAAAAGGTTAGAGTCGCCAGCCAGGCATTTTTATCCCGAAGGAACGGGAATGGTAATGTTGCACAAACCAGAAGAAAAGAAAAGGAAAGACACGGGTCCTGCGAACCAAAGAGACTGAGTTCGGGAGTCGGTTACGACCTGGGGAAGGTATTAGCACCCCAGATCGTCCGCCGTACCCGACGGGATCCACGCTTGCAAAGAAATCTGTTTCAAAGGGTGAAGGAATGAAAGTTGCTGCAAAGAAAAGGAACTGAACTGGATAAAAGAAAAGAAAAGGGAACTGAAAAAGAAATGAATAGGAAAAATGTAGGGAAAATAAAGATTGTGCTCGAACGGGCCCTACCCCGCTGCCTACGTATCTCATCTGGACAATGAGGATCAGAGTCGCCGTAGTTCCCCTAACTATGGGTGGAAAAGATTGCTTGTGTCTTAAGGTTTGAACTGCCTATGTCAATGCTCAGGTGTTGCAGGCTCGGACGATGAGCGCGTTACCGTCTTGCAAAATGACAAGTGGGAGCAAGTTCGTACGATGAGAGTGAAGGTGATGAGAAAAGAAGCCCCGAAGGAGAGACGTTTATTGTTTGTCTAGTGTTTTTTATGAGTTTTCTATGAGTGTGGCACAAGGAACTCAAGCTCTTTTCCCTGGAATGTGTACTTGCTACTACATTCCAAGATGGAATAATAGAACAAGCACACTCAAGTAAGGAGAAGATCCCCAAAACTTGGTTCCAGAGATTAGGGCCTAAGCTCACTAACTCGTTGAATTTATTAAATGTTTTTGAAATTTTTGTGAAGAAGTCTTTTTTATGATTTTCTTTGTGAAAGTAGTCTCATGATTAGACTTGTGCATCATGCTAGACAAGCTTGTACTATCCCAAGATGGGAAGACTACAAGTGCCCCATGGAATAAGTCCATACACACAAGGCTACCTCAACCATTATTAAGTGTTTTTTAGGTTTTGGTTTTGAGATGAGAAGAGAAAGAAACAAAAGGATCTTAAAGATAAAATCTAATGGGGAAAGTCTAATCCTAAAGTTATCATGCAAAGGTGGTCCTAAGGTTAGTGAGGTTTGAATTCTATCCTAATGAAGAAGAAGGAAAGAAAAGAAGAAGAAGAAGAAGATGATGAGGAGAAGAATATAGAAGACAACTTACTTCTCTAAAGAAGTTAAGTTGTTTCTAAAGCGGGAGTGGTGAAGTTAAGCAAACAAAGCACAATGCTAAAGCAATCACAACTTGAAAGCATAAAGAGATGAAGGAAGAAGTTGTATGTGGGATACCCTCCCATACACATGACTTACCATAACCCCCTACAAAATAAATATTAGCTAAGCAATTGAACATTGAAAACATATGGAAAGCAAAAGCAAAGTAATGGTTAAAGAAAGGGAAAATAACGTAGGGAAAAGAAAGTGTTATGCTCGGATGGGCCCTACCCCACTGCCTACGTATCCCTTTTGAGGAATCGGAGTTAACGTAGTTCGACTAACTACTTTTGTTTGTTTTGGGTTTTTTTAGTTGAACGATGTTAAGTTCACGTTCTACCGGCCGCTCGACCTTTGGAGACTCACGCACCTGGAGTAGAAGGAATTAACGTGTTCTTATGAAAAGAAAACAAAGAGTTTGATTTGTGTTTTAGGAATGCTCATGCAAAAAAGGTAGTCCTAGACGAAGGAACTGTGCTACCTAAGTTAACATGCAAACGAGAGACTATACAAAGCCTAACAATCCTATGGGGAAACGATCGCATCACATAAATAAGCAAACAAGCTCGAGGAGTATACACATCACTCGATTAGCAAACATCCACCTGCGGATTATATCTTCACAGTGGCAAAGAGAGGGCTTAGCAACGATATGGAGGATCGAAGCAGGACAAAAGTAGGGGTGACACCTAACCACGATATCGAGGATCGGGCAGGATGGGTACACGAAGCAAGGAGATCTCCTCGAACTCGTGACTGTGGGAAAAGAGTATGTCTATACATGGTATCATATCACCAAGTAAGAATAGAATGGGGAAAATATCATGCGCGTATGAGCACAAAGCGTCAATGTCAACATACGTGAGCTACACAAAGCGTGGGGATCCAGAAAGTGAGATCCTCTTCCACAGACTGACCGAACAAGAGCAGGATGAACTTTATCCAAAAGCATCAACACAGAGTGCGAGCTAATGAAAGACTCAATAATAGTGCGGGGCTGATTACGAGCCCTTTTCGCTTGCCTTCTTCGAGGTCTTATCAAGGGGAATGGGGATAGGGCGCCTCTTTTGAGGTCTTTACACAAACATAAACAAACACATATAGAGCCTCTGAAGGAGGACTTCCAGAAAATGCCCACCAAAAAGAAACGGTCGGGACTCCAGCCTATGTTAGCGATAAAGTGCGGAAATAGTAAATTGGATAAGAAACTATACCGCACGGATGTAAATCCGAAGTACCAACAAGCTAAATAGAAAATAGAAACCCAGAGGTCCGCTCGAACAAGCTAGCATCCACAAACAAAGCAAGTCGGACATCAAATTTCCCATATAAGCTCAAGTCATCAGAGTTAAAATAAATCACTCAAGATGTGAAAATCAGATGCGACCACACAAATGCCCTGCACACAACACAATCCAGACAAAACAACGGCACAGAATATCATTTTAAACCAAACGATATCCCACAAATAAAGTGGAATACCAACCAAGCGACTGTCGTCAAGATCCTTGTGAGAACCTTACATGAACTCAACAAACGTATTAGAAACCTAAAAGAGGTGCAACCGGAAGTTACACCTATGCCTCACAACTCAAAATCAAGTAGAAAGATGAGCATACGAGTCGTGGACATGCATTGAAATGTATGTTTCAAAACGGGGCAGCACCTATGCACTAATATAAACAACATGCAAACTCAAACCAGAATCAAACAAATTTACATACAATGAATGAAAAATAATCAACAAACATAAGTACAAGTCAAATAAAGATCAATGCATCAAAATTGCACCAAACCGGACTTAAAAAGCCTTAAAACGGAAAAAACGCGTCAAAAATCACCGACTCGGAATTGAACGAAAATCACATGGTAACTTGCAAACGTGCCAACGGATTCAAATATGCAATCGATTTTTGAAAATTCCGCTCGGAAGTGGGACTTTTTGGCCGATTTCGTCGGCTGACAGTAGCGAAATAGTCGGGAAAAATTGTCCGAAATCGACTAAAAAGTTTACCAATGGCTCCGGAATAATCAACAAAGTCAATTTACACTATTCACATTCGCGAAAACGCGCTACGGTTAGGAAGTTATGACCAAAACAATTTCTCGACACGCGACAAATGAACAACATCAACAATTAAGCCTCAACCTATCCTATTTTGAATTTACACATTGAAACAAGCATGAATTCAAAAGTCAAGCACTTCAATTAATATCAAGTCACAACAATTAGCTCTCCCAAGAATTTTGTCAAACACCATGCACCGATTATTCTATGTCAATTTTAACAAGCATTTCCACTTATGCACCACAACAATTATTAGGATCAATTAACCAAGCATCAATCAACAATCAAATCAAGAATAAATGCACATAATCTCCACAAGATTAAATCAAATTGAAAATTCAATTCAAGAAACAATTCAACAATTATTCATGAATTAAAGTTTAAGAAGCTTACCGAATGAAGAAATCGACGAAGAAATTGTGAATCCGTAGGAAGTGAGACGCGGTCATGAATGGATGATAGAGAGAGAAGCCGTGTGGCTGCCGGGCGGAAAATGGTGGTTGCACGGTGGCGGAGTTGACCGGAGGTGGTGGTTCGCGGTGGTTCGGCTACCGGAAGCTTGATCGGAATTGTTGTGTTCTTGAGTTTTTGATGAAGTTGTTGTTGTGTTCTTGAGAAAGAGTTGAGAGAATGAACTTTGATTATTTAGAGAGATTTTTTGAGATTTTTTGGTGTTTGTAAATTGTGATTGAAGTTATGAGACAAATTGTGGGTTAAAAGAATATATAGTGGAGTGTAAAATGAAAGGCAAAAGGTAGAATTTCGCTTTAAGTGAAAATAACATTGTCTTCGACAAAATTTTTTTACTCTGAGCCTTCCACAACATTGCCCGCCTCTGAATCACGGTTGCAATTCAAAAATAACGGATGTCATACGATCAAAATCGAGTGTGATCGATACGTTTAAGCTGCAAGACCTCACTGAATAAGTTGTTTTTTTGGCTTATTTGGTGTCCGCTACTTGAAAATGTGACGAGGTAAACCTTTTCAGAGCATAATCTCGACTCGACTTTGTCAGCAAAGTTGTAGATCTATGAGTTAGTGACCTCGTCGGACAAACGACGAGGGAGATATGAATTTTCTCGTGAAACCACTTTCAGCCTTTTTCTTCGATTCAGCACTTCAGTTTTGAGAAATAAACCAAAACGACAATCTTCGGGGCATCGTTTGAACTCGAGCTTGTCTTGGAACTTTAAGATGATAAAATTTGTGAACCAACTCTTCAAGAACGGACGCAATCCGATGAAAATTGACCGAGTTATAAATTTTACAAAATCTGACAGACAGTGCACTGCATCAAAGAACCCCACTGGTAATTCACATTTTTGGGATCCTTCCGCTTGGACCTAACTCAAACTGAATTTGAGGAATGAAGATAACATCTAAACGGAATTTTAGGCGCTGGAACAACATCAATCCGGTGAACGAGCTGAGAGTTATGAATTTTTTAGTGTTCAAAACTCACCGGTTCAGCATTGTTTTTCACTATATCGACTCTGAAAACTCGCACATTCGAAGATCTTCTTCAAAGAATTAGTTCTCGGCCAAAACTCGAAAGTTGGAAAGGATATCAAGACGGAACTTTTGGCATATGAATCTCACAGAAAAGTTGATCCCCTCAGACATTACGAACTCTTGAATACCGCTAGCACAGTTAATCGGCGAAACCGAAATATCAGAAACAATTAATTCCCACCACTTTCCTTGATGAATTGGTCTCCGAGCCGAACACAAAAGTTTTAGAGAATACCGAAATAGTTCTTACCATTAAATTTAAGGCCAAAACAATTCTCCGGGCGAGAGTTACAACCTTTGCAAGTTGTACCGTAAAACTGATATTATGCTTAAATTGCTCTGAATCAACCGTGAACTTTGACTTCTTTTGGATTCTTGTGCACATGCCGCATGCAGAAATAAAGGTCTGTCGCAACCTATGAAAGCTCAATGGAGATGTATGCTCATGTATGTTTGTGATACAATTATGATCTAAATGCAATGTAATTTATGCAAGGATATGCTAAATGACATGAAAATGAGAGGGCAAATTTTGGGGTGTTACACTATGGAATAAGGCTATTACACAAGAAGTTACTTCTTTCTTTATTAATATTTTTTAGGTCTTGTTTTGAGATGAGAAGAGAAAGAACCAAAGGAGCAAAAGGCAAAAGTCTAATGGGGAAAGACTAATCCTAATATTAGCATGCAAAAAGTGGTCCTAAGGTTAGTGAGGTTTCAACTATCCTAAGAGAAAAGAAGAACCAAAGAGGGGCAAAAGAGAGTAAAAGAAAGCTAGCAAGCAACTTACTCCTCTAAAGGAGATAAGTTGCTCCTAAAGGGGGAAGAAAAGAGTTGCATCACATGATGGCATAAGGCACATCAAAAACCACAAAGAGAAAGCAACTTAAAAAAAGAAAAGAAAAAGAGTTAAAATATGGATAAACATCCACACTTATCTTACCATGAGCCCCTGCAAGTGTTAGCAAAAATCCAGCATATGTTCATCAATACAATCATGGAGTTAGCATGCTCAAAGTTCAAGTCAACATAGATCAAACAACATGCCAAACTTTGCACATACAAGCATTTACGCATCGAGAATATGGAAGCATACATCAACCAGCAAGCAAATCACCCTAAACTAGCATATTAAATGATCATACAATGATCCATGGCAATTAAAACATGTAAGGGGATCAAACAAACTCAAAACAACTCCAAAATGGCATTTTGCATCAGTGTTAACCGGTTAACCAAAAGCGTTAACCGGTTAACCAGTTCAAACCTGCAGCAAATACATAGAAAACAAGTGCGTTAACTGGTTAACCAAAAACGTTAATCGGTTAACACTATAAAAACAGCAGCAATTTCCTGCAGAAAATCAGCTCAAATCCAACTTATTCAAATAATTCCACACCAGACCAGCAATCAATTAAGCATGAAATAAATGGATCAATTCATATTAATTGACATCATTAAGCTCATGAACATTAGCACACGGATCCGGCTACAAATCAACCAATCAATTCAAGCAACACAAGCAAATACACAAGCACATGGTGGATCTAAAGCACAAGCATGCAAATAAGCTAAAACAGAGCTAGATCAGAATTTAACCAACCTACAAAGTTGAGGTATGCTTTGGTAATTGTTGTTTGAGCTGGAGATGAGAGATTTCACGGAGAACTTTGAAGATTCGGTGCTAAGCTTCACACTCCATGCAAAATAAATGCAAGCAAAGGGTCTTGATGCAGAATTTTGGCTCCAAAAGCACTTATAATTTCCAAACCAGATCTGAACCACCAAGTAAACCAGCAAAAATGATGAAAAGAAGCTATGGATGGAGGTCTAGTACCAAGATCTACACAATTTAAGGCAAAGTTATGTGATCTTCAAAGTGGAACTTTGAGTGAATTAGAAAATTGGGAGAGAAAAGTGAGAGAATGGTGAGAGAGATCAAAATTCAGAAAATGAAGAAGAGTGAATTATGAGGGAGAGCTTCCTTGGTTTGGAGGGAAATGGATTAAATATGGTTTAGGTTTGGGGCCCAAAATTTAGGCTTGGGATCCAAAAAATATGGTTTGGAATTGGCTTTAGAAAGTGATTAGGACCTAGCATTGGAATTAGGCTTGGATAAATGCTCTAGATCCTTCTCCTTAATTCAAATGAATAAAAATTGGAAAGTTGGAAATTTGGAGCCAAAAAATACATGCTGAATTTTGCTGCTGGAATTCAAAATTCGTAGCCGTTAACCGGTTAACCAAAAGCGTTAATCGATTAACGCAAGCAAATTTTGAATTTTCCCACCACTTGGTGGGAAACCTCAATAATAACCTGGCGCCAATTGTTTTGACCTGATTTTGATCCTCCATCTTTTTTAGGGCCTTGACCATGATACCAAGCTTGTATAACATGCCATGAGAGCTTCTTGCCAGGTCACCATGCTCTTGATTTTGCCTTGTAGTGCTTCAAATTTAATGGATGACTGATCATATGCCTTATGCTAGAACATGCAAGTGCTATACTTCATCTTTTTATGTAAAAATGCTAAGGACATAGCATGCTTATGATGATTATTATATGATGATGATGCTAAAAAGGAGAGGGCAAATTTGAGGTGTTATAGTTGCCCATATTCAAGCAACTGTTAATCTGAAAATGACGGTAGCACGGCTATCGACCGTTCAAGATGAACTATGATTGAATACCAAGAAGACCTGAAATTTGCACTCTGCTAGAGAATGTAAGCAACGGGAAACAAACCCAACCAGATGACGCTTTGGCGACTGAAGTGAGGACAAAGCATACGATCTCCTTCCAACCTGAATTGTTACTTCGGATAAGGAAAACTTAGACAAACGAGTCTCCTTCGAGCAATCTTGTTACGCCAAGAACTGGACATACGAGCCCTCTTCGAATAAAACTGTTACGCCAGGAAATGGACATACGAGCACTCTTCATACACTTTGCAATATATGACCTGAGACAAACGAATCTCCTTCGGATAAACCTGTTACGCCAGGACCGGTGATGCACTTCAGTTTGTGGAATAGACATGCATAATCAGGATAGACGAACCCTCTTCATATATTATCCGTAGATATATGGTCTAAGACAGACGAGTCTTCTTTGAGAAAACCTGTTATGCCATGTGCAACATTAGGATTTGACGAACCCTCTTCACAGATCTTACGTAGATAAGTGGTGCTTGAGACAGACGAACCCCCTTCGGGTATACCTGTTACGCCAGGACCGGTAACCATTTTGACGTTTAATCCCACCGTCAGGACTTCAAACCTCTTCAATACAGACGAGCATTGGATGATCATCAAAAGAACACAAACGATCGCCATAATTCAATGATACAAACGAATATCAGACAATAATCTAAGAAACACAAACGAGCGCTTCAAGTGATGATATAGACGAATACCAGAGATCCAATACAAATGATCATTTGGAGTTGTAACACAGACGAGTACCAGAGATCCAACACAGACGAGCATTTGGAGTAGCAATACAGACGAGTGGGAAGGATGATACAGACGAGCATCCAACAATGCAAACGAGTTTCAAACAGATATCAAACACAGACGAGTGCTGGAGAATGCATACGAGCATCACACATCTTCAAACATAGACGAGTACTGGGGTGATGCAGACGAGCAATATCAAACACCACGCACAGACGAATGTTGGGGAATGCGGACGAGCATCAACATCTACTTCACACAGGAGACTGTTGGGTAAAACATACGAGCAACAAATGCCCAGTAAGAAACACAACTCTGCCGGGGAGAATCGAACGAAGAATATTTCACAAACGAGCGAGTGTTGGGAATGCAGACGAACATCCAACAGATATCAAACATCAAACACAGACGAATGCTAGGGGGATGCAGACGAGCAACTATCAAACATCAAACACATACGAGTGTTGGGGGCGCATACGAGCAACTATCAAACATCAAACATAGACGAGTGTTAGGGGGATGCAGACGAGCAACAAACAAAGTGACCAGATTGGCAACAACAATCACGACTCTGCAGGGGAGCCTGGTCAAGAGGCTTTGACGATGCTTAACTTTGACTAGGGAGATGTATAATTGTCGGTATCCTCGCAAAGGCCAAAAATTGGCGACTTCTCTGGGGAATATTTCAATGATGGGAGCAAGTCCCAAACATGAACTCTACGGGGATAACCATCTTCAGACTCGGCTGAGGAAGAGGCTTGGTTAAGACTCCGGCTGGGGAGAGAATTCTAAAAGTTCTGCCTCTGTGGGAAACCAGGCGCACAGCTGCTTGTTGGGGATTATTTCGCTCGTGGAAAGATAATCCGCTTGGGGAGGAAAGCCCTTCAATTAGCCTTGGAATTCCGCTGGGGAAATAATCAAGATCTCCTGGAAATACTTGGTTGAGGAATGAAACGTGAACAACTGTCTGCACTACTTCGTCACACTGGCCAAAAATAAATTTACGAACTTGCTGGTGATATTTCAATAATGGTTATGTACCAATCATGAACTCCGAGGAAAATACGATCTTCCGACCCGGCTGGGGGAATACCTGTCAAATCACCTTCGCTAGGGAAATATTTCTAGCCGTTACAACTCTGAGGGGAAATAGGAATTCAGCTGCTCGCTGGGAATAGCCTATTCTGACATAAAGACTCTGATTAGGGACAAACCTCTTCGATCAGGTTTGAAGTTCTGCTGGGGATACCACCCTACTCTGACTCAGCTGGGGAGGTTCCATCTGAACTCTACTGGGGATAACCATGTCTTTCTTGTGAAGAATAACCACCGCTTGGGGAGGACACCTCTTTGATTAGGTTTGAAATTTCGCTGAGGATTCCACTTGCTCTAGCTCAGCTGGGGAGCACTCTCCACTTGGGGAAATACAACATCGCCCTGCAAAACCTGCAACAACAGTATACACACATGTGCCCCGGGGACTTGCATGATATGCCCTGTTCATCCATTGTCACCCGACACTCAAAGACAGTTTTAATTGTTTCCCTGCCATGTCAAATTTTTTTTTATTAGAAAAATCAACATGTTTCATATGTAATGCTCTTTTTGCCAAAAATTCAGGACATTTTGCAAACAAAGTAAACACAACACAACACGGCTTTATGACTGAATATTCATTCATTGAATGGCCTCTGAATAAGCACAGTTTTACATCAGGAAGTAACTACCTGGAAAGAGGTGGCTACCATAAAATTGAGAAAAAAAATATCCTAATGGAAATGTACACGGCATTCCAATGAGTTTCCTTCCTGCTATGACCAACATGTCTTCAAGACTTTCTGTTCTTGCCTTTGCTTTCTGAAGAAGATGAGGGGATTGATTCCTATCCTTCTGATATTGTCAGACTGCATGAAACAGTGATTTGGTTCAGATTACTCGGATCGCAATTGTTCGCTTATTCCCTTGTTTTGCGTGGATCGCCCTTTCGGGTTTTCAATCCACCGAGATACCCTTTTTTGCCTGAGTTATCCGATGTGGCTTTTCAACTCAGCGGGTGTACACATTTTTTCCCTAACTTTTGCCCGAGCTTTTTATTATGTTTTTAGCTCGCCGGGATGCCCTTTTCTTGCCTGGACTTTAATTCTGTTTTTGTGTCCAGTTGGTCTTTTTATGCGAAGTAGTTTTTAACTGCATCCGAGTTAACAGGAGACTGTAAATCTTCTCCATCCATAGTAGTGAGCATCAGTGCCCCACCTGAGAAAACTTTCTTTACTATGAATGAGCCTTCATAATTCGAAGTCCACTTTCCCCTATGATCTGAACCTGGAGGGATGATCCTCTTGAGCACAAGCTCGCCTACTTGATACTCTCGAGTACGTACTCGTTGGTCGAATGCTCGCTTCATTCTCCTTTGATAAAGCTGACCATGACAGATAGCCGCTAATCTCTTTTCCTCAATTAGGCACAACTGATTATATCGGGCACGTACCCACTCAGCCTCATCAAGCTTCACATCCATCATCACACGCAATGAAGTAATTTCTACCTCAACAGGCAAGACTGCCTTCATGCCATACACCAAGGAGAAAGGAGTTGCCCCAATTGACGTCCTAACTGACGTGCGGTACCCATGTAGTGCAAATGGTAACATCTCATGCCAATCTTTGTAAGTGACAACCATCTTCTACACAATCTTCTTAATATTCTTGTTAGCTGCCTCTATCGCGCCATTCATCTTTGGCCGGTAAGGAGAATAATTGTGATGTTGAATCTTGAAGTCCCGGCACAGTTCTTCCATCATCTTGTTGTTTAATTTGGAACCATTATCAGTAATGATTCGCTCGGGCACTCTGTATCTGCAAATGATGTCTCTTTTTAGAAATCTGGTTACCACTTGACGAGTGACATTGGCATAAGATGTTGCTTCAACCCATTTGGTGAAGTAATCAATCGCAACCAAGATGAAACGATGACCGTTCGAAGCAGTAGGCTCTATCTTCCCGATCATGTCAATGCCCCACATAGAAAAGGGCCAAGGAGATGACATAAAGTTGAGCGGGCTTGGAGGAACATGCACCTTGTCTGCATATATCTGGCACTTGTGGCACTTACGGGCGTACGAACCACAGTCTGCATCCATTGTTAGCCAATAGTACCATGATCTCAATAACTTATTAGCCATTGCATGTCCTCCTGCATGAGTACCGAAAGATTCCTCGTGGACTTCCTGCATTAACAGGTCTGCTTCGTGTCTATCCATGCATCTGAGCAAGACCATGTCAAAGTTCCTCTTATACAAAATCCCATCTGTATTCAAGAAGATGCTAGTAGCAAGTTGTCTCAATGTCTTCTTGTCATTGGATGATGTCCCAGCTAGGTATTCTTGTTTTTCCAGGAAAAGCTTAATATCAAAGTACCAAGGTTTCTCATCAGACATTGCGTCTACAGAGAAAGCATAAGCTGGTGCGTCAAGCCTGAAAATGTCAATCTTGGACACATAGTTCCAACACAAGACTTTGATGGACGAAGAAAGAGTAGCTAATGCATCGGAAAATTGATTCTCATCTCGTGGTATATAATGAAGCTTAATCGTTGTGAAGAACGTCAACAGTCTTTTGGCATAATCCCTATAAGGAATTAAGTGTTCTTGATGTGTATACCACTTGCCGGTAATCTAGTTGATGACGAGGGCTAAATCTTTGAATATATCGAGGGTCTTAATCCGAAGATTAATAGCCTCCTCTATTCCCATTATGCACGCACCGTATTCCGAATCATTATTGGTGCAACCAAAAGTAATTCTAGCAGCGAAGGGAAAGTGAACACCTTTAGGAGTGATAAGAACAACACCTACTCCACGTCCGTTGATATTGACTGCCCCATCAAACATAAACTTCCATCTGGATTCAGGGTCAGGCCCCTCCTCCGGAAGAGGTTCCTCGCAATCTCTTGTATTGAGGTACATGATGTCCTCATCTGGGAAATCAAACTTTATCGGCTGATAGTCGTCCTCAAGCGGTTGCTGTGCAAGATAATTTGACAATACACTTCCTTTGATGGCTTTCTGGGAAGTATATTGTATGTCATACTCTGTTAAGATCATTTGCCACCTTGCAACCCTTCCGGTTAATGCTGGTTTCTCGAAAATATACTTGACGGGGTCCATTTTTGAGATTGGAAATGTGGTGTGGATCAACATGTACTGTCTCAGTCGGGGAGCAGCCCATGCCAAAGCGCAGCAAGTTTTCTCGAGCAGTGAATAACGGGACTCATAGTCGGTAAACGTTTTGCTAAGGTATTAAATAGCATTCTCTTTTCGACCAGACTCGTCATGTTAGCCTAGCACACACCCCATCGACCCTTCTAACACAGTCAAGTACATAATAAGTGGCCGTCCTGGAACTGGAGGCATTAGGATCGGAGGCTCCTGCAAATATTCTTTTATCTTTTCAAAGGCTCTTTGACAACCTTCATTCCACTTGACCGTTTGTTCTTTTCTTAACAATTTTAATATTGGCTCGCATGTGGCAGTTAGATGAGATATAAACCGTGAAATGTAGTTCAATCTCCCTAAAAACCCATACACTTCTTTTTCTATTTTCGGTGCAGGCATGTCTTGTATTGCTTTTACTTTTGCAGGATCTACCTTGATTCCCCTCTGGCTAACAATGAAACCCAGCAATTTACCGGAACGCACTCAGAAAGTGCACTTGTTTGGATTCAACCTCAATCTATACTTTATCAACCTATCAAACAACTTTTTGAGATTGACCAGATGTTCTTCCTCATCCCGAGATTTGGCAATCATATCGTCCACATAACATTGAATTTCTTTGTGTATCATATCGTGGAACAAAGTTACCATAGCCTGTTGATACGTCGCCCCGAAATTCTTCAACCCAAAGGGCATAACCTTATAACAGAATGTACCCTATGGGGTAATGAACGTTGTTTTCTCCATGTCTTCCGACGCCATCTTGGTCTGATTGTACCCGGAGAAGTCATCCATGAAAGAAAATACCGAGAACTGAGCGGTGTTATCTACCAGCACATCAATGCGAGGTAATGGAAAGTAATCATTTGGACTTGTTCTGTTTAGATCCCGATAATCAACGCACATCCGAACCTTGCCATCTTTCTTGGGTACAAGCACAATGTTAGCTACCCAAGGTGGGTAACTAGTCACAACAAGGAACCTGGCATCCCACTGCTTTCGAACTTCCTCCTTGATCTTCATAGCCATATCGGGGCTAGTTCTTCTCAGCTTTTGCTTTATCGGAGGACAGTCTTCCTTCAGTGGTAGCTTATGTACAACGATGTCGGTATCCAACCCTGACATATCCTGATACGACCAGGCAAAGATATCCACATATTCACGTAGCATACCAATCAATTTTCTCTTTACCTCGGCCTGCAACCTGGCCCCAATCTTTATCTATCTCTTTACATCTTCAGATCTGATGTTGATGATCTCTATTTCTTCCTGATGAGGCTGAATAACCCTCTCCTCTTGTTTCAACAATCTAGCCAATTCTTCCGGGAGTTCACAGCCTTCCTCAACCCCTTCATCAGCTTGGTAGATAGGATTGTCGAAGTCATGCATGGTCATAGCAGGAACATTATCACAGGAATCTGAATGATCAACACTGCAAAAATGATATGCTTATTTCAGAATCTGTTCTTTCAAAGGAGACGCAAACACACAAAAACCCTAGAAAGAAAAACATTGCCATTTTATTTGTTTTTGTTTTTTTGTGAAAAAAATTAAAACGAAAGAAAGAGAACACAAATTTCTTATAAAATGTTCTTTATTTCATGGAAAAAGCAAAATGCATTAAAACATGGTGGCCCTATAGATGGATCCATGCACCTTGGGAAGAGTACATGATTTGACATGCAGTATGATAAAATGGAAACAAAGAAAATTACTTTGAATGCCAAGTAACTTGAACAAAATCTTCAGCAGACCAGTTCTGGAGCTCCATCCCAGGTACGCATGGGTGAATCCAATTATCCAAGTCGCAGTCATTATCCCCATTTGCACCTGTTGCACAAACATTGTTATAGTCGAGCATTCCAGCGCTTGTGAATACTATGGCCTTATTGCCATGAGACCAGCTGGACTGATCAGGTTGATATACGAGACCAAACTTGTCATCTTTCTTTTCCATTTCCAGTAGCTTGCCCCAGCCCTGGGCGTTTCCGGATTGAACTACCTCCTTAGCTTGCTTGTAGGAGTAGATAGGAGTCCCTTCCTTCTCACTGCTCTGACTTGCAGCAACTAGAGACAAAGTGCTGACATTGATTGTCTCAAAAGCATGGCAAAGTGTCTCATGGATCTCCCCGTCCATTTCCACATACTTGAAGGTTGAAAGATGGCTTACGAAAATATCCTCTTCTCCGCACACAGTAACAACTTGGCCGTCTACCACATACTTCAACTTCTGATGCAACGTGGATGTCACTGCGCCAGCAGCATGAATCCAAGGACGTCCCAGCAAACAACTATAAGCGGGTTGAATATCCATAACATAGAATGTACTATTGAATACCTGAGACCCAATCTTCACCGGTAGCTCCACCTCCCTAAACATAGATCTTCATGATCCATCAAAGTCTTTCACAATCAAATCATTGGGACGCAAAACAATACCATCAACGTTCAGCTTCATTAAGGCCTTCTTAGGGAGCACATTGAGAGAAGAGCATGTGTCTACCAGGACGTGTGATAGAACAACACCCTTACACTCCATGGTGATGTGTAAGGCTTTGTTGTGATTACGTCCCTCGGAAGTGAGATCTCTATCAGTGAATCCCAACCCATGGCTGGCGTTTACGCTGCCTACCACAGCCTCCAACTGGTTAACGGTTATCTCCTGTGGTACATACGCCATTCGCAAAACTTTTAGCAAGGCTTCTCGGTGAGCTTGGGAACACATTAACAACGACAAAATGGATATCTTGGACGGGGTCTGATTCAACTGTTCAACCACCTTATAATCGCTTTTCTTAATTATTCTCATGAACTCCTCGACTTCCCTTTCGAAAGTGCTCTGACTAGCAGCAGGGGTTGTCACCTCTTTAGTTGCTATCTGCTTACCCTTAGCCTTTGCAGCAGCTTCAGCTTCGGGATCACCCCTAAGAACTTGAGGAGCAAAGAGACGCCCACTCCGAGTAAACCCACCAACTCCTCCGACATTCACAACAGTCGGGTCAATTATTACTGCTTTACTTTCCACCTTCTGACCTTCTACGTACACGTTTGAGCCATAATGCCAAGGGATGGCCTTGTCATCAACATAAGGAACCGGTCCTGGAACAGTAATGGTAACTGGACTCACCTCTGGAACATAGATAGTCACAGGCTCTCTCCGGGTAGGAACTTCAGCAGGATCAAAGTAAATTGTTATTGTAGACACACAATCACTTCTATGATTAACCCTATCGAACTGTAGAGACCCTTCATCGATCAAACACTGCAGCCCCGCTTTCAAATCCCCACAACCATTAGCTGAATTCGAACAACTCTCACAGTCAAAATCGCAACCTGGAAAAACCCGCCCTTTTAACAATCTGTCTTTTACCACTAACAACGAAGTCTTCACTTCATCCACATTCAAGATCAGGTTCAACCTCTTGCCACTGTCGATAGCGTTTATCCTTACCCCTCCATGATTTGGAATGGGGATTGATGTAACATTTGGAGGTGGTGCAAAATTAATTGCCTTTGAATCAATCAAGTCCTGGACTTTATGTTGTAATGCCATGCACTTCTCCGTTGAGTGCCCGGGAGCTCCTGAATGAAATGTGCATCTTGCATTAGCATCATACCCCACTAGAAGCTCTCTAGGTGGAGGTGGTGCTAATGTCCTCAACTGAATTAAATTCAAGTCTAACAGTCTCTGGAGCAGAGTTGTGTACGTCATCGGGATTGCCTCAAGCACCCTATTAGTTGGACGAGCTTGTCTCTGTTGATAGGGTTTTTGCTGATAGTTATTGCGCTGCGGCTGTTGTTGTTATTGTTGTTGTTGTTGCAGAGGACCTGTAAGGATGGTGACAGCTACCACCTGCTCGTAAGATCCTAGGTATCTGCGGCCCCGACCTTGACCATACACAACATTAGTTTCTCCCTCCCTTCTTCTTGGAGGTCCACTGAAATCTTTTCTCACACCGCTTGAGCTACCAACACTGCTGTCTTGGATCTTCCCCATTTTCAGAAGAGTTTCAACCCTTTCTCCAGCTATCACAATGTCGTTGAACTTTGTCGTGAACAAGACGCCAATCTCTCAATAAACACCCCTTGCAGTGTTCCCATGAACATATCTTCCTTTTCATTCTCCAACAAGGGAGGTTGCACTCGAGCAGCAAGCTGACGCCACCTATGGGCGTACTCTTTGAACCCTTCTTTAGCACTCTGAGACATTGTCTGCAACTGGGTACGATTTGGAGCCATATCCAAATTATACTGATACTACTTCACAGATGCCTCAGCTAAATCCTTCCAGCTTCAAATATTGACTCGGCTCAGCTTCATGTACCATTCCAAGGAAGCTCCTACAAGACTATCCTGGAAGTAATACATCCACATCATTTCATCATCTGTATGCGCAGCAATCCTTCCCACAAACGACTGAAGGTGAGTTTTCGGGCACGTTGTGCTGTTGTACTTATCAAAAGTAGGGACCTTGAACTTGTAGGGAATTGTCACCCCTGGCACTAAACCCAGATCAGTGATGTCAAATCCCAAAGAACTCTAAGACTGAATGGCACGAATCTGCTCAGCCATTTCTTTAAACATCCTATTCATGTCAACCCCTTGGCCTTCCGCCTCATCCAAAAAAGTGAACTTCTCGTCCTGCCTATCCATCTGCATGTTATTCACTCCATCGTTGATAATAGTGACCCCTGGTTGAACCACATGGATTTCAACATGACAGGCGCCGGCCCCATTGCGATTACCTCTGTCTTCTGCCCCATTGTTCCTGGCTTGATTGTTCTCTACCATTTCGTGCAAACGCTCTTGAGTTTGACCCATCCCAGCCATGAGGATCATGAAATTGTCCATTCTCGTCCTTAAGTCAGCCAGATCTGCTTGAATCTGCTCCATTGCTCTTTCTCTGTTCACCTTTGTAGGGTATTTGTGCACCGTTGACTGTCTCTGAACCTTCTTGGGAGCTATAGTGCCTGAAAGTGACATGAACCTTAGAACACTGGAGAAATACCTGCAAAACAACAAACATGTTATATGCATGCAATGTAACTATTCATGTTTCCATGTTCATGCATTAACATGCCCTAGTTCTGGTATTTTTTGACAAAAAATACTCCAGATGACGTTTTAGAAACTAGCTTTTCAAACTCTTCTGGGTATCTCTTGGACTTCTGTCATCTGGAGGAATAATGAATACCAAAACTGGGTATAAAGACTAAATGCTAACCTGAAATGGAAACACAAATAGTTAATGTGAGTATGATGCGATGCAAAATACAATTCAGGCATATGATCAACGACCGGGACTGTCTGGATACGGAACACTGGACCCCAGTGACCAAGAACCAAGATCCTCTAAATAAAGCCCCATGAACAAGAATTCAGTCTCAAAAGCCCCAAAATCAGATATCAGATGACTAAAGAATTCCAAAACCCATGTAGCCTTATCAAATTATAGAACTGTACTGGCAATGAGGTATGATGAGGTCAAGGGTTCCTGCAAACCTGTAAACCCCTCCCAATCTCACGGGTGTGCTTCGGGACAAACATCACGGACTCTCAAAGCCGAATAACAATAATACGTTCACCATTTCAGAGAAATGGCTCATGACCAAATCAGGGAATCGGTTTGGCATTATGTACTACTCAGGGAGGTCTCAGCGTAAGTCCGGGAAAAACAATCATCCTTTATAAGTTCCCAGCTTCAAGCGTTGGAATCGAGAAACAATAATACATTCATCCCTAAGGGTACAATACTATCGTCATACGACCAAATGCTTTGACTGAGTTCCTATAAAAGAACCAGACCATCCTATGTAAGTTCCTAGTGGGCCCTCGGGTGCGAATGGGTTTGCCACAAAATGTGATCTGCCACTGTCACCACTGGAGAGGGATGTTTCCACAAAGGTTCTCAATGATCGGTCCCTAGATGCACATAACTATCGAGGTTGTGTATGACCCCAGAAAGATTCTGGCATCAATACATTTCCAAGACGGTCGCATGTCTAGGTGTGGAACTCACTACTACCAACATAGCAAGATGCCATGAAGCCAAAGTGACTATCCACTATAAGTCCTAGGGTGCACTCGAGCCCCGGTTACAAGCTCATCTCTCAGTAACAATTCTCAATCCCACCAAAAAAAGGAAACCAGCAGCCAGACAGTCCAGTAATATGCATGAAAATAAATGCTGAAAACTGTAAATAAAGCTGTAAATAAAACTATAAATAAACAATAGTAAAAATAAACACGCAACAATAAACAATCAACACCCACTAAAACAGAAGCAAACAAGCGCTAGGAGAGACTCTCATGGGGAACCAAAGATACTCTGGTTCAAAGGTCCCCAGCAGAGTTGCCAGCTGTCGCTCCCTGGATTTCCATCCTGGTACAAACGCGAAAGTGGCGCGGAAAGAGGTAGAGTCTCCAGCCATGCATTTTTATCCCGAAGGAACGGGAATGGTAATGCTTCACAAACCAGAAGAAAAGAAAAGGAAGGACAAAGGTCCTGCGAACCAAAGAATATGAGTTCGGGAGTCGGTTACGGCCTGTGAAGGTATTAGCACCCTAGATTGTCCGTCGTACCCGACAGGATCCACGCTTGCAAAGAAACTGCTTCAAAGGGTGAAGAAATTAAAGCTGCGGCAAAACTGAAACTGAAACTGGATAAAAAGAAAAGAAAAGGGGGAAAATGTAGGGAAAATAAAAGAGTGTGCTCGAACGGGCCCTACCCCGCTACCTACGTACCTCATCTGGACATGAGGATCAGAGACGTCGTAGTTCCCCTAACTAGAGGTGGAAAAGATTGCTTGTGTCTTAAGGCTTGAACTGCCTATATCAATGCTTTGGTGTTGCAGGCTCGGACGACGAGTGCATAACTGTCTTGCAAAATGACAAGTAGGAGCAAGTTCGCGTATGGAGCGAAGGTGATGAGAAAAGAAATCCCGAAGGAGACCCTTATTGTTTGTTTGTGTTTTTTATGAGCTTTTATTTGGTGTGGCACAAGAGTATGAACTCAAGCTCTTTTCCATGGAATGTGTACTTGTTACTACATTCCAAGATGGAATAATAGAATAAGCACACCAAGTAAGGAGAACTTATCCAAGACTTGTTTCTAAGGGCAAGGGCCTAAATTCATTGACTTGTTGAATTTATTAGATGTTTTAGTGATTAAAAATGAAGAAGTATTTTTTAGGGTTTTTCTTGATGAAGATGACTTCATGATCCGACTTGTGCATCATGCTAGACAAATGCACTATTCTAAGATGGAATGAATACATAGGCCCCATGGAATAAGGCTATTACACAAGAAGTCACTTCTTTCTTTATTAATAACTTTTAGGTCTTGTTTTGAGATGAGAAGAGAAAGAAACAAAGGAGCAAAAGGCAAAAGTATAATGGGGGAAAGCTTATCCTAATATTAGCATGCAAAAAGTGGTCCTAAGGTTAGTGAGGTTTCAATTATCCTAAGAGAAAAGAAGAACCAAAGAGGGGCAAAAGAGAGGAAAAGAAAGCTAGCAAGCAACTTACTCCTCTAAAGGAGATAAGTTGCTCCTAAAGGGGGGAGAAAAGAGTTGCATCACATGATGGTATAAGGCACATCAAAAAGCACAAAGAGAAAGCAACTTAAAAAAAGAAAAGAAAAAGAGTTGAAATATGGATAAACATCCACACTTATCTTACCATGAGCCCCTACAAGTGTTAGCAAAAATCCAGCATATGTTCATCAATACAATCATGGAGTTAGCATGCTCAAAGTTCAAGTCAACAAAGATCAAACAACATGCCAAACTTTAAACATACAAGCATTTACGTATCGAGAATATGGAAGCATACATCAACCAGCAAGCAAATCACCCTAAACTAGCATATTCAATGATCATACAATGATCCATGGCAATTAAAACATGTAAAGGGATCAAACAAACTCAAAACAACTCCAAAATGGTATTCTGCATCAGTGTTAACCGGTTAACCAAAAGCGTTAATTGGTTAACCAGTTCAAACCTGCAGCAAATACGCAGAAAACAGGTGCGTTAACTGGTTAACCAAAAGCGTTAACCAGTTAACACTGTAAAAACAGCAGCAATTTCCTGCAGAAAATTAGCTTAAATCCAACTTATTCAAATAATTTCATACCAGACCAGCAATCAATTAAGCATGAAATAAATGGATCAATTCACATTAATTGACATCATTAATCTCATGAACATTAGCACACGGATCTGACTACAAATCAACCAATCAATTCAAGCAACACAAGAAAATACACAAGCATATGGTGGATCTAAAGCACAAGCATGCAAATAAGCTAAAACAGAGCTAGATCTGAATTTAACCAACCTACAAAGCTGAGGTATGCTTTGGTAATTGTTGTTTGAGCTGGAGATGAGAGATTTCGCGGAGAACTTTGAAGATCTGGTGCTAATCTTCACACTCCATGCAAAATAAATGCAAGCAAAGGGTCTTGATGCATAATTTTGGCTCCAAAAGCACTTCTAATTTCCAAACCAGATCTGAACCACCAAGTAAACCAGCAAAAATGATGCAAAGAAGCTATGGATGGAGGTCTAGTTCCAAGATCTACACACTTTAAGGCAAAGTTATGTGATCTTCAAAGAGGAACTTTGAGTGAATTGGAAAATTGGGAGAGAAAAGTGAGAGAATGGTGAGAGAGATCAAAATTCAGAAAATGAAGAAGAGTGAATTATGAGGGAGAGCTTCCTTGGTTTGGAGGGAAATGGATTAAATATGGTTTAGGTTTGGGGCCCAAAATTTAGGCTTGGGATCCAAAAAATATAGAATTGGCTTTAGAAAGTGATTAGGACCTAGCATTGGAATTAGGCTTGGATAAATGCTCTAGATCCTTCTCCTTAATTCAAATGAATAAAAATTGGAAAGTTGGAAAATTGGAGCCAAAAAATATATGTTGAATTTTGCTGCTGGAATTCAAAATTCGCATCCGTTAACCGGTTAACCAAAAGCGTTAACCGGTTAACGCAAGCAAATTTTGAATTTTCCCTCCACTTGGTGGGAAACCTCAATAATAACCCGACGCCAACTGTTTTGACCTGATTTTGACCCTCCATCTTTTTTAGGGCCTTGACCATGATACCAAGCTTGTATAACATGCCTTGAGAGCTTCTTGCCATGTCATCATGCTCTTGATTTTGCCTTGTAGTGCTTCAAATTTCCCGGATGGCAGATCATATGCCTTATGTTAAAACATGCAAGTGCTATACTTCATCATTTTATGTAAAAATGCTAAGGACATGACATGCTTATGATGATTATGATATGATGATGATGCTAAACAGGAGAGGGCAAATTTGGGGTGTTACACTCTTCGACTGCAAACACATGAGTTGGTCTCTCAAGTTCATCACACGAATCATAGGAACTTCATTCCATTAAATCACCTTTATCATAGAAGCTATATTAGCCAAAGCATCTGCCATCTGATTCTCATCTTGAGGCATATAATGAAACTCAACTTTAGTGAATAAAGTTGATATCCTCCTGGCATAATCTCTATACATAATCAAGTGAGGTTGATCAGTTACCCACTTACCTTTGATCTAATTAATTACCAAGGTTGAATCTCCATACACATCAAGATTTTTTATCCTCAAATCAATAGCTTCTTCGAGACCCATAATACAGGCTTCATACTCAGCTTCATTATTGGTATAGGGGAAAGTCAATCTTGCATCAAAAGGAATACGTGAACCATGGGGAGTGATGATCATTTCCCCCAATTCATTTTCCACGTGAACTCACAGAACCATCAAAAACCAAACCCCATCGAGATCCAGGGTCATGCCCTTCTTCAATCAAAGGCTCATCACAATCTTTCATTTTCAAATACATCACAGCCTCTATCGGGGAATCAAACTTGATATATTGGTAATCATCAATCGATTGATGTACCAAATGGTCAGCCAAAATACTTCATTTTACAACTTTCTGAGCTCAGTACTCGATTTCATATTCAAATAACAACATTTTCCAACGAGCAATCCTCCCAGTTAAAGCAGGCTTTTCAAAGATATACTTGATCAAATCCTTTTTGGATATCAACCAAGTTGTATAATTTAACATATACTAGCAAAGACGCTTTGTAGCCCAAGCTAAGGCACACCAAGTTTTCTCAAGCATGGAGTAACGAGACACACAATCAGTGAATTTCTTACTCAAATAGTATATGGCATATTCTTTTCTACCAAATTCGTCTTGTTGACCAAGCACACAACTCATGGAATATTCCAACACAATCAAGTACATAATCAACGGTCTACCTTCCACCGGAGGGGACAAAATAGGAGGTTCAAGTAGATACTCTTTGATACTTTCAAAAGCTTTCTGACGATCATCTATTCAAACACAACCTTGGTCTTTCCGAAGTAACTTGAAGATCGAAGCACATGTGGCAGTCATGTGAGAGGTGAACCTCGAAATATAATTCAAACGGCCCAAGAATCCTCTTACTTGATTTTTCAGTTCTTAGTGTAGGCTTTTCCCGAATAGCTTTCACTTTACCAGGATCAACTTCAATGCCTCTTTGGATGACAATGAAACCCAACAACTTTCCAGAACAAACGCCAAAAGTGCACTTGTTCAGATTCAAACGAAGCTTAAACTTCCTTAATCTTTGAAACAACTTCAACAAATTTTCAACATGACATTCTTTAATCCTCGACTTAGCGATTACATCATCAACATATACCTCAATTTCCTTGTGCATCATATCATGGAAAAGGGTAGTCATATCTCTTTAGTACGTTGCACCAACATTATTCAATCCAAAGGGCATCACTCTATAGCAGAATGTTCCTTAGGGTGTGGTAAATGTTGTCTTTTGCATGTCCTTAGGTGCCATCATTATCTGATTGTAACCGGAAAACCCGTCCATAAAGGAGAACACATCAAACTTAGTTGTATCATCTACCAACACATTAATGTGTGGTAATGGAAAATCATCTTTTGGACTGACTTTATTCAAATCTCTATAATCAATACACATTCAGAATTTTATGTATTTCTTTGGAACAGGAACAATATTGTCCACCCATTGAGGATAATCAGATGTAACAAGAGAACCTGCATTAATCTTCTTTTGAACCTCTTGTTTAATCACAGTTTATCTCGAACGTCTAATAGCCGCTACTCTCATCCTTTTCAGATTAGCATATGATTGAATAGGGGAAGTTGTAACACCCCAAAATTTTCCCTCACATTCTCAATAGCATTTAACATTTCATTTACATACATTGCATTACATCCCTAGCATAGAAAGATGAAGCATAATATTCATAGCTTGAAGCATAAGGCATGTGGTTAGTGACTTGCAAGTTTGTGATCATCCAAAGCTAAGGAAAAGAGTCAAGTGTCTCTAAACAAGTCTCAAAGGTCTCCTTGCATCCCACACAAGCTCAAATGATGTCCCAAGTCCATGGAAGATTGGAATTCCTCAAGAAGTTGGCTCTGGGTTTCACCTCTTTTACAAATGGCCCAAACAAGGGTTTTGGTTGCAAGGGGTTTCTTGAAGGTTTTTTTGGTTCTAACTTGCTATCATGGTCTTCTATGTGATGCCATGTACTCATGGATGAAAGTTGAGGCATTGGTTCCTTTAGGAAGGTTTTTAGGCAGACAATTACTTGTAATCTAAGCAAAAGTCAATTGTGGGGAAAGAAAATTCAATTGTGACTTTTTGAGGTTTGAATCATGATTTTCAAGGTCTTGTACCTTCATATGGTCCTAAAATGACAATATTTCCAACATTCATCATGAATCAAGGATCATGGAAAAAGTTACATAAAGTACTATATCATCTTCATATCATTTGTGAAAGTTATTATCAAAAGACCTCAAATTGGTTTTAGGGTTTTTTCACATGAACCAAATATTCCACTTTTGCAAAAGGCCTCAAAATTAACTTGTATTGATTTCAACTTGAAAATTAAGCTCATAAATTCAAAGTACACTTCATTTAGTGTATAATTGGCCTTGGAATCATGTCATTACATGAAGTATTTCTCACTTTCTTCATAATGTGCAAAAATGCAAAATGATCTAAAACCCCAAAATCACACAACCATAAGGCTTGGTTTCAATTCAATGTTGATTAGTACATCAAATGAAGGTAATGTCTGCACATGAAGAGCTTCATGCACGTGTGATTCGATACATACATCATAATTTGCAAATTTGCATTTTCCTTCAAATCTCACTAACCACACTTCTATTGGATCCTTAAGCTGAGTTTGGCCCAAAATTTACCTTATGTAAGCTCTTAACCCCACTAGTTAGAACTAGGGTTCATCAAATTTCCAAATTTCACAAAAATTGCTCAAAACATCTCTTCTTCGATTCTCCTTCCATACAAGGCTTCCTTGCAATTTTCTTTCATAATTGTGATCAGTGAACTCCATAGATCAAGAATCAACCATCGTTTGAAGCTCCAATCAAGGATTTCATCAAGTCAAGTTCAAGATAATCTTACTTCGAATCTCGAGATCTAGGTCAAATTCAAGCTCTAATTGCATTTATTTTTCAATTAGAGGTTCAAAGGACTTGATCTGCAGCTTCCAGATGGATTTCTATGAGTAATTTCACTTCTGCAAGTTTCAGGTTGGTGCAATTTTTTATCTCATAGATCTTGATTTTATCATGTGCTTTATGTTCTCTGAAGTGTGGTGATCACTCTGATATGATTTGTTTGAAGTTTGAACATATTGCATGAGAGTATTATGGATTTGAATTTTTCAGATCTACTTTTGTTTGTTTCAATTTGAATATTCTATGCATTATTTATGAATTTTGAGGTGATATTTTGATTCAACATGAAAAATTGAGTGGAAATATGTACTTTTTTTGCAATTTCTAGAAAAAATGTGGTGGTCTCCGTTTGATGTTGCCAGAGAAGACGATCGAAGCTAGGGCTCTGGTGTCTGGTTATAATTTTTAGGTGAGTTGGATTTTTGGAGAAGAATCAATCCTGATTGTTCATGTTTTAGATCCAGTGGTTGTTATGATGCCAACATATTAAAAAGGACGTGTGTGTGTGTCACTTGTTTCCATTTTATAATTTGAATTCCGATCATGTGCATGTGTGGCTCCTTAGGCATGTTAGTGTGCTCTCTGAATCCTAGCCTCTTATCTTGTAGACTTTGCATGTTTTGATTGTTTTGTGTGCGTTGGATTAGTTCATTGGCTCAGATGAGAGTCAATCTTTGTTGATTGGAACACCATAAAACCTCATTGACTTGTGTTGAGTGGAGCATACCTTGACTTGCTTTTTAGACCTCCCCCTGAGCCCAATTTTTTTTATTTCAATGTGTATTTTTCTTACGTTGCACCCTTGCCTCATTGTTTTCTCATTTTTATTATTTTTTTGCATAGTTTTCTATTTCTGATTTTTAAAACTACTTCTATGCACTAAAAATTTATCAAAAAGATCATGAAGCATCTTTGAGCATTTAAATAATTTTTAAATATTTTTGTTCCTGACTTTATTAAATTTTCATCATATTTTTCATATTTTCTTTTGAAACTTGTTTCTTCTTTGATACTTTGACTTTGAAGAATTATTTTGCATAGCTCATGAAACATTTTGCATCCAATCTTTTTGCATTGGTTCATCAACATCTTGAAGTTCTTAAAAAATTATTTCATTTTTAAAACATTTTCATATGGCATTTTAGTCCTTGTACTTTGCATATTTGTTCTTGGATCCTACTTGACCTTTGCCTAATTGTTTGAGGTAGTTAAACTTTGAGTTTTTGTTTGATATTTTAACAAGTAACAAGCATATGACCTAGGTCACTTAAGGTACATTTTGGAAATTTTTGAATGTTGTTTGATGTGTGTTTTCTTGCTTGTGAGTGAATGTACTTTGCATGATCCTTTCTTGTCATTCCTTAACCCTAATTGCTTGAAGGCATTTATGCAATCATTTGAGGTCTTTTATGAGTTTGCTTGGTTTGTTTAGACTCTTATAAGTCTTGTTTGATCATTTTTGAGTCCATTTTGTTGTGTGTTTACCTTTTGGTTTGTGTGATGCATCTTATATGAACTTTAACCTAGGTCTCTCATGTCTTCATCCTTAATGTTTCTCATGCTTGCTTGTATGCCTCAAACATGATCATCTTGCCATCTCATTTGAATTACATACTTGGTATGATATTTACTTCATGCATACGCATCTATTTATGTATGCATGTTGTATCTTTTTCCATTCATCTCTAGTATAAAACATCCTTACCTAATGTGACTTACTTTTGCATGCTAGTTTAAATTTTTTGAACTTGTTTGCTATGTGCTTTTGATATGATCATTTGTGCATCTTTAACATGTCATTAAGAGCATATGATACTGACTTATATCATCTCATGCCATCTTTTCATCTTTTACTTTCATCTTCACCTTACTTGTTTCTTTTTACTTGAACATGTGATTGTCTTCTTCTCCTCATCCCTCACTCTATCATGTACTAACTCATGCAATTTGGTATGCTAATTTAATATAACATTAGGCATTTTACTTTGACATATCAATTCTAACTTTGAAGTTTCTCACGTGTCTTTATCCATGTTTGACTTCTTTTGATTTCTTACTTCTTCATTTGCAACCTCTTTGGACTTGTTTACCACCTAAGGGTTTCTTTGGACTTGTTTGGGTTGGTTTGAGTTCTTTGAGCTTCTTTAAGTTTTGTTGTGTTTTGATTCTAACTTGTGATGGTTTTTGAACCTAGATACGCATTCCATTTGCTCCCTTTGTTTCCTTGGCTTCCATTTTACTTCTTATGAACTTTTATGCTTCATTTTCTAACCTTGTAGGGGCTTTGGTAAGTTGTAGGAGTGTGGATGTGCTTCCACATTCCAACCTCTCCTTTCTTTATTAATTTTTAATTATGTGTTTGGTTAAGCATTTAAGATGCTTTGTTTTGTACAAATCTCATTCATCCCCCTTTAGAAGCAACTTAACTTCCATCTTGGAAGTAAGTTGTCTTCTAATGCTTTTCTTATCTTCTTCTTCTTCTTTATTCTTCTCTTATTCCTCCGTTAGGATAGGGATATTTAACCTCACTAACTTATAATATCCAAGCATGACAACTTACTAAGGTTTGTTTAGTCTCCCTTAGATCTTTTACCTTTAGAGTCTCTTGAGTCTTTCTCTCTCTCACCTCAGATAAAAAGCTAAAAAACATCTTAATAAAGATTGAAGTGACTTTGTGTGTTATGGACTTATTCCATGGGGAATTTGTGTATATCCCGTCTTAGGGTAATGTAAACTTGTCTAGCATGATGTACAAGTCTAAACTTAAAGTCACCTTTGCAAAGAAAAACCTAAAAGCACTTCTTCACTTCTAAATATAAAACACCTAATAAGTACAATGGGATAGTGTGCTTGATCCCTAATCTTTGGAACCAAGTCTTGGGGATTTTCTCCTTACTTGGGTGTGCTTCTTCTTCATTCCATCTTGGAGTGATGTAAGAAGTACATACTCCATTGAAAGGGACTTGAATACACTTCCTATGCCAAACTCACAAAATAAAAAGCTTCTAAAAAACATCAAAGAAACAATAAGTGTATTTCCTTCGGGAATTCTCTTCTCATCTCCTTCACTCTAAACGAAAGAACTCGCTTCAAATTGTCTTTTACAAGATGATAAACACACTCGTTCTAGACGAGCCTGCAACACCTGCGCATGGGCATAAGCAGTTCAATCCCAAAAACACAAGCAAGTTGTGTTAGTCTTATTGAGTCGAACTACGGTGTTCTGGCTTTCCTATTACACAAAAGGAATACGTAGGCATAAGCGAAGACGCTTGGCGAACATAATCCTTCAGTCTCTTTCCTTGTTCTTTGTGCCATTTCATCTCCTTATCCTTTCATCTCATTTTTCCTTATTTATTTTCAGTCCTTTCCAGTAGCAGTTGCAGCAGTAGGAAATACCCTCACCCTTTGAAACAATTCAAGCAAACATGGATCATATCGGGTACAACAAATGATTTAGGGTGTTAATACCTTCCCAATTCGTAACCGACTCCCTTACCCTTTCTCTTTGGTTTGCGAGACCCCTCTTTCTCCTTCTTTTCGGGTTTGTGCAGTATTATACTTCCTTTGAAATAAAAATGTCTGGCTAGCGCCTGTTCCTTTTTCGCGCCACTTTCGCGTCTGTACCAGGATGGAAATATCAGGAGAAACACTTGCTAACCTAGCACAAAACCCTTGGAATCTTCCAACACAATCAAGTACATAATCAACGGTCTACCTTCCACCGTAGGGGGGAAAAATAGGAATTTCAAGCAGATACTCTTTGACACTTTCAAAAGATTTCTGATGATCATCTATCCAGACACAACCTTGATCTTTCCGAAGTAAGTTGAAGATCAGAGCACATGTGGCAGTCATGTGAGAGGTAAACCTCGAAATATAATTCAAACGACCCAAGATCCTCTTACTTGCGTTTTAGATCTCTGTGTAGGCTTTTCCTGAATAGCTTTCACTTTATTAGGGCAACTTCAATGCCTCTTTGGCTGATAATGAAACCCAACAACTTTCCAGAACAAACACCAAAAATGTACTTATTTGGATTCAAATGAAAATTAAACTTCCTTAATCTTTGAAATAACTTCAACAATTGTTCAACATGATCTTCTTCAGTCCTCGACTTAAAAATTATATCATCAACATATACCTCAATTTTCTTGTGCATCATATCATGGAAAAGAGTAGTCATAGCTCTTTAGTACGTTGCACCAGCATTCTTCATTCTGAAGGGCATCACTCTATAGCAGAATGTTCCCCATGGTGTGCTAAATATTATCTTTTCCATGTCCTCGGGTGCCATCGTTATCTGATTGTAACTAGAAAATCCGTCCATAAAGGAGAACACATCAAACTTAGTCGTATTATCTACCAACACATCAATGTATGGTAATGGAAAATCATATTTTGGATTGGCTTTATTCAAATATCTGTAATCAACACACATTTGGACTTTTTTGTCTTTCTTTGGAACATGCGCAATATTGGCCGCCCATTAAGGATAATCAGATGTAACAAGAAAACTTGCATCAATCTGCTTTTGAACCTCTTGTGTAATCTTTACTGCCATATCAGGATGAGTTCTTCTCAACTTTTGCTTCACAGATGGACATTCAGGCTTCAGCGGAAATCTATGCTCCACAATATTAGTATCAAGACCTGGCATGTCTTGATAAGACCAAGCAAACACATCAACATAGTCTCTAAGAAGATCTATCATCCTCTTCTTAACATCAGGTTCAAGCAATAACCCAATCTTGACTTCTTTCTTATCATCTTCAGAACCCAAGTTGACCATCACTAATAATTCTTCATGAGGATGAATGACCTTTTCCTCGTACTCAAGCAATCGGGAAATCTCATCAGGATTCTCTTCAACATCCTCTTCCTTAGCTTCAAACACAAGGAATTCAAAGTTGGGAGTGGGCATAGGATCATTGTTTTCAACGGGTTTAACAATCAATCTGCACAATGATTTATTTTAATTTTAGAGTATGAATAACGGTGCAAACATATATGGAAATAACAAAATAAAATTTTATTGATGATAATAAAAGTTTGAAACAAAGCCCAACAAACATCACTTTCACCTTGGGCAGAGTGAAAGGATTTTTTTGAAAGAAAATAAAACAAATTATTGTTTGAAGCATGAACAACAGAAGGAACATCAACAGAAGTCTAGTTCTAGCAAATCACTTTGTGCATAACAAAGTTATGAATTTCGTCATCTTTATCATCTTCAATGATGGCAGCAGTGGAATGATTTTTGACGTTGATAAACCTAGCACTTCGAAAACTTTCTTGAATACTCTTTGGTTCATTGGGATTCAAACTTGACACATAACCGATAAAAAAATCCCTCTTTATTGTCAACAACATCAATAACTCGTCCCAACCGTCATACCGACCGGTTTCAAGCACACGCAAAGCATCCTTGAGAGCGGACACAAGTATAACATTCTTCCTAACAATATCATCAGCAATAGAAAGAGCTTGGAACAAAGTTATGACATCTTCAACGGCATCAATATAGGAAAAGGATGAAAATTTGTCACTAGCATCTGATCGCTCCAGAAGTGCACGAATCTATCGAAGTAATATAAAAGATTGTCGAACCACAGAGACCAATGTCAAACTATTGTAATCTATCGTTGCGGTTCAACGTTAAGGCTAGGGATTTTCACATATAAAAACGATAAAGAAATAACTAACTTAAAAGGGTTTAAGACAAATAAGGGAAAATGAGATCGTAGAATAATTTCCGGGACTCTTAGGGACTCTATAGGATCCGGGGCTAAAATGAAAGTTGAAGTTGTTCTGACGAAAATACTAACCTAAAGGTTCGATATCACACTCTCGTGCTATTGAGCAAGCCACGACCGATAACCTCAAGATTTTGCTCTCGCTCGCTCGGTGATTAAAGGATGTCTTTTTGAAGATGGATAAGATCGAAATGAAATGCCTAAAGTGCTCTTGTTGTGTTTAGGTTCCAGTGTCATGTGCCTACTATCTGACGCGTACCTCAAACTCTCGCTCTATTGCACTCGTCTTAGTGCATTTCTCACTCTCGTGACAAAACGCTTGTAAGAAGCCTTCTGCTTTCACGACAAGACTACCTAAATTAATCTTAGAACACAAAACCAGAATTGCAAACATACAAGTAGTGTCGGTTATGTAATTAAACATAAACAAACTAAACATGATAAACATAATTAAGGACAACATGCTTGAACAATTATAGATTACGATAACAATATAAAATACGATAACAATATAGAATACGATAACAATATAGAATACGATAACAATAATAATAAAGTGATAAATAAAGAACCTGTAAAATACGGTAAATGGAATTGAACTCGGATAATAAAATTGCAACAAGATTTTATTTGATACTTGAAGTAATACAGCAATACAAGGAAATAAAAAATACAAAGTTGCAGCAATTCCTCAATGTGAGTAATTGCTGCTTTGAAATTGAGAATATATGCTTAATTCTAAATGTGATTCGGCAGTACTTCCGTGAAAATTCCGAATGATAAATGCAGCTCTCCAAGGCTCTATTTATAGGTGAAATTTGGCTCCAAGAATTCCGGGTCAATTTGAATTCAAAACGAAGCAAAACTGCCAAACTGCTGCTGAAAAACTGTTCCCGCACATAATGACGATCACCGTATGCAAATGGCGAACGCCATTTGTTCAAACTTGATTTCCCTCCTTTTTTAGTAATGGGAACTCCATTCCCCTAGGCAGGGCAAATGGAGAACGCCATTCATCTAGGGGGACCAGAACTTGCAATTTTGTTGTTTTTTCTCCACTCTTTAAATCTATTTTTGCTCCTTTTTCCATACTTGCCGATTAAACACCTATCAAGACAAAACAAAGAGAAACATAAGCAAATAACAAATAAAACAATAAAGACTCGATGAATTTACAATAAGAAATGCGCAAAATGAACCAAAATAAACTATACAAAATCGAGTCATCAAACTCCCCCACACTTAGGCTTTTGCTTGTCCTCAAGCAAACTCCCCACTAGGTAAATAATTAGTGCATCGTTCGACTCTTAGGCATGACAAAACCAAATGGTAAGGTACTCAAATGCTAGTCTAATATTAAGTGGATAGCTACTAAAATAGTGAATCTAAGGATACCGTAATGACACAAATCCACCTAAAGTGGACAAAGATTCCCCTCCTATGAAACATCAACCTGAATAATGACATTATACTTCCCCCTATTGTCAACCATTCTATTTCACTTCTTTTTCATTCTTGCTTAATCACATTAAGCCTGTTATCCTTTTGCTTACATGGTAATCGAACCTATTAGTGTTTGATCTCTTATTCACAAAATTTGTCTTTTCTTTTTCTTTTTCTCTTTGTTTTTTTCTTTTGCTTATGAATTTCAAGATTCTGCTCCTTTAGGATAAATGGTCGGGTGAAGACCACCTAACTTAGTAGGAACAGGTCTTTGATTCACATTTTTCTAAGAAAGCACATAAACATAACTTTGAGATCAACACATATTTGCATCAGTTCGTTACTTAGTTCGCATCTAAGGATGGTGATGACTGCTAAGATAAACTAATCAAGAAGCTACATAGAACTTGATAACATGGTCTCAGCATAATGCCTATCTAAACTAACATCACATAATTGGAGACTCTAGGGTGTAAAAAATGGTATCAATATTTTCAAAACTTTCCCAAGTCCAGCCTAACATAGCCTAAGTAAAATAAAGTAACTTATTCAGTGTCATGCCAATGAATCAGAACTAAATTTTTTAAATAGGGCCAAGTTTCAGGGAATTTTCAAACAATGAAAAAATAAAGTAAAAATTTGACTCATAGCACATATGACTCAATAAAGAAACAAACTGGAACTAAAAAGTGATAAACTGAAAGCGGTAAAGTTCCTCCCCCACACTTAAACCAAACATTATCCTCAATGTTTTGATAAAAGGTGGAAAAAGGAATTATAGAACCTGTATGAATGTCATTGCATGCTAAATCTTCTCTGAACCTCTCTTATTGTCCATGTCTTTTCTGGCCCCTTTTGCTTCGGGGGTGGGCGCTTTGAGATACCTCTATTTGTTGAATTTTCTCTCTTCTGAAACAAATCATGATGCTTCCCGTTTCTAGAGGAAGTGCCTGCAAAAGTGTTAGAAAAATACAGTGTGGTATCGGTGTCACCACCACTAGCAACATTCACATGAATGTCAGTGGGCACCTAGAAGAAGCTGAGAAGAGACAAACAATACATTTCTTTATTTCTTGCAAACACAAAAAGTAAAACATTAAATTAAAAGTTTGTGGGTTGCCTCCCACGCAGGGCTTTGTTTAACGTTGATAGCTCGACGTCTAATAATCTTTGGTTTCCATAGCCACTTATCAAGCCATCTCACATATTCATCACCTTTTATTTTCTTCCATCTGTGGGGTGGTTCATTCTTTTGAACTTGTGGTGGTGGTTCTGGATCTATCCTAAGTATTAACATTTCAAGTTTCGGCTTAGTTATTTATTCCACCATCTCAAAGTCTAACCTTACCTTCTTAACAGTAATGATATCCCTAGTTTCAAGCTCCTCTAAATTTCTCTTTTTATGTTGGATCTCAAACAAGGGTACATTGGTGCAAATATTTTCCAATACATCCACATTTGTTTTGGAAGGGGAGTCTACAAACCTATGCGGGAAAGGAATCAGTGGGGTATAGGAATAAGGAATAATATTAGATGCTTTCTTCATTACCTCTTCGACGACCTCCTTTTTGGGTGGTGTCGGCAGACTTTTCTCAATTTCTACTCCTTTCTCATCATAACTCCCCTCAATATATTTGTCACTCTCCTCAACCTCATTATCACTTTCCTTAGGATTTTCAATTTCTCTTTCACTATTTTTTTTTATAACATCCACATGTCTCTCTGGGGAGGGTCCTCTAGGTTTCTGTGCAATCAGAGAGATTTGAGTCTCCAATGCCTCAGTGTGAGTCGCAAGGGACTCGACCACAATGTTCATCCGCCTAAAGGTTTCATAAGTTTGGAGATGTTAGTTTCTAAACTCTTCATTCTGGATAGTTTGTGACTCCACAAAGCGCTCCATCATATATTCAAGCCTATAAGTAGTTGTCGTTTCAATGAAATCCTCCACTAATGTTTCCAGGTTGGAATTATAGGATTCTCGTGGTTCCTCAAAGTATTGAGAATGGTGATTTGGGTGATAATGAGTTAGTGTCGCGTTGAAATCCTCCATTAGTATTTCAAGGTTGGATAGGGATTCTTGCGATTCCTCAAACTTTTGGGACTGGTGATTGTAGGAAAAATTTGGGTGTGGTTCCTCAAAATTTTGGGAGTGGTAATCGTAGAGGTAATTTGGATGTGGTTCCTCGAGATACTATGAGTGGTAATCATAGAGAAAGTTTGGGTGATACATAATTTTATTTTTTTATTTTTTTCAAAACGAGAGTTCCTTAGTCTATACGGTGCAACAATGGAATAACAATATTGATTGTTGGTCCCCGACAACGACGCCAAAAACTTGATCGCTCCGCAAGTGCACGGATCTATCGAAGTAATATAAAAGATTATTGAACCATAAAGACCAGTGTAAAACTATTGTAATCTATCGTTGCGGTGCAAAGTTAAGGCTTGGGATTGTCACAGATAAAAACGATAAAGAAATAACTAACATAAAAGGGTTTAAGACAAATAAGGGAAAATGAGATTGTAGAATGATTTCCGGGACTCTTAGGGACTCTATAGGATCCGGGGCTGAAATGAAAGTTGAAGTTGTTCTGACAAAAATACCAACCTAATGGTTCGACCTCACACTCTCGCGCTATTGACCGAGCCACGACCAATAACTCCAAGATTTTGCTCTCGCTTGCTCGGTAATTAAAGGACGTCTTTTTGCAGATGGATAAGATCGAAATGAAATACCTAAAACGCTCTTTCTATGTTTAGGTTCCAGTGTCATGTGCCTACTATCTGACGCGTACCTCAAACTCTTGCTCTATTGGACTTATCTTAGTGTATTTCTCACTCTCGTGACAAAACGCTGGTAAGAAGCCTCTCACTCTCACGACAAGACTACCTAAATTAATCTTAGAACACAAAACCAGAATTTCAAACATACAAGTAATGTCGGTTATCCTACAAAGTCTCGTCGATACGGCAGTCCTCAAACTATGGAAACAAGATAATTTAACTAGATATGTAATTAAACATAAACAAACTAAACATGATAAACATAATTAAGGACATCATGCTTAAACAACTATAGATTACGATAACAATATAGAATATGATAATAATATAGAATATGATAACAATAATAATAAAGTGATAAATAAAGAACCTGTAAAATGAGGTAAATGGAATTGAACTTGAATATTAAAATTACAGCAAGATTTATATTGATACTTGAAGTAATACAGCAGTACAAGGAAATAGAAAATACAAAGTTGCAGGAATTCCTCAATGTGAGTAATTGCTGCTTTGAAACTGAGAATATATGATTAATTCTAAATGCGATTCGGAAGCTCTTCTACGCAAATTCCGGATGATAAATGCAGCTCTCCAAGGCTCTATTTATAGGTGAAATTTGACTCCAAGAAGTCCTGGTCTATTTGAATTCAAAACGAAGCAAAACTGCCAAACTGCTGCTGAAAACTGCTCCCGCGCATAATGGCGATCACCGTAAATGGTGAACGCCATTTGTTCAAACGTGATTTCCCTCCTTTTTTTTAGTAATGGTGAACGCCATTCATCTAGGGGGACCAGAACTTGTAATTTTGTTGCTTTTTCTCCACTCTTTAAATCCGTTTTCGCTCCTTTTTCATACTTGTCAATTAAACACCTATCAAGACAAAACAAAGAGAAACATAAGCAAATAACAAATAAAACCGTAAATACTCGATAAATTTACAATAAGAAATGCGCAAAATGAACCAAAATAAATTATACAAAATCGAGTCATCAGCATCGCCTGCTCACCGCTGACAGTCACTAATTTCCCATTTCTCACAAACTTCATCTTTTGGTGGAGAGTAGAGGTTACAACCCCTGACTCGTGAATCTAGGGTCTTCCAAGGAGACAACTATAAGCGGGGTGTATATCCATTATCTGGAAGGTAATTTGGAATACAAACGGTCCAATCAGAATAGGAAGATCAACCACACCAATCACAGTTTTCTTTGAGCCATCGAAAGTTTTCACAATAATCCCACCGTACCTCATGGGAGCACTTTGGTACACAAGCCTTGACAAAGTTGACTTCATCATATTCAGGGATGATCGCGTATCAACCAGCACATTAGACATGGCATCATCTTGGCAATTCACTGAAATATGTAGAGCCAAATTATGGTTCCTTCCTTCTTCAGGCAAGTCATCATCATAGAAACTCAAATTGTTGCACGATGTGATATTAGCCACAATACCATCAGACTGATTGACAGTCACATCATGGTCAACATAAGCTTGTTCAATAATATTCTGCAAAGACTGCCTATGAGCCTCTGAACACATCAAGAGTGATAAAACTGATATCTTAGATGGAGTATACAAAAATTGCTTAGCAATGTTGTACTTGTTCTTCTTTATCAATTTCAAAACCTTATATTCACTAACTTTCTGATTAGAATCACTGAACTGGCCTGACTGGACAACATCACCTTCAATTCGTTTACCCGCACTTACATCTTCTATTCTTTTTGTTGGATCAGAAGCAAAAACTCTACCACTTCGAGTAACCCTTGTTACATTAATAATGCTAACCGCAGACTTTGGAGAAGGAATAGGAATTCCCTTACCATTTTCTACCATCGTAGCATTATATCTGCATGGAACAGCTATATCATACTCATGTGGCATTGGACCAGGTAAATTGATCACCAAGGGAGTAACAGTAGACCTGCGGCTATCAAAGGAAATAACCTCCTTCTCAGGAATATTGAACTGAGGTGCAATAACATTCACTTCATTCTCATACTCGTCTCTTTTCGTTATTACTCAATCAACTTATCATCCATCATTTTCTAAAGATCTCCCTTAACAATCACATAACCACGAGGATTCATCGAGCAAATGCAACAAGTAGAATAATCATGATCAATATCGTAATATTCACTTAAGAAAGCATGCATCTCAACCAGAGATCTTTGAATCCAGCGGAAATCATAAATCTTGAACAAACCAAGACAACCATCAACCATGCTCATAGATTCCTTACCATGGTTTGGCAATGGATTTGTCTTAACATTCGGATTAACATCATTGAAAGACAAAATGTTACTTCTTATCAATTTCTGCACTTCAAACTTCAATGGAAAACAGTTCTCAATATCATGCCCTGGGGCACCTTGATGAAAAGCACAATGAGCTTCTATCTTATACCACCATGGAATAACCTCTATAACCAGAGGTTGAGAATGTGTTTGAAAAAGATTCTTCTCAATCAATGACGGAAACAACTCTTCATACGACATCAGAATGGGATCGAAATCTGGTTTTGCACGACCCTGTTGAGTACCATTATGTTGCACACGAGATTGCTGATAACGAGGTTGATATTTCGGAGCCACCAGCACAGTTGGAGTCACATTAATCAAAGGTGTTACTGAAGCTACATGTTGCTGATGACGGCTTTCTCGGCCACGGGGTATTTATATCCTTCATGAGACACAACATTATATCCTTCAAGAGAGAAAGCATGGAAATTCTTCAAGATAGCTCCTAGGAATTGAAACAATCGGGTAAGGGTGTGAAATATTGTTATCTTATCATTGTGTATGATTATGTATGTGTTAGATTGATTGGGTTTTTGTTTTGGAGAAATTTAGAGAATATGAGGTTTTAGGATTTTTGATGAAAATCTAAAAAATTGGTAGATTAATCCATTGAAACTTGATATAATCGAAGTATGATAGTTAATACATGTTAATGATCATGTTTGTTGAGGTTTGGTGGGGTTTTGGAACCCTTTGGCATGACTATTGCGCGACTGAGTTGCTGCTGAAATCGTAATGCTCGCTCGGCGAGCGATTCCTTGCTCAACAAGCTATCCAGAAACATTTTCTCTCAGCAAGCGATTCCTCACTCAGCGAGCTATCCAGAAACATTTTCGCTCAGCGAGACCTGGAAGTTGGAGTTTTGTGTTTTAATTCATAACGTTTGATCTGGGTATCTGTTTCAAACGTTCCACATATCGATTCAAAGCTAAAAACATGTAGAAACTAATGATGCTAAAATATGTAAGTTTTAGCCGACTTTTTCGATAGAACGTAATTATGTTAGTTAAGGAATTGTGGGATTGCTTGTGGTATATTGGTCGTTTGGCAAATAAATGCATTTCGTGAAGTGAATATGAATGCATGTTGTAACTCGGTGGGAGAACTGACTTTAGTTATGTTGCGGATAGCAAGATTCGCCACCGACTTTTATTTTATCCAAAGGAAAGGCATAAAAGAACAGGAAAGACCTTTAAAAGATTTTTGGGTCCGGGGGGTAGGTTATGTAAAGGGAAGGTGTTAGCACCCTTTACATCCATGGTTATCCATGGGCTCTTAGTTACTTAGCTCACTTTAAAATGTTTTTGAAATGTGAAGTGTGTGAATAGAATCTTCTTTAAGTACTTTATAATGATCCATGTACGGATATATATAAAGTCTTTGTTTTGAAAATTTATTTGAAAATGTGAAGTGTTTGAAATGTTTTGGAAAAGTGAGCAAGTACATAAGAGGAACCTACCCTAAGTTAAGTCTTTTCTGTTCTTAAATATCCTTTAAATGGTAAGACTATCCCTATTATTAAGGAATAGGTAGTCATTACCTTGGATGTGTGAGGGACAAATGAAGGGACATCTATTATTTAGGCAACTGTAAGGTGTATAAGCAATTCGAAGGGACTTATCATCTTTATTCGAAAGGGACAAGATCATTACGAAGGCAACCACGAAAGGACTTGATCTTTTTATCTGTTAAGGGACTAGATGATATAATAGGAGGGCTTTGCTTTACACCTTACTTGACCTTTTGTTTAGGCAACTTGAGAGGTGACCCTTAAGAAGTGAGACGGCGATCAAAGATCGACTTACGTGTGTGAGTGTACAAGTTCAGATATTTATCTTAAGATTAATGATCTAATTTCAATTTTAAAATACAAACATGTTTTACACTCCCTATTTACTAACCATAGCATTTAAAATATAAATATTAAAAATTACTACAACTATTACATATTGGATACAATTACATAATAATAAAAAAATAAATAAGCGAATATATAATAATAAATAATTAGGTTAGTAACAATAAAATAAAATAAAAATCATATATAAATAAAAAGGGGTTAGTAATAATAAAATAGATAAGAATAAAATAAATAAATTAGCATAATAATGAATAATAAATTAAAAGTTCAATTTTTAATAAATAATTATTTTTTAAGGTTTTAAGAAGAAAAATAAGCAATTCATACTATATACTAATTATTATAAAGATTTAAATTTATATACATGTTATAAAAATAATGGTTAATTATAATTAAATAAACATATTATAAAAATAAGTTATATTCATAAACTCAAATTAGGATTTTTAATTGTTTTAAACATAATCTAGGGTTTACTATTTAATTAAAATTATTTATATGCAAAAACTATATTCAATAATAATTATAGACAAATTATAAAATAATAGACATAATTAAAATTTACAAATACATAAATTAAAAGTTATAATATAATTAGGTTTTGTAAAAGAAAATTAGGGTTTGTAAAAATAATTAGGTTTTATAAAATGTTAGGATTTTTCTTATTAATTTACAAAATAAGTCAATTTATTTACAAATTATATTTATATATACATATTATAAATATAAAAAAATAATTTATAAAAAAAAGAAATTATGAAGTCTTAAGAATATGCATAAAAGTATTTAAATAGTATTTATAAATTATATTTATTAATTTAAATAAAATAGAAATAATAATAATATAAATTAAAATGAGGAAAACATGATAATTGATCAAAAAGAAAGGACCTGGGATTTGAACCCAGGTCCCTTACCTCCAAACGCAACACCAAAACCACTTTGGCCAGCACACGCAGGTGACATAGAAGGCAATCCATATTGTTTTGTTTCAAATCCTGTAAAAATCACAACAAAAGCAAAATAACACAAAAAAGGGCCTGGGGGGGATTCGAACCCAGGACCCTCAACCAAACAAACACACACTCCAACCATCCAGCCAGAAGGGCGCACCTGATATATGATTCATAATAAATAATAATATAGTAAGTTACGTGAATAAGTGAGAAAATCAAGCAAAAAGAATGCTGCTTTCCAGGATCGAACCCAAGCCTTGGACCATAACACACGTATCCCTCACCACTGGGCCAGACGTGCATCTGTGAAATAAGTTACAAACAATTTCATAAAATATTAAGGCTAAATTCAAATTCCAGAATGCGCGCCAGGAACTTCATCTTCTTCCTTGGATGCTGCAAATTTTCCTGCGAATTTTCTTGGACAATTTCCTGCGAATAAAACCTGCCAATCTCGTATCATCATAAATATGTAAAGTTTCATCAAATTGATCACATTATCATGATCCCCAGACATCACACAGTTCATTCATAGCTTTAGAATTAATTTATATTAGTTAAATCGAAGAATCCCAAATTTTGTTCAGAAACCCTAGCAATGGCAACTTGCGGTTTAAGGCATGGTTCTTCAATCTTCTTGCCCATAAATCATCTAAGCATCATACTCAACACAAACATACAGTTAGAATGCATTATTATTACACAAACAATTAGAATCGAAAAAAATAAGAACAAGAGCAATTTTGATTCGGTTTATGCAATTTGGGATGCTTTGGATGCAAATGAGTATTGAAAAAGTATCAGTGATGATCAAGGAGTCTTTTGCAACCTTCAAATTGTCTTGAAAGGGCTTGAGGAATGGAATCCGAATTGAGTTTTTTGGTGAGTTTTGAAAAATTGGAAACTTACTCTTGAGGCAGCAATTTCATATCCAATGCTTGTGATATGTTTATGTACTTATAGTTGGATGAAACTAGATCAAAAAATTGAATGGTTGTTTTGACTTTTTGGATTCAAGAGATTGAAAAAGATCATGCTTTGAATTTCATATATTCTTGAATGTATCCTTTCTATCTTAAGACAATCACCATAAATTGCATATCAATCTGATCTAATCAACTTTCATGACCTTCTAGAATCAAAATATATTTTAAATCTTCATATTTTATATTTTATTTGAATTTAAAATGATTTTTAATATAAAAAATCATAATAAATAAAATAAATAAAATAAAATTATGAAAATATTAAATAAATTTCGTGCATGATGTCATGGAACACCTTGGGTCACAAAAAGTTCAGCCCATTTGAAGAATTATGATTTTAAGACCCTATTTACTTCATAAATCACCCAAAAATTTCCCAACTTTGCAAGGGCACAAATCCTTCAATTTTAATGATATGAGGGTGTTATTGTACATTTTAGAAAGCTTAAAGAGTCCTCTAACCAACCCCATTGGTTTCATGTCCATATCTTTTACCATTCTCAAGTTATGCTCTTTTGAAGTTGTTGACTTTTTGTTGACTTTTAAAAGGACCTATAATGTCTTAGCTCATACCTTCCAAATGAAGCATTTTTGGGCTTGACTTGTGAGACACAAAGTTGTAGAGAATTCAATTTCCTTCAAAATGAGCTTTGGATGGGGAAAATTTGACGAAGCATGTGAAAGTTATGGCTGGTCAAAGTTCAGTTGACTTTTCCTGAGGAAACCATAATTTAGAAACTCCTGATTCTTGATGATCTGAAATCTCCTTGATGAATCATGATCAACCCTTGATAAAATGATGAATTTTACTTCATATACTTGATGTTGGTAAAAAACATGAAGTTTGACTTTGGTTTGACCACAGTTGACCTTAGTTTGACTTTTTAACTACTTTGACTGATTTTGACCTATCTGATCATCTGACTGAGCAAACCTTTGAGAAAAGTCTTGAAACTTGTCATGGGGATTCTTAAACACATATAAGATGTTATGAAGCTCACTTGAAGTCTTGGAAGTCCATTTAACCTGATTAAAGTCAAAACCCTTGTTTTGGATGCATTGCTTAGGAGGATGCATTGTCTGAGGGAAATGTCAAACCTTCTGGTCAATTGTGAACCTTGTGAACCTCATGAGAGGTCTTGTGAACCTTGTGAAACTCATAAGATGTCTTGTGAACTTTGTGAACCTTGTGAACCTCTTAGTACACAAAGTCTTGTTTTGTGAGGGCAAATTTTGGGGTGCAACAGCTGCCCCTGTTCAATTTTCTGAAACCTGAGGGGTTAGATTGGTATATGTGCCAGTCGTAACCTGGAAGGTTGAAGGGGATTGAACACAAAAGCCCAAAAATTTGCACTCACCAGTGCGTAGAGTGATACTGATGACTAGCTATAGATGCTTGAGTGGGCTTAAAGATGCCACTTGGAAAAAAGTTCTTCAAATATACCTTTTGGAGAATAAAGTAGTCCAAAGTATGAAGATATAGCTTTTTAGGGAAGATAAACAACGGCCCAAAGTAATGATAGCTTTCAGGAGAATAAACAACGTCCTGAGGTATAAGTATAACTTTTGGGAAGATAAACAACGGCCCAAAGAAATGATAGCTTTCAGGAGGATAAACAACGTCCTGAGGTATAAGTATAACTTTTGGGAAGATAAACAACGGCCCAAAGAAATGATAGCTTTCAGGAGGATAAACAACGTCCTGAGGTATAAGTATAACTTTTGGGAAGATAAACAACGGCCCAAAGAAATGATAGCTTTCAGGAGGATAAACAACGTCCTGAGGTATAAGTATAACTTTTCGGAAGATAAACAATGGCCCAAAGTCATGATATGGCTTTTGAGATGATAAACAACGTCTCAAGATAGCTTTTGGGAAGATAAACGACGTCCCAATGTAATGAGATAACCTTTGGGAAGATAACAACGGCCCAAGGTAAGAGTATGACTTTTGGGAGGATAAACAACGGCCCAAAGTCATGGTAGCTTTCAGGAGGATAAACAACGTCCTGAGGTGTAAGTATAACTTTTGGGAGGATAAACAACGGCCCAAAGTCAAGACAGCTTTCAGGAGGATAAACAACGTCCTGAGGTATAAGTTGTTGATGTAGTTTGTCTGCTGGAGAATTAATCTGAAAAACAAGATAACATTCTGCAAAATAATATTAGTTTATGCATTATGTATGCATGTATAGTATGATGCACTTAAGTAATGTATTATGTAATTATGGATATGTATGTTATGGTATGATGTAGATGATGTATGTATGAATCATGCAGCCTGACGCGTCTGGATATCTTCGTATAACAACTGCTGGCCAGGGAAAATAAATCCCGATTTGTTTCTGAAGAATATGAGGAACTCGTTCCTGTCTCGTTTGATAATATAGTATTCAAAACTTCCCGTCTTCGTTCGATAGTAAGGTATCCATAACCTCCCGTCTTCGTTCGTTAGTAAGGTGTACATAACCTCCCGTCTTCGTTCGTCGTACTCCTATTGGAAGAATAAATTCCCGACTATCCGTATGAGGATAAAAGAGATGGATATAAATTCCAGGGGAGATGTGACTCGAAGTTCTTATGAAGATGGATTTGCCCTACTGGGGGCTTGTAGCTGTCTCGTGGGGATGAACCGGCGAAGCTTCGTTGAATTCCTTCCCTCGCTCGTCCTTAGTAAATACTATTACTGCATTTTCATGCATTTCTGGTAAACATCAATCATATTAAGCATTTATGCATTTCTGGTAAACATCAATCATATTCAAAAGCATACATACATTCAAACACAACCAATGGACGTTTCGCTTATGTAAATAGGGTAAAAGTAAATCTGGATTCAAAGATGAAATTTTATTTATATCACAAAGTGACTTATACATAGGCAAGTTGTACACGGAGACAGAAATCCTAGTAAGAGGAATTTGTCGTAAAATTTTTTTACAAAACAAAGAAAATCAGCTATGTGGGAAATAATCCTATTGAGTTTCAATTCTACTATTGCCATTATCTTCAAGTATCTCATCTTCTGCTGTTGAGACGGAAACGATTGGATTGAGCTTTATCTGTTCAAACTTGAGTAAGTAGCACAACTAGTGGTAGTTTCATGGGTGATCCAAACGAGACATAGTCATACGCTTTAATCCCTAACTTTTGCCTGGATTGCCCTTTCAGGTTTTCAATCCACCGGGATACCCTTTTATGCCCAAACCGCCTTTTCAGGTTTTCGACTTGCCGGGTGTACATTTTTTATATATATCCCTAATTTTTGCCTGAACCCTTTTGGTTCACCGGGATGCCCTTATTTTTGCCTAGGCCAGTCAACCTAGCGAGTCTCTTTTTATGCGTAGTATTTTTTAACTATGTCTGCGTTCACAGGCTGTGGGAAGTCTTCACCATCCATAGTAGTGAGTATCATGGCACCTCCTGAGAATATTGTCTTAACTACAAATGGCCCTTCATATGTTGGAGTCCACTTTCCCCTAGGATCACCCTGTGGTAATATGATACGCTTGATTACCAAGTCACCAGCCTGATATACCTTAGGCTTAACCTTCTTATTAAAAGCTTTGATCATCCGTTTATGGTACATCTGGCCATGATAAATTGCTGCTAACCTCTTCTCATCAATCAAATTTATCTGGTCAAGTCGAGTCTGAATCCACTCATCTTCATCCAAGCCTGCATCCTTCATAATTCTTAAGGAGGGAATCTGAACTTTAATGGGCAGAACTGCTTCCATACCATATACTAAGGAGAATGGGGTTGCCCCTGTTGAAGTACGTATTGTAGTACGATAACCATGAAGAGCAAATGGTAACATCTCATGCCAATCCTTATAAGTAACAGTCATCTTCTGTAGAATCTTCTTAATGTTCTTATTAGCAGCTTCTACTGCCCCATTCATCTTTGGACGATACGGAGAAGAGTTGTGATGTTTAATCTTGAACTGCATGCAGAGATCAGTAATCATAGTGTTGTTCAAATTAGAGCCATTGTCAGTAATAATCCTTTCAGGGATGCCATACCTACATATAAGATTATTCTTAATGAATCGATCCACAACATTCTTGGTAACAGATGCAAATGAAGCTGCCTCCACCCACTTCGTAAAGTAATCAATAGCAACCAGGATGAAACGATGCCCATTAGAAGCAGTAGGCTTAATCTCACCAATCATATCAATGCCCCACATGGCAAAAGGCCAAGGAGCAGTCAACACATTCAATGGTGATGGAGGTATATGTACTTTGTCAGCATAGATTTGACACTTGTGACATGTTCTGGAGTGTTGATAGCAGTCAGCTTCCATGGTAGACCAATAGTAACCTGCTCTCAATATCTTCTTTGCCATAGTATGACCACTAGAATGAGTGTCAAAAATCCCATCATGCATATCTTCCGTAATTTCAGTTGCTTCCTTCTTATCCACACAACGAAGCATAGTTGAATCATGATTGCGCTTGTACAAAATCCCATTACTCAAAAAGAACTTAGCAGAAAACCTCCTCAGGAACTTCCTATCTTTGACAGATGCCCCTTCAGGGAACTCCTGAGCTTCAAGATATCTTTTCACTTCATAGAACCAAGGCTTCTCCTCTGCTTCTTCAGTGTCAATCTCATTGCAGTATGCAGGCTTCTCAAATCTATCAATAGTAATCTTGGGAGCTTCATCATCCCAACTGATCTCAAACATGGATGCCATGGTGGCTAATGCATCTGCCAACTGATTCTCTCTTCGTGGAATATGTCCAAAGGTAACCTCTTTAAAGTGTGGGATCAAAGACAACACATGCTCTCTATAAGGAATGAGATTATCATGCTTGGTATCCCAATCTCCTTTAATCTGACTTACTACCAGAGCTGAATCTCCATACACGTCAAGGAACTGAATCTTCATATCAATGGCAGCCTTGATGCCCAGGATACATGCCTCGTACTCAGCCATGTTATTGGTACAATAGAAACAAAGTCTGGCAGTAATCGGGGTATGACAACCTTCAGGGGAACTAATTACAACACCAACACCATTACCATGTGCATTAGAAGCTCCATCAAAAACCATAGTCCATCGGGATCCTTGTTCAGGTCCGTCATATTGTCCAGGTTCTTTGGTAATAATCATAATGTCTTCATCGGGGAACTCAAAACTCATTGACTGATAATCATCCACTGCTTGATGAGCCAAATGATCAGCTACCACACTTCCTTTAATGGCCTTCTGAGTGGTATACTGTATATCATATTCTGTCAAGATCATTTGCCATCTTGCTATTCTTCCGGAGAGAGCAGGTTTCTCGAATATGTACTTGATTGGATCCATCTTTGAGATCAATAAGGTAGTATGAGTCAACATATACTATCTTAGTCGGCGAGCAGCCCATGCCAAAGCGCAACAAGTTTTCTCGAGCAGTGAGTATCTTGTTTCATAGTCGGTAAACTTTTTACTAAGGTAGTATATTGCCTGCTCTTTTCGACCAGACTCGTCATGTTGCCCCAACACACACCCCATTGAGTTGTCTAATACTGTTAAGTACATAATCAAGGGTCTTCCATCAACTGGTGGCATCAAAATTGGAGGTTCTAGAAGATATCTCTTGATTTCATCAAAGGCTGTCTGGCACTCATCATTCCATTCCATTACCTGATCTTTCTTCAACAACTTGAAGATTGGCTCACAGGTAGCGGTTAATTGGGAAATAAATCTTGCAATGTAATTCAATCGTCCCAAGAAACCTCTAACTTCCTTCTCAGTGCGGGGAGCTGGCATCTCTTGTATAGCTTTCACTTTTGCAGGATCTACTTCAATACCTTTTCCACTAACAATGAAACCCAGGAGCTTACCAGACCTAACTCCAAAAGTACACTTGTTTGGGTTCAATCTCAACTTGTATTTCTTCAACCTCTCAAACAACTTATGCAGATGATCAAGATGTTGCTCTTCATTCTGGGACCTGGCTATCATATCATCCACATATACCTCTATCTCATGATGAATCATATCGTGAAACAAAGCCACCATAGCACGCTGATATGTTGCCCCTGCATTCTTCAAACCAAATGGCATCACTTTATAACAAAAAGTGCCCCATTGTGTAACAAATGTTGTCTTCTCCATATCTTCAGGTGCCATCTTGATTTGATTGTAACCAGAGAAACCATCCATGAAAGAGAATACTTTATGCTGAGCAGTGTTGTCTACCAGAACGTCAATATGAGGAAGTGGAAAGTCATCTTTGGGGCTGGCCTTGTTCAAATCCCTGTAGTCTACACACATACATACCTTACCATCTTTCTTAGGTACCGGAACCACATTTGCAACCCATTGAGGATAAGAAGTCACTGCTAAGAACCATGCATCAAACTGTTTCATTACCTCTGCCTTAATCTTCTCTGACATTTCAGGACGCATGCGACGAACCTTCTGCTTCTTTGGACGACAGTCTTCTTTTACTGGTAAACGATGAACCACAATGTATGTATCCAACCCTGTCATATCTTCGTAGGACCAAGCAAAGATCTCCACATAGTCACGTAACATCTGAATCAATCTGCTCTTGACCCTATCCTCTAATTCAGCCCCTATCTTGACTTCTTTCCTGTTTTCTTCAGTTCCCAGATTCACAACTTCGATTGGCTCTTCATGTGGCTGTATAGATTTCTCTTCTTGTTGTAACAACCTAGCAAGCTCTACAGGTACTTCACAATCGTCCTCATTTCCGTCTTCAGCTTGATAGATCGGATTCTCGAAATTATAATTGGCAATAGTAGAACTGTTATCAACAGGATCCAGAGTGGATAAGGATCTGCATTTTAGTGATGTGGGTGTGTGTAAGAACACATAGCTGATAAAACAAAAATAAAAGAAAAGAAAAACAAGGAACACAATATTTACGAAAACGAAACGTCCACTGATTTTTATTGAATGAAGTATGCAAATTAAATGACATCCCGTAACAAGCACACCATTGTGCCCCGGGTAAGGCACAAGGCTTAAGAGTTTAATTGTTCAGAAATTACAAACTTAAAAAGTAACAACACAGTAATAGTATTTACTTCTGACTAAAGGAGATAGGAATAACATCTTCAGCTTTCCAATTATTGAGCCCAGCACCCACAGTAGGAAAAATCCAAGCATCCAAGTTGTAGTCTTCATCATAGTCACCCACAGCATTGATTTGATCCTTCATAATCCCCTGATTGGTGATACGTACAGCACGAGCACGACGAACAGCCTTCTGGGACTCTGCAGTGAAACCCAAACCAAATTTGTCAGACTTGTAAGGGATGTCAGGAAGCTGACCCCAAATAGTACAACCACCTTCATCCACCACAGCTCTAGCATCTTTGAGGGAGGCCATTGTAGGGGGTACTCTGGTGACCACATGAACTTTCTTGACAACAGGAGGAGCTTCATAATTGTTAACAAACCAAGGAACCACTTCGAATGTCTGGCATGGAGTTTCAACATATTCTCCTTCCATTTCAAGATATTTAAAGGTGTTCACATGGCTAACTATATATCCTTCCTCTCCGTAAATAGTGACAACTTTTCCTTCTACCGGATATCTCAGCTTCTGGTGTAAAGTGGAAGTTACAGCACCTGCCCCATGGATCCAGGGACGCCCAAGCAAACAAGAATACGAAGGACGAATATCCATCACATAAAAAGTAGCATCGAAGACCTGAGAACCTACTTTTATTGGGAGATCAATTTCTCCATGCACCACTCTTCTCGAGCCATCAAAAGCCTTCACCACTATATTACTGGGCTTCAACACAGCATCTTCAGGACTAAGCTTATTCAGGACTTCTTTGGGCAACACATTCAACGAGGAACCATTGTCTATTAACACATGAGACAGGGTAGTGCCCCTACATTCAATAGAGATATGTAGAGCCCTGTTATGATCTCTTTTGGCCGGAGTCAAATCAGCATCGGAGAAACCTAACCCATTATCATAGGTCAAGTGTGCAACACAATTTTCAAACTGGTCTACAGAGATCTCATTTGGTACGTGAGCAGTCTTCAAAAACTTGATAAAGGCTTTGGCATGAGCCTCAGAACACAACAATAAAGACAGCATAGAAATCTTGGAGGGAGTATGCCCCAATTGATCAACAATGTCATAATCACTCTTGCAAATGATCTTCAATACTTCTTCCATCTGTTTAGCAAGATCATCAGCAGCTGGTACATCAGTTTGCACGGGTTCAACAACAGGACCTTTGCCCCGAACATCAACAGTAGAGGTAGTAACTGGAGTAACTGTATTCTTGGAAGTAACTGGAGGAGAGAAAACTCTTCCACTTCGCGTGATCTTACTAGATCCAACAATATTGTCAACATCAAGGTTTTCATCAGCAACAGGTGTCTCAGCTAAGGGTTCCTGCTTAACACCATGAATATAAACATCGGACCCATAATGCCAAGGCACAACTTTATCAGAAGTGTACAGAATAGGACCAGGAGTGGTAATGATCATAGGAGCCACTATAGCTTCAGCAACAATCTTCATAGGGCCTTCAGCAGTAATCTTAATTGGACCCTTATGAGTGATTTTGACAGGACCCTTGGAAGTAATCCTCACCGGAACTTTGTCAACCATATCCACTTCTTCAATCTTCGCACCCTTAGTTATATGATCCACCATACTTTCCATAGAAAGTGGAGTCCTCTCAAACACTATGGTGTAATTATTCATGAGGCGTTGAATTCCGTCCTTCAACCTCCAGCAGCTATCCGGCTTATAGGTACAATATAAACAATCTTCACGACAACATGGAAAGAACCCAGCTTGTACCAACTTCTTCTTAATAACAGACAATGGTGTAGTCAACTCTGCAACTGAGGAAATATGTGAATCTTCATCAATGGCATTGACAGTCTTCTCATGATTTGGCATGGGAGCAGTGATCACATTTGGAGTACCCGGAGGGTCAAATTCAATCTCTCCAGCATCAATCATATCCTGAATCTTATTCTTCAATACCCAACAACTATTGGTATCATGTCCCTGACAATTTGAATGATATGCACATCGTGCATTAGGATTATACTTGGGAGAGGTAACATTGGGATTCTGAGGAGGATCCCTCAAAGTGATAAGTTCACCCTTCAGCAAGTGCTGCAAGGCTTGGGCCATTGACATGTTGAGCTTAGTGAACTGTCTTCTAGCCCTCTGTTGATTTCCCTGTGGTGGCTCTGGTGTTGCAGGAGTTGGATTGGAGATATGAACTGCACTCACAGACTGATGCCTCCTATTACGATCAGGTTGACCATAAACAACATTTGACTCTTTCTTCCCACTAGGGGGCTTCTTTGTAGTACTTGATGAAGAAGCACCCACTTGGATCTTGCCACTCCTTATACCACTTTCTACGCGCTCCCCTGTCATTATCAACTCAGTGAAGCCAGATGATGAGCTTCCAATGAGATGACTGTAAAAGGGACCATTCAACGTACACATGAACATATCAACTAACTCCCTGTCAGTTATAGGGGGTTGCACTCTTCCAGCCAAGTCTCTCCACTTCTGGGCATACTCCTTGAAATTTTCTTTAGCACCCATGGACATGCTCTGCAGTTGCATGCGAGTAGGGGCTAAATCAGCATTGTATTGATATTGTTTGTAAAAAGCTTCAGCAAGATCATTCCAATCACGGATGTTGACACTCTCCAACTGATAGTACCATTCCAATTGAGCTCCAGATAAGCTCTCTTGGAAGAAATGGATCCACAACTTTTTATCAGCAGTATGGGGTTGGATTCTCCGGACATAAGACCTCAGATGCAGCTTGGGACAAGAGACACCATCATAAACTACAAAAGTAGGAACCTTGAAACCAATGGGTATGACTACCCCAGATATCAAGCTCAGGTCTTCAAAATCCATCCCAGAAGACTTTTTCAATTCCATAGCATCCATTCTATCCACCATAATTTTGAACTTATCTTCATTAGGCTCATGATAGTAGTTAGCTTCAGAATCAGAGTCCCCCATTGTATTATGGAGACTGCCTCCCTCTTTCTCAGACTCTTCAGACTCGTAATCTTCAACCTGTTCTTTGGTCTTGACAGGACCTCTGAACCTTCTTCCCATGTTGATCAGGCCTCCTGACCTTCTATTCTTCTTAGTCTTCTTGGCCAGCAGTGTCTTCAATTCATCCTGCCCTTTGGACAAGTTCAGGATCAGCTCTTGGAACTGTGCATTTTGTGCCCAGAGATCTTTAACTGTTTGTTCAAGAGCCATTGCTGAAATAAACAGCGAGAAGATAAGAAACCTGTGCACAATAAACCTGTGATGCAATGATATGTAGATGCGTATGCAATGTTTTCAAGGACCGCAGGATTTAAATTTGCTTAAACAATCAAAAAGTAAACTTTTATTAGTAATAAGTTTGTTTTTCCCTTTGGGCTTACAAAAAATGAGATGAAATAAATACAAAAGATGGGGTTTTAAGTCTCCCATGGACGTTTCCTCTTTGTGTTGAGGTACGAGTTGAGATTCCGCTCCTCGTGAAGTTGCTTTGTTAGCTCCAGGATTCTTTCTTGACTTGCTTTGTAATGAGCCTCGAAAGTATCCCTTTGCTCCTTCAACTGGATCCAGGACCTCTGTAAGTCTTCCATGTCAGTGGGCATGTCTGGGTGAAGGATGGTATAAGAAGTATCCCCTTCAGCAACAGGCTCCATAGTAACTGGCAGGATGGCAGGATATGGCATCATAAGAGTCTGAGCACGAGATCGCACCCATCTGAGGTAAGCTTCCATAGGAATAGTGTACTTAGGCTCCAGAGTCTTGCTGTCAACCTTGTTCACTTTTCCCCATGCTCATATGAACCTTTGACGGTAACCTTGCAGATCGTTGTCGTAGTCAAACACAATACCCTGAATCAACATGTCATGTGGACCATCACTCCGAGTGTAACTAAACTGTTGTAAAGCTAAAGAAGGGTTGTAAGTAATGCCTCCTCTTATGCCTAGAAGTGGCACATTAGGAAACTCCCCCCAACGGTCAATGATAGTGACATTCTCCATAGATCTGGAGCACCAATGGATATCTGAATGAGAGAGTGACATGATCCTTTTAGACCACCTGAAACCTTGCTCATTCTTCATTACTGATCGAGGAAGGTGAGAAATAAACCACCTAGATAGAAAAGGTATGCAACACATCAAAGTTCCTCTTGCCCTTGTAGTACGGGTGTGAAGAGAATGCAGAATGTCTCCAAGCAATGTAGGCACTGGATTGTGACTCAGAAATATGTTGATGGCGTAAATGTCTATGAACTGATCTGGATTGGGGAACAACACTAAGCCATAAATCAACAAGGCTAAGATCTCCTCAAAAGCATCATAGCTCATAGCTTTCAAGAACACTTGAGCCTTCTCTATCAACACCTTAGCAAGAATACCCTTAACTCCGCTTCTCGTTTCTAGAACAATGTCTGACTTCTTCAGATGTAGAGCTGCAGCAATAACCTCTGGTTTAAGCTCTTTCTCCAAGCCTGTGAAGGGTCTTTGATCAAGAACAGGTATACCCAGAAGTTTAGAGAACTCTTCCATTGTAGGAACCAACTGATAGTCGGGGAATGTGAAGCAATGGTGCTTAGGATCAAAGAACTGAAACAGAACACTCATCATGTCTTCATTGAATCCTGAGGTGACTAGATCCAATAGGTGACCATGTCTCTTGATGAACTGGGAGTGTTCAGACACTTGAGAAACCAACTCTTTAAGCTTAGCAGGTATCCCTACAAAGTTGATCCTGATAGTGTTTCTACGAGCAGAAGCCATGACCTGCAACAAAGAACAAAGATAAATCCTTTGGTCCTTGAAATGGTTAGTGAAAATGCTATGCTTATGATGCATGATGATGTCATGATGTTATGCTCAATCACAAACATGTGGCACACACAAACAAGTCACACCATAGCCCTAGGTTTAAAGGCTTGCATGAGGTTCAAAGGTAAGTACCCTCCCCTGAAGTTTAGTTGGTTCATCCTGTCCTACAAAAGTAACCAGGTTCTAAGGGATCTCAATATCATTGATCCTTCACAAGGGTGGTTGTTCAGTAGGCAACTTACTTGCCAACCAAAACCCTCCAAGTTTAGAATCTCATTGAGCGTAGCATCGAGTATCAACCAACTTCAGTCTGCACCAAAGCCGGTTATCTCACTACTTTTCTAAAGGCCAAGATGGGATAACTAAGGTTCTAAAGGTCAGTTAGTGTATTGACGACATATGGCAGCCTCATATTATCCTCAACTTGACTTAAGGAACATAAGCACCAACCAAGAAGTCACACTAACTATGGCCACCAGATCAACCATATCGGTATACGCCGTACAGTTTCCTTGGTCTATTGCCATTTGCCTAAGGTACACTAGATCCGGGTTAGGATCTTTCACACATAAGAGCCCAACAAATAAGTATAAAGCAAACAAAGCAAACAATTTAAAGTGATCTAATTCCTAAGGGTACCCCTCTTTTATTAAATCCCCAGCAGAGTCGCCAGTTCTGTAACTCGGTGGGAGAACTGACTTTAGTTATGTTGCGGATAGCAAGAGTCGCCACCGACTTTTATTTTATCCAAAGGAAAGGCATAAAAGAACAGGAAAGACCTTTAAAAGATTTTTGGGTCCGGGGGGTAGGTTATGTAAAGGGAAGGTGTTAGCACCCTTTACATCCATGGTTATCCATGGGCTCTTAGTTACTTAGCTCACTTTAAAATGTTTTTGAAATGTGAAGTGTGTGAATGGAATCTTCTTTAAGTACTTTATAATGATCCATGTACGGATATATATAAAGTCTTTGTTTTGAAAATTTATTTGAAAATGTGAAGTGTTTGAAATGTTTTGGAAAAGTGAGCAAGTACATAAGAGGAACCTACCCTAAGTTAAGTCTTTTTTGTTCTTAAATATCCTTTAAATGGTAAGACTATCCCTATTATTAAGGAATAGGTAGTCATTACCTTGGATGTGTGAGGGACAAATGAAGGGACATCTATTATTTAGGCAACTGTAAGGTGTATAAGCAATTCGAAGGGACTTATCATCTTTATTCGAAAGGGACAAGATCATTACGAAGGCAACAACGAAGGGACTTGATCTTTTTATCTGTTAAGGGACTAGATGATATAATAGGAGGGCTTTGCTTTACACCTTACTTGACCTTTTGTTTAGGCAACTTGAGAGGTGACCCTTAAGAAGTGAGACGGCGATCAAAGATCGACTTACGTGTGTGAGTGTACAAGTTCAGATATTTATCTTAAGATTAATGATCTAATTTCAATTTTAAAATACAAACATGTTTTACACTCCCTATTTACTAACCATAGCATTTAAAATATAAATATTAAAAATTACTACAACTATTACATATTGGATACAATTACATAATAATAAAAAAATAAATAAGCGATATATAATAATAAATAATTAGGTTAGTAACAATAAAATAAAATAAAAATCATATATAAATAAATGGGGTTAGTAATAATAAAATAGATAAGAATAAAATAAATAAATTAGCATAATAATGAATAATAAATTAAAAGTTCAATTTTTAATAAATAATTATTTTTTAAGGTTTTAAGAAGAAAAATAAGCAATTCATACTATATACTAATTATTATAAAGATTTAAATTTATATACATGTTATAAAAATAATGGTTAATTATAATTAAATAAACATATTATAAAAATAAGTTATATTCATAAACTCAAATTAGGATTTTTAATTGTTTTAAACATAATCTAGGGTTTACTATTTAATTAAAATTATTTATATGCAAAAACTATATTCAATAATAATTATAGACAAATTATAAAATAATAGACATAATTAAAATTTACAAATACATAAATTAAAAAGTTATAATATAATTAGGTTTTGTAAAAGAAAATTAGGGTTTGTAAAAATAATTAGGTTTTATAAAATGTTAGGGTTTTTCTTATTAATTTACAAAATAAGTCAATTTATTTACAAATTATATTTATATATACATATTATAAATATAAAAAAAAATTTATAAAAAAAAAGAAATTATGAAGTCTTAAGAATATGCATAAAAGTATTTAAATAGTATTTATAAATTATATTTATTAATTTAAATAAAATAGAAATAATAATAATATAAATTAAAATGAGGAAAACATGATAATTGATCAAAAAGAAAGGACCTGGGATTTGAACCTAGGTCCCTTACCTCCAAACGCAACACCAAAACCACTTTGGCCAGCACACGCAGGTGACATAGAAGGCAATCCATATTGTTTTGTTTCAAATCCTGTAAAAATCACAACAAAAGCAAAATAACAGAAAAAAGGGCCTGGGGGGGATTCGAACCCAGGACCCTCAACCAAACAAACACACACTCCAACCATTCATCCAGAAGGACGCACCTGATATATGATTCATAATAAATAATAATATAGTAAGTTACGTGAATAAGTGAGAAAATCAAGCAAAAAGAATGCTGCTTTCCAGGATCGAACCCAAGCCTTGGACCATAACACACGCATCCCTCACCACTGGGCCAGACGTGCATCTGTGAAATAAGTTACAAACAATTTCATAAAATATTAAGGCTAAATTCAAATTCCAGAATGCGCGCCAGGAACTTCATCTTCTTCCTTGGATGCTGCAAATTTTCCTGCGAATTTTCTTGGACAATTTCCTGCGAATAAAACCTGCCAATCTCGTATCATCATAAATATGTAAAGTTTCATCAAATTGATCACATTATCATGATCCCCAGACATCACACATTTCATTCATAGCTTTAGAATTAATTTATATTAGTTAAATCGAAGAATCCCAAATTTTGTTCAGAAACCCTAGCAATGGCAACTTGCGGTTTAAGGCATGGTTCTTCAATCTTCTTGCCCATAAATCATCTAAGCATCATACTCAACACAAACATACAGTTAGAATGCATTATTATTACACAAACAATTAGAATCGAAAAAAATAAGAACAAGAGCAATTTTGATTCGGTTTATGCAATTTGGGATGCTTTGGATGCAAATGAGTATTGAAAAAGTATCAGTGATGATCAAGGAGTCTTTTGCAACCTTCAAATTGTCTTGAAAGGGCTTGAGGAATGGAATCCGAATTGAGTTTTTTGGTGAGTTTTGAAAAATTGGAAACTTACTCTTGAGGCAACAATTTTGTATCCAATGCTTGTGATATGTTTATGTACTTATAGTTGGATGAAACTAGGTCAAAAAATTGAATGGTTGTTTGGACTTTTTGGATTCAAGAGATTGAAAAAGATCATGCTTTGAATTTCATATATTCTTGAATGTATCCTTTCTATCTTAAGACAATCACCATAAATTTCATATCAATCTGATCTAATCAACTTTCATGACCTTCTAGAATCAAAATATATTTTAAATCTTCATATTTTATATTTTATTTGAATTTAAAATGATTTTTAATATAAAAAATCATAATAAATAAAATAAAATTATGAAAATATTAAATAAATTTCGTGCATGATGTCATGGAACACCTTGGGTCACAAAAAGTTCAGCCCATTTGAAGAATTATGATTTTAAGACCCTATTTACTTCATAAATCACCCAAAAATTTCCCAACTTTGCAAGGGCACAAATCCTTCAATTTTAATGCTATGAGGGTGTTCTTGGACATTTTGGAAAGCTTAAAGAGTCCTATAACCAACCCCATTGGTTTCATGTCCATATCTTTTACCATTCTCAAGTTATGCTCTTTTGAAGTTGTTGACTTTTTGTTGACTTTAAAAGGACCTATAATGTCTTAGCTCATACCTTCCAAATGAAGCATTTTTGGGCTTGGCTTGTGAGACACAAAGTTGTATAGAATTAAATTTCCTTCAAAATTAGCTTTGTATGGGAAAATTTTGATGAAGCATGTGAAAGTTATGGCTGGTCAAAGTTCAGTTGACTTTTCCTGAGGAAACCATAATTTAGAAACTCCTGATTCTTGATGATCTGAAATCTCCTTGATGAATCATGATCAACCCTTGATCAAATGATGAATTTTACTTCATATACTTGATGTTGGTAAAAAATCATGAAGTTTGACTTTGGTTTGACCACAGTTGACCTTAGTTTGACTTTTTAACTGCTTTGACTGATTTTGACCTATTTGATCATCTGACTGAGCAAACCTTTGAGAAAAGTCTTGAAACTTGTCATGGGGATTCTTAAACACATATAAGATGTTATGAAGCTCACTTGAAGTCTTGAAAGTCCATTTAACCTGATTAAAGTCAAAACCCTAGTTTTGGATGCATTGCTTAGGAGGATGCATTGTCTGAGGGAAATGTCAAACCTTCTGGTCAATTGTGAACCTTGTGAACCTCAGGAACCTCATGAGAGGTCTTGTGAACCTTGTGAAACTCATAAGATGTCTTGTTAACTTTGTGAACCTTGTGAACCTCTTAGTACACAAAGTCTTGTTTTGTGAGGGCAAATTTTGGGGTGCAACACATGTTGATAGTGAAAGAGTTTGTTATCGTTTGGCGTAATTGATGCGAATGTGTATAGTTTGTTTGTGATAGTATGAGATTAATGCATAATTATATTGTGAATATGTATGCATTTTCAAGAATGTTGTGGGTCATTTTGCATGTGAAGCATAATGTTTGCATTCTTGTATTGTGGGATTCTATGTGAATCTGTTGTAACATCGTGTGCCTATGTGGGGTGTGAGTGATGATTACAACATGATTGTGTGCCCATGTGGGGTGTGAGCAATCGGATTGTGTGCCCGTGTAGGGTGTGAGCAATCCATAAAAATTGTGTGCCCATGTGGGGTGTGAGCAATGGGTGAATTAATCACGAATGATTGTGTGCTTGTATGGGCTGTGAGCAATCGGATTGTGTGTCCGTGTGGGGTGTGGGAAATCCATAAACATTGTGTGCCCATGTGGGGTGTGAGAAATGGGTGAACATCATAGCCAAGACGGGGAGTTACTTTAGGTAACGAGCGATGGTTCCAATAACTTCCTGAGTGAACTTGAGATGATTGAGTCGGTACCGCATTGCATTTTCATAGAGTCGTGAGTCAGTCTCTATGATTTGCACTTATCATCTATTATTGAAAATTGGTGAATAAACATGAATAATGTATGTTTATGTGGAGTGATAGAAATTGATGAATAAACATGAATGCATATGTTTATGTAGAATGATGTGAAATGGTGAAATTGTGCATGATGAATATGCTTGGTTTGTATATATACATTGTGATGTATATGTGTGATGGGTGATGAATTATGGTGAGAATATGTATATGTGTATTTTTATGTTAAGATATATAACTATATGCATTGTTATTATGATAATATTTCTCACCTTTCTGCTGTTTTATGATGCTCTATGAGGCATTGCATAGTAGGTTTGCTGGAGGTCTTTTTGTGAAGCGCGTCTTCATTCTTTTGGTCGGTCGGCTCTGATATGTAGCATCGGGTAGCTAGGGTTGGCTTGATGCCTTTTGTGATGCATTTGTATATGTATCTTGGTGATGAATGTTTATGTAAACATGAATTAATATGGTGGATCAAACTTGATGATATATATATATATATATATATATATATATGTTTGATGTTGATTAATGTTTAGTTTCCACTGTTATTTTAATGTTGATGTATGAGTGTAAGGATTAAATCCCTTTGTTCCAAGTTACCCCATTGTTGCATATTGTTAAATGAGCAGGTGTTGGATGTTTTAATTTCATGTATAATGTGACATGCCTCTTTTATACTATGTTTTAATTATACTCTGATGGAATTTTTAATTTGTGCCTAAATGATTAATTCATTGTTTGGGGGTGTTACATTAAGTGGTATCAGAGCCAGTGTCGAGCCAATGTTGAGTCAGTTGTGTCTGTCTTGTTGTTGTGAAGGTTGAACTGTTGTTTACTATTGTTATTGTTTTTGGGGATAATCAGAATATAGTTGGTAGAAATGACAATGTGATGGCTGCTTCTTTGGAAGCAATGGCTAGGGCGGTGCAGGGTGCTCCGAATGTGAATGCTAATGATGAGTTCAAGAAGAATCAACAATCGGTCTTCAAAGGAAGATTTGATCCCGATGGTGCTCAAGTTTGGTTGAAAGAGATTGAAAGAATCTTCAGAGTCATGGACTGTGCTGAAGAGAGTAAGGTGAGGCTTGGTTCTCACATGCTGAAGGAAGAAGTCGATGATTGGTGGGTCGGTATAAGTCAAGCTCTTGAGGAAGAAGATGAAGAGATAACTTGGGATGTTTTTCGTACTGAGTTCTTGAGGAAGTATTACCCTGAAAGTGTGAAAGGGAAGAAGGAGATGGGGTTCCTTGAACTGAAACAAGGTAGTATGTTCGTGGTGGACTATACTACTAAGTTTGTGGAGTTTGTTCAATTTCATCCTCATTATGCTGCTACTACTACTGAGTTCTCGAAGTTTATTAAGTATGAGAATGAATTGCGTCCTGAGATTAAGCAAGTTGTGGGATATCAAAGAATAAGAAGGTTTTCGGATTTGATGGAATGTTGTAGAATTTTCGAGGAGGATAGCAAAGCTCATTCTACACATTACAATTGTTTGAATGAGAGGAAAAGAAAGCAATAAGCTAGAAGTAGACCTTATGTGACACCCGCTGATAAGGGCTAACATAGGGGAAACTTTGATAAGAGATTTGGTGGAGGGTGTTTTGGTCCCGTTAAGTGTTACAAGTGTGGTGATTTGGGTCATAAGTCTTTTGAGTGTGGGAAGAACATAGTGAAATGTTCAAACTATGGAGGTCTTGGACATAATACTACCAAGTGGAGAAGGAATGTTGTGAAGTGTTTCAATTATGGAGAAGTGGATCACATTAGTACTAATTGTACTAAGCCGAAGCAAGCTCAAACGGGCGGAAAGGTGTTTGCATTAGAAGGGAAGGACACTACTAGTGCATACCGTTTGATTAAAGGTACATGCTTTATTAATAGTACGCCTTTAGTTGCTATTATTGATACGGGAGCAACTCATTCGTTCATTTCTCTTGAGTGCGCTAAGTGTTTAAATGTGTTTATGTCTTCTTGGGGTGGTGAGATGGTTATTGAGACTCCTGCTTCAGGGTCGGTAACTATTTCTTTGGTGTGTGTAAGTTGTTCTTTGACCATGTATGGTAAAGATTTTGTTATGGATTTAGTTTGTTTGTCGTTGGAGGGTTTGGACGTAATCTTGGGTATGAACTAGTTGCAATATAATCGAGTTCATATAGATTGTATCATAAGTTAGTGAGGTCTCCTTCTTTAGATGATGTTGAAGATGAGAGTTTCCTATCCACTAAAGAGTTAAAGAAACTTTTAACGGATGAAGCTCAATTGTTTGGTTTGTTTGCATCATTGTCGGTGGAGAGTGAAGTTGAACTCAATGGGTTCCCAGTGGTGTGTGATTTTCCAGAAGTATTTCTGGAGGATATTAAGGATGTACCGCCGGAAAGAGAAGTTGAGTTTTCTATTGATCTAGTTCCGGGTACTAGACCGATTTCGATGGCACTGTATCGTATATCAGCATCAAAATTGGTAGAATTGAAGAAGCAATTGAATGACTTGTTGGACAAGAGATTTATATGGCTAAGTGTTTCTCCTTGGGGTGCTCCGGTATTGTTGGTAAAGAAGAAGGATGGGAGTATGCGGTTATACATTGATTATCGACAGTTGAACAAGGTGACAATTAAGAACAAGTATCTGCTTCCAAGGATCGATGATTTGATGGACCAATTATTTGGTGCATATGTTTTTAGCAAGATTGATTTGAGATCAAGATATCACCAGATTCGTGTGAAAGAAGAGGATATTCAAAAGAAGGCTTTTAGGACACAATATGGTTATTACGAATATTCTGTGATGCCATTCGGAGTTTCTAATGCGTCGGGTGTGTTTATGGAATACATGAACCGTATTTTTCATGAGCAGTTGGATTTTTTTGTGGTTGTGTTTATCGATGATATTTTGATTTATTCTAAGTCTCAAGAGGAGCATGAAGAGCATTTAAGGATTGTGTTACAGATTTTGAAAGAGAAACAATTGTATGCTAAGTTGTCGAAATGTGAGTTTTGGTTGTCAGAAGTAAGTTTTATGGGACATGTGATTTCCGATGTTGGTATTAGTGTTGATCCATCCAAGATCGATTTTCCCAAATTTTGTTGGAGTCTTTTGTTTTAATTGAGTAATAATTATTTGGTTTGTGAAATTGATATGATAATTGTTTTATTTGTGAAATTATCGTGGTGATATTTGATGTTGATGAATTAATGTGATATATTGGTGTGATACATGATTTTTACCGTTTTATGAATTTCCGGGTAAAATTGGATAAGAGGGTATTTTAGGTATTTGTTAATTAATGATAAGTTAGAAATTAGTAGAATTGGTATTTTTGTGAAAGGATTGATATTTGGTTGGAGAGAGTAGAAAATAGAAATAGAAATAGAAATAGAAAGTTATAAGTTGGTAAGAAGAGAAAGAAAAGATAGAAAGAAAAAGAGAAGAAAGAAAAAAGGAGAGAAGAGAAAAAGAAGAGAAAAGAGGGAAAGTTGGAAAAGCTTCAAGATTGCTCCAAGAAATCGAAATAATTGGGTAAGGGTTATAAGCATCGTTATCTTAATATTGTGTATGATTATGTATGTGTTTGATTGGTTGGGTTTTGGTTTTAATGGAAGTTTGGAGAAGATGAATAGTTAGGGTTTGAGAGAAAATGTGAGAAATTTATGAATTAATCGGTTGGAAATCGTTATAGCCAAAGTATGATAGCTAGAATGTGTTATTGATCATGTTTGTATGAGTTTAGAGGAGTTTTGGAGTGGTTAAGGTTGACTGTTCGCAGCTGGTATTTTTCTGGAAATCGCAGTGGTCGCTCAGCGAGCTATCCCTCGCTCAGCAAAAGTTCCAGGGCGATTCTCGCTCAGCGAGTGAGAGGGCGCTCAGCGAGCCTGTAGGTTTTTGAGGGGTTATGTGTTTTAATCCATAGCTTTAGTTTCGGGTATCCGCTTTTAGTGATCCTTATATTGATTTGAAGCTAGAAACGTGTGGAAACCAATGATGCTAAGAAAAGTAATTTATAGCCGACTTTTACTCGACTTTTTTGATAAAACGTAATTATGTTAATTATGGAATTGTGGGTTTGATTGTTGTGTTGTGGCCGTTTGGCAAGTAGATATATTGCTTGAATTAAATGCAAATGTATGCTAATTGTATGAGATGAATGCATAACTATATTGTGAATATGAATGCATTTTCAAGAATGTTGTGTGGGATTTTGCATGTAAGCATAATCTATGCATTCTTGTGTTGTGGGATTCTTTGTGAATCCGTTGTAGCATCATGTGCTCATGTGGAGTGTGAGTGATGACTACAACAAGATCGTGTGCCCATGTGGGGTGTGAGCAATCCAGAAACATCGTGTGCCTGTGTGGGGTGTGAGTGATGGGTGATTTATTCACATTGATTGTGTGCTCGTGTGGGGTGTGAGCAATCGGATTGTGTGCCCGTGTGGGGTGTGAGCAATCCATAAACATTGTGTTCCCATGTGGGGTGTGAGCAATGGGGAACACCGTGTGCCCGACGGGGAGTTACTTTAGGTAACAAGCGTTGATTCCATTTGGTTCCTGAGAGAACCTGCTGAAATGTTGAGTCGGTACCGCATTGCATCTGCATAGAGTCGTGTGTCGGTCTCTATGAGTTGCATTTTATCATTTTAATTATGATATGCAGAAATAAACATGAATGTGCATATGTTTATTTGGAGTATTATGGAGATGATAGTATGTGTGATGAAACATACTTGATTGTATATATGCATGTTTGATATATGTATATGTATGTGATTTATACATTTGTAATGTATATGTGCGATTAAACATAGCTAGACGTATGTTTATGCGGAATGAATAGAATTGAGGAATAAACATAAATAATATGAGTTTATGTGAATTGGTGAATTGGTGCATGATGAACATGCTTGATTTGTGTATGTATACGTTGTGATGTGTATAGGTGATGAGGAATGAGATGTGTGGTGAGAATATGTTTTATGTGCATTTTTATATGTTGAGATATATAATTATATGCAATGTTATTATGATAATGTTTCTCACCCTTCTGCTATTTTATGATGCTCTATGAGGCATTGCGGAGTAGGTTGCTGGATGATATTTTTGTGAAGCGCGTCTTCATCTTTTTGGTCGGTCGGCTCTGATATGTAGCACTGGGTAACTAGGGTTGGCTTGATGCCTTTTTGTGGATACATTTGTATATGTATTTTGATGTGAAATGTTATATGTAGACATGGAATTATTTTGGTGATTCAAACTTGCAGATATATTTATGATAAGTATATAAGTTTGAGATTGTTATGTTTTGTTTCCGCTATTTAATGAATTGATGAATACGAGTGTAAGGATGAAATCCTTGTGTATGTAAGTTACCCCGTTTGTTGCATATCTTTATTGAGCAGGTGTTGTATGTTTTTAATTTCAAGTATAATGTGGCATTGCTCTTTTATACCATGTTTAATTATACTCTGATGAAATTTTTAATATGTGCCTAAGTGATTTAATTGCTTATTTGGGGTATAGAAAGGGGGTGTTACATTAAGTGGTATCAGAGCCAGTGTTCGAGTCAGTTGTGTTTGTCTTGATGTTGTTATGATTGCACTTTTGTTTAATCTTGTTGTTGTCTTTGGGAAAAATCAGAATATGGCTGGTAGAAACGACAATGCAATGGCTGCTGCTTTGGAAACAATGGCTAGGGCGGTGCAAGGAGCGTCGAATGTGTATGCGAATGATGAGTTCAGGAAGAATCAACCGCCGGTCTTCAAGGGGAGATTTGATCATGATGGTGCTCAGAATTGGTTGAAGGAGATTGAAAGAATCTTCAGAGTCATGGATTATGCTGAAGAGAGTAAGGTGAGGCTTGGTTTTCACATGCTGAAGGAAGAAGCCGATGATTAGTGGGTCGATAGAAGTCAAACTCTTAAGGAGGAGGATGAAGAGATAACTTGGGAAATTTTTCGTACTGAATTCTTAGGGAAGTACTACCCTGAGAGTGTGAAAGGAAAAAAGGAAATGGAATTCCTTGAGCTGAAGCAAGGTAGTATGTTAGTGGTTGACTATACTGCTAAGTTTATGGAATTGGTTCAGTTTCATCCTCATTATGTTGTTGCTACTGCTGAGTTTTCTAAGTGCATTAAGTATGAGAATGGTTTGCGTCCTGAGATTAAGCAAGCTCTGGGATATCAAAGGATTAGAAGGTTTTCAGATTTGACTGAATGTTGTAGAATCTTTGAAGAAGATAGCAGAGCTCGTTCTACACATTAAAAGAGTGTGAATGAGAGGAAATGGATGCAACAAGCTAGAAGTGGACCTTATGTGACACCCGCTGATAAGGGAAAACAAAGGGGAAACTTTGATAGGAGATCTGGTGGAGGAAGTTCTGGTCCTGTTAAGTGTTACAAGTGTGGCGATATAGGCCACAAGTCTTTTGAGTGTGTAAAGAATATTGTGAAATGTTCAAACTGTGGAGGTCTTGGACATGCTACTACCGAGTGTAGGAGGTATGTTGTGAAGTGCTTCAATTGTAGGGAAGTTGGTCACATTAGTACTAAGTGTACTAAGCCAAAGCAAGCTCGGGCGGGCGGAAAGGTGTTTGCATTAGCAGGGAAGGATACTACTAGTGCAGGCCGTTTGATTAAAGGTACATGCTTTATTAATAGTACGCCTTTAGTTACTATTATTGATACGGGAGCGACTCATTCGTTTATTTCTCTTGAGTGCGCTAAGCGTTTGAATTTGTTTATGTCTTCTTGGGGTGGTGAGATGGTTATTGAGACTCCTGCTTCAGGGTCAGTAACTACTTCTTTGGTGTGTGTAAGTTGTTCTTTGACCGTGTATGGTAAAGGTTTTGTTATGTATTTAATTTATTTACCGTTGGAAGGTTTGGACGTGATCTTGGGTATGAACTGGTTGCAATTTAATCGAGTTCACATTGATTGTTATCATAAGTTAGTAAGGTTTCCTTCTTTGGATGATGATGAAGAAACGAGTTTCCTATCCACGAAAGAGTTCAAGAAACTTTTTGTGGACGAAGTTCAATTGTTTGGTTTATTTGCAACATGGTCAGTGGAAGGCGAAGTGGAGATAAGTGGGTTTCCAGTGGTGTGTGATTTTCCAGAAGTATTTCCGGACGATATTAAGGATGTACCGCCGGAAAGAGAAGTTGAGTTTTCTATTGATCTAGTTCCAGGTACTTGACCGATTTCGATGGCACCGTATCGTATGTCAGCTTCAGAGTTGGTAGAATTAAAGAGGCAGTTGAATGACTTGTTGGATAAGTGGTTTGTTAGGCCGAGTGTTTCTCCTTGGGGTGCACCGGTATTATTAGTAAAGAAGAAGGACAGAAGCATGTGGTTATATATTAATTATCGACAGTTGAATAAGGTGACAATTAAGAACAAGTACCCGCTTCTGAGGATTGATGATTTGATGGATCAATTGGTTGGTGCGTGTGTTTTTAGTAAGATTGATTTGAGATCAGGATATCACCAGATTCGTGTGAAAGAGGAGGATATTCAAAAGACGGCTTTTAGGACACGGTATGGTCATTACGAGTATTATGTGATGCCATTCGGAGTTTCTAATGCGCCAGGTGTGTTTATGGAATACATGAATCGTATTTTTCATGATCAGTTGGATCGTTTTGTGGTTGTGTTCATCGACGACATTTTGATTTATTCTAAGTCTCAAGAAGAGCATGAAGAGCATTTAAGGATTGTGTTACATATTTTGAAAGAGAAGCAATTGTATGCTAAGTTGTCAAAGTGCAAGTTTTGGTTATCGAAGGTGAGTTTTCTTAGGCATGTTATTTCCGATGGTGGTATTAGTGTTGATCCATCCAAGATTGATTCGGTAATGCAATGGGAAGTTCCTAGATCGGTTACGGAAATTCGAAGCTTTTTAGGTTTGGCGGGTTATTATCGGAGGTTTATTGAAGGATTTTCAAAGTTGGCACTTCCGTTAACGCAATTGACTTGTAAAGGAAAAGCTTTCATTTGGGATATTCATTGTGAAGAGAGTTTTATGAAACTTAAGAGAAGGTTAACAACGGCTCCGATCTTGATTTTTCCGAATCCAACAGAACCATTTGTGGTGTTTTGTGATGCTTCATTGTTTGGGTTAGGTGGTGTTTTGATGCAAGATGGAAAAGTTGTAGCTTATGCTTCAAGACAATTGAGAGTGCATGAAAAGAATTATCCTACGCATGATTTGGAATTAGCAGCTATGGTTTTTGCTCTAAAAATTTGGAGGCATTATCTTTATGGTGCAAGATTTGAAGTTTTTAGTGATCACAAAAGTTTGAAGTATTTATTCGATCAAAAGGAATTGAACATGAGACAAAGGAGATGGTTAGAACTTTTGAAGGATTATGATTTTTGTTTGAATTACCATCCAGGTAAGGCAAATGTAGTGGCTGATGCCTTGAGTCGTAAGTTGTTACATATGTCTGCGTTGATGATAAGAGAATTGGAAATTTTGGAGAATTTTAGAGATTTGAGTTTGGTTTGCGAGATGACGCCGAGAAGTGTGAGACTTGGTATGCTTCATGTTACGAATGAATTTCTTGCAACCGTTTGTGAAAGGAAAAAGTTGGATTTGAAATTTATCGATTTGATGATGAATGAAAATGAGAATTTCAAGGTTGATAGTTTTGGAGTTTTGAGATTATGTGGTCGTATTTGTTTTCCCGATGATGAGGAGTTGAAAAAGATGATATTGGAAGAGGGACACCAGAGTAATTTAAGTATTCATCCAGGAGCGAATAAGATGTATCAAGATTTGAAGAAGATCTTTTGGTGGTCTGGATTGAAGAGAGATTTAGATCATTTTGTGTATGCATGTTTAACTTGTCAGAAGTCTAAGGTGGAACATCAGAAGCCTAGTGGTTTGATGCAATCGTTGGATATTCCGGAATGGAAATGGGATAGTATATCGATGGATTTTGTTACGGGTTTGCCGAGTACGTAAAGAGGTCATAATGCTATTTGGGTGATTGTGGATAGGCTTACTAAATCTGCTCACTTTATTCCGATGGATATTAGTTATTCTTTGGAGAAGCTAGCCGAGATTTATGTTTCTGTGATTGTGAAGTTACACAGAGTTCCTAAGAGTATAGTATCGGATAGAGATCCTAGATTTACATCGAGGTTTTGGGAAAGTTTGCAAAAGGCTTTGGGTTCTAAGCTAAGATTGAGTTCGGCTTACCATCCGCAAACGGACGGTCAAACCGAGAGGACAATTCAATCGTTAGAGGATTTGTTGCGTGCTTGTGTGCTAGAACAATGTGGTATTTGGGATAGTTATTTAGAATTGATTGAGTTCACCTATAATAACAGTTTTCATTCGAGTATTGGTATGGCATCATTTGAGGCTTTATATGGTCGGAGATGTCGAACGCCTTTGTGTTGGCATGAAACCGGAGAGAGAACTGTAGTTGGACTGGAGATGGTACGACAAAATACGAAAAAGGTGAAGTTTATTTGGGAGAAGATGAGAGCTTCTCAAAGTAGACAAAAGAGTTATCATGACAAGAGAAGGAAAGACCTTGAGTTTCAGGAAGGCGACCATGTGTTTTTGAGAGTTACACCGGTTACAGGTGTGGGTCGTTCTTTGAAGTCGAAGAAGTTGACTTCTCATTTTATTGGGCCGTATCAGATTACTGTACGAGTTGGTGTTGTGGCTTATCGTGTGGCGTTGCCTCCGAATCTTTCAAATTTGCATGATGTGTTCCATGTTTCGCAACTTCGGAAGTATGTTCCGGATCCGTCACATGTTATTAATATGGACTAGGTTGAGGTAAGAGATAACCTTATGGTGGAAGCTTTGCCAGTTAGGATTTTGGACCGTGAAATCAAGAAGCTAAGAGGCAAGGATATTGTGCTTGTGAAAGTCGTGTGGGAAGACGCTGCGGAAGGCAATATGACGGGAATTGGAGAGTAGGATGCGCGAGTCGTATCCGAAGTTGTTTGGATCAGGTAATATTTTAGAGGACGAAAATTTCTAAAATGGGGGAGAGTTGTAACGCCCCGATTCGATTTTCCCAAATTTTGTTGGAGTCTTTTATTTTAATTGAGTAATAATTATTTGGTTTGTGAAATTGATATGATAATTGTTTTATTTGTGAAATTATCGTGGTGATATTTGATGTTGATGAATTAATGTGATATATTGGTGTGATACATGATTTTTACTGTTTTATGAATTTCCGGGTAAAATTGGATAAGAGGGTATTTTAGGTATTTGTTAATTAATGATAAGTTAGAAATTAGTAGAATTGGTATTTTTGTGAAAGGATTGATATTTGGTTGGAGAGAGTAGAAAATAGAAATAGAAATAGAAATAGAAAGTTATAAGTTGGTAAGAAGAGAAAGAAAAGATAGAAAGAAAAAGAGAAGAAAGAAAAAAGGAGAGAAGAGAAAAAGAAGAGAAAAGAAGGAAAGTTGGAAAAGCTTCAAGATTGCTCCAAGAAATCAAAATAATCGGGTAAGGGTGATAAGAATTGTTATCTTAATATTGTGTATAATTATGTATGTGTTTGATTGGTTGGGTTTTGGTTTTGATGGAAGTTTGGAGAAGATGAATAGTTAGGATTTGAGAGAAAATGTGAGAAATTTATGAATTAATCGGATGGAAATCGTTATAGCCAAAGTATGATGGCTAGAATGTGTTATTGATCATGTTTGTATGGGTTTAGAGGAGTTTTGGAGTGGTTAAGGTTGGCTGTTCGCAATTGGTATTTTTCTGGAAATCGCAGTGGTCGCTCAGCGAGCTATCCCTCGCTCAGCGAAAGTTCCAGGGCGATTCTCACTCAGCGAGCGAGAGGGCGCTCAGCGAGCCTGTAGGTTTTTGAGGGGTTATGTGTTTTAATCCGTAGCTTTAGTTTCGGGTATCCGTTTTTAGTGATCCTTATATCGATTTGAAGCTAGAAACGTGTGGAAACCAATGATGCTAAGAAAAATAATTTGTAGCCGACTTTTACCCGACTTTTACGATAAAACGTAATTATGCTAATTATGGAATTGTGGGTTTGATTGTTGTGTTGTGGCTATTTGGCAAGTAGATACATTGCTTGAATTAAATGCGAATGTATGCTAATTGTATGAGATGAATGCATAACTATATTGTGAATATGAATGCATTTTCAAGAATGTTGTGTGGCATTTTGCATGTAAGCATAATGTATGCATTATTGTGCTGTGGGATTCTTTGTGAATCCGTTATAGCATCGTGTGCTCATGTGCAGTGTGAGTGATTACTACAACAAGATCGCGTGCCTATGTGGGGTGTGAGCGATCGGATTGTGTGCCCATGTGGGGTGTGAGCAATCCAGAAACATCGTGTGCCTGTGTGGGTGTGAGCGATAGGTGATTTATTCACATTGATTGTGTGCCCGTGTGGGGTGTGAGCAATCGGATTGTGTGCCCGTGTGGGGTGTGAGCAATCCATAAACATTGTGTGCCTATGTGGGTGTGAGCAATGGGGAACATCGTGTGCCCGACGGGGAGTTACTTTAGGTAACAAGCGATGATTCCATTTGGTTCCTGAGAGAACCTGCTGAAATGTTGAGTCGGTACCGCATTGCATCTACATAGAGTCGTGTGTCGGTCTCTATGAGTTGAATTTTATCATTTTAATTATGATAGGCAGAAATAAACATGAATATGCATATGTTTATTTGGAGTATTATGGAGATGATAGTATGTGTGATGAAACATACTTGATTGTATATATGCATGTTTGATATGTGTATATGTATGTGATTTATACATTTGTAATGTATATGTGTGATTAAACATAGCTAGACGTATGTTTATGCAGAATGAATAGAATTGAGGAATAAACATAAATAATATGAGTTTATGTGAATTAGTGAATTGGTGCATGATGAACATGCTTGATTTGTGTATGTACACGTTGCGATGTGTATAGGTGATAAGGAATGAGATGTGTGGTGAGAATATGTTTTATGTGCATTTTTATATGTTGAGATATATAATTATATGCAATGTTATTATGATAATGTTTCTCACCCTTCTGTTGTTTTATGATGCTCTATGAGGCATTGCAGAGTAGGTTGTTGGATGATATTTTTGTGAAGCGCGTCTTCATCTTTTTGGTCGGTCGACTCTGATATTAGCACCGGGTAGCTAGGGTTGGCTTGATGCCTTTTGTGGATACATTTGTATATGTATTTTGATGTGAAATGTTATATGTAGACATAGAATTATTTTGGTGATTCAAACTTGCAGATATATTTATGATAAGTATATAAGTTTGAGATTGTTATGTTTTGTTTCTGATGTTTAATGAATTGATGAATACGGGTGTAAGGATGAAATCCTTGTGTATGTAAGTTACCTCGTTTGTTGCATATCTTTATTGAGTGGGTGTTGTATGTTTTTAATTTCAAGTATAATGTGGCATTGCTCTTTTATACCATGTTTAATTATACTTTGATGAAATTTTTAATATGTGCCTAAGTGATTTAATTGCTTATTTGGGGTATAGAAAGGGGGTGTTACAATCATGCCATGGGGCACCTTGATGAAAAGCACAATGAGCTTCTATCTTATACCACCATGGAATAACCTCTATAACCAGAGGTTGAGAATGTGTTTGAAAAAGATTATTCTCAATCAATGACGGAAACAACTCTTCATACGACATCAGAATATGATTGAAATCTGGTTTTGCACGACCCTGTTGAGTACCATTATGTTGCACACGAGATTGCTGATAACAAGGTTGATATTTCGGAGCCACCAGCACAGTTGGAGTCACATTAATCAAAGGTGTTACTGAAGCTACATGCTGCTAATGACGGCTTTCTCGGCCACGGGGTATTTTATATCTTTCATGAGACACAACATTATATCCTTCAAGAGGGAAAGCATGGAAATTCTTCAAGATAGCTCCTAGGAATTGAAACAATCGGGTAAGGGTGTGAAATATTGTTATCTTATCATTGTGTATGATTATGTATGTGTTAGATTGATTGGGTTTTTGTTTTGGAGAAGTTTAGAGAATATGTGGTTTTAGGGTTTTTGATGAAAATCTAAGAAATTGGTAGATTAATCCGTTGAAACTTGATATAATCGAAGTATGATAATTAATACATGTTAATGATCATGTTTGTTGAGGTTTGGTGGGGTTTTGGAACCCTTTGGCATGACTGTTGCGCGACTGAGTTGCTGTTGAAATCGTAATGCTCGCTCAGCGAGTGATTCCTTGCTCAGCGAGCTATCCAGAAACATTTTCGCTCAGTGAGCATGCTCCTCACTCGGCGAGACCTGGAAGTTGGAATTTTGTGTTTTAATTCATAACTTTTGATCTGAGTATCTGTTTTAAACATTCCACATATCGATTTGAAGCTAAAAACATGTAGAAACTAATGATGCTAAAAGATGTCATTTTTACCCGAATTTTCCGATAGAACGTAATTATGTTAGTTAAGGAATTGTGGGATTGATTGTGGTATATTGGTCATTTGGCAAATAAATGCATTTCGTGAAGTGAATATGAATGCATGTTGATAGTGAAAGAGTTTGTTGCCATTTAGCGTAATTGATGCGAATGTGTATAGTTTGTTTGTGATAGTATGAGATGAATGCATAATTATATTGTGAATATGTATGCATTTTCAAGAATTATGTGGGTCATTTTGCATGTGAAGCATAATGTATGCATTCTTGTATTGTGGGATTCTATGTGAATCCGTTGTAACATTGTGTGCCCATGTGGGTGTGAGTGATGATTATAACATGATTGTATGCCCGTGTGGGGTGTGAGCAATCAGATTGTGTGCCCGTGTAGGGTGTGAGCAATCCATAAAAATTGTGTGCCTGTGTGGGGTGTGAGCAATGGGTGAATTAAGCACGAATGATTATGTGCTCGTGTGGGGTGTGAGCAATCGGATTGTGTGTCCGTGTGGGGTGTGAGAAATCCATAAACATTGTGTGCCCATGTGGGGTGTGAGCAATGGGTGAACATCATAGGCCCGACGGGGAGTTACTTTAGGTAACGAGCGATGGTTCCAATAAGTTCCTGAGTGAACTTCAGATGATTGAGTCGGTACCGCATTGCATTTTCATAGAGTCGTGAGTCGGTCTCTATGATTTGCATTTATCATCTATCATTAAAAATTGGTGAATAAACATGAATAATGTATGTTTATGTGGAGTGATAGAAATTGGTGAATAAATATGATTGTATATGTTTATGTAGAATGATGTGAAATGGTGAAATTGTGCATGATGAATATGCTTGGTTTGTATATATACATTATGATGTATATGTGTGATGGGTGATGAATTGTGGTGAGAATATGTATATGTATATTGTTATGTTAAGATATATAATTATATGCATTGTTATTATGATAATATTTCTCACCCTTCTGTTGTTTTATGATGCTCTATGAGGCATTGCATAATAGGTTTGCTGGAGGTCTTTTTGTGAAGCGTGTCTTCATTCTTTTGGCCGGTCGGCTCTAATATGTAGCACCGGGTAGCTAGGGTTGGCTTGATGCCTTTTTGTGATGCATTTGTATATGTATCTTGGTGATAAATGTTTATGTGATCATGAATTAATATGGTGGATAAAACTTGATGATATATATATATATATATATATATATATATATATATATATATATATATATATATATATGTATATATGTTTGATGTTGATTAATGTTTAGTTTCCGTTGTTATTTTAATGTTGATGTATGGGTGTAAGGATTAAATCCCTCTGTTGCAAGTTACCCCATTCTTGCATATTGTTAAATGAGCAGGTGTTGGATGTTTTAATTTCATGTATAATATGACATGCCTCTTTTATTTTAATTATACTCTGATGGAATTTTTAATTTGTGCCTAAATGATTAATTCATTGTTTGGGGGTGTTACATTAAGTGGTATCAGAGCCAGTGTCGAGCCAATGTCGAGTCATATGTGTCTGTCTTGTTGTTGTGAAGGTTGAACTATTGTTTACCATTGTTATTGTTTTTGGGAATAATAAGAATATAGCTGGTAGAAATGACAATGTGATGGTTGCTGCTTTGGAAGCAATGGCTAGGGCGGTGCAGGGTGCTCCAAATGTGAATGCTAATGATGAGTTCAAGAAGAATCAACAATCGGTCTTCAAAGGAAGATTTGATCCCGATGGTGCTCAAGTTTGGTTGAAAGAGATTGAAAGAATCTTCAGAGTCATGGACTGTGCTGAAGAGAGTAAGGTGAGGCTTGGTTCTCACATGTTGAAGGAAGAAGTCAATGATTGGTGGGTCGGTAGAAGTCAAGCTCTTGAGGAAGAAGATGAAGAGATAACTTGGGGTGTTTTTCGTACTGAGTTCTTGAGGAAGTATTACCCTGAAAGTGTGAAAGGGAAGAAGGAGATGGGGTTCCTTGAACTGAAACAAGGTAGTATGTTCGTGGTGGACTATACTGCTAAGTTTGTGGATTTGGTTCAATTTCATCCTTATTATGTTGCTACTACTGCTGAGTTCTTGAAGTGTATTAAGTATGAGAATGGATTGCTTCCTGAGATTAAGCAAGTTGTGGGATATCAAAGAATAAGAAGGTTTTCGGATTTGATGGAATGTTGTAGAATTTTCGAGGAGGATAGCAAGGCTCATTCTACACATTACAATAGTTTGAATGAGAGGAAAAGAAAGCAACGGGCTAGAAGTGGACCTTATGTGACACCCGCTGATAAGGGCAAGCATAAGGGAAACTTTGATAAGAGATTTGGTGGAGGGTGTTTTGGTCCCGTTAAGTGTTACAAGTGTGGTGATTTGGGTCATAAGTCTTTTGAGTGTGGGAAGAACATAGTGAAATGTTCAAACTATGGAGGTCTTGGACATACTACTACCGAGTGTAGAAGGAATGTTGTGAAGTGTTTCAATTATGGAGAAGTGGGTCACATTAGTACTAAGTGTACTAAGCCGAAGCAAGTTCAAGCGGGCGGAAAGGTGTTTGCATTAGCAAAGAAGGACACTACTAGTGCATACCGTTTGATTAAAGGTACATGCTTTATTAATAGTACGCCTTTAGTTGCTATTTTTGATACGAGAGCGACTTATTCATTCATTTCTCTTGAGTGTGCTAAGCGTTTAAATGTGTTTATGTCTTCTTGGGGTGGTGAGATGGTTATTGAGACTCCTGCTTCAGGGTCGGTAACTACTTCTTTGGTGTGTGTAAGTTGTTCTTTGACCATGTATGGTAAATATTTTGTTATGGATTTAGTTTGTTTGTCGTTGGAGGGTTTGGACGTAATATTGGGTATGAACTGATTGCAATGTAATCGAGTTCATATAGATTGCGATCATAAGTTAGTGAGGTTTCCTTCTTTGGATGATGTTGAAGATGAGAGTTTCCTATCCACTAAAGAGTTAAAGAAACTTTTAGCGGACGAAGCTCAATGGTTTGGTTTGTTTGCATCATTGTCGGTGGAGAGTGAAGTTGAACTCAATGGGTTCCCAGTGGTGTGTGATTTTCCAGAAGTATTTCTGGAGGATATTAAGGATGTACCGCCGGAAAGAGAAGTTGAGTTTTCTATTGATCTAGTTCCGGGTACTAGACTGATTTCGATGGCACCGTATCGTATGTCAGCATCAGAGTTGGTAGAATTGAAGAAGCAATTGAATGACTTGTTGGACAAGAGATTTATAAGGCCAAGTGTTTCTCATTGGGGTGCTCTGTTATTGTTGGTAAAGAAGAAGGATGGGAGTATGCGGTTATGCATTGATTATTGACAGTTGAACAAGGTGACAATTAAGAACAAGTATCTGCTCCCAAGGATCGATTATTTGATGGACCAATTAGTTGGTGCACATGTTTTTAGCAAGATTAATTTGAGATCAAGATATCACCAGATTCGTGTGAAAGAAGAGGATATTCAAAAGACGGATTTTAGGAGACAGTATGGTTATTACGAATATTCCGTGATGCTATTCGAAGTTTCTAATACACCGGGTGTGTTTATGGAATACATGAACCGTATTTTTCATGAGCAGTTGGATTGTTTTGTGGTTGTGTTTATCGACGATATTTTGATTTATTCTAAGTCTCAAGAGGAGCATGAAGAGCATTTAAGGATTGTGTTACAGATTTTGAAAGAGAAACAATTGTATGCTAAGTTGTTGAAATGTGAGTTTTGGTTGTCAGAAGTAAGTTTCATTGGACATGTGATTTCCGATGGTGGTATTAGTGTTGATCCATCCAAGATTGATGCGGTATTGCAATGGGAAGTTCCTAGATCGGTTACGGAGATTCGAAGCTTTTTAGGCTTGGCGGGATATTATCGGAGGTTTATTGAGGGATTTTCAAAGTTGGCACTTCTACTAACGCAATTGACTTTTAAGGGAAAGGCTTTCATTTAGGATATTCATTGTGAGGAGAGTTTCATTGAACTTAAGAGAAGGTTGACAACGGCTCCGATCTTGATTTTGCCAAATCCGACAGAACCATTTGTGGCGTATTGTGATGCTTCATTGTTTGGGTTAGGTGGTGTTTTGATGCAAGATGGAAATGTTGTGGCTTATGCTTCAAGACAATATAGAGTGTATGAAAAGAATTATCCTACGCATGATTTGGAGTTAGCGGCCGTGGTGTTTGTTTTGAAAATTTGGAGGCATTATCTTTATGGTGAAAGATTCGAAGCTTTTAGTGATCACAAGAGTTTGAAGTATTTATTTGATCAAAAGGAATTGAACATGAGACAGAGAAGGTGGTTAGAGCTTTTGAAGGATTACGATTTTGATTTGAATTACCATCTGGGTAAGGAAAATGTGGTGGTCGATGCCTTAAGTCGCAAGTTGTTACATATGTCCGCATTGATGATGAGAGAATGGGAACTTTTGGAGGATTTTAGAGACTTGAGTTTGGTTTGTGAAATGACGCCGAGAAGTGTGAGACTTGGTATGCTACATGTTACGAATGATTTTCTTGCAACTGTATGTGAAAAGCAAAAGTTGGATTTGAAGTTTGTTAATTTGATGATGAATGAGAATGAGGATTTCAAGGTTGATAATTTTGGAGTTTTGAGATTCCGTGGTCGTATTTGTATTCCCGAGGATGTGGAGTTGAAAAAGATGATATTGGAAGAGGGACACCGAAGTAACTTAAGTATTCATCTGGGAGCGAATAAGATGTATCAAAATTTGAAGATCTTTTGGTGGTCCGAATTTAAGAGAGATGTAGCTTAATTTGTGTATGCGTGTTTGACTTGTCAGAAGTCTAAGGTAGAACATCAGAAGCCAAGTGGTTTGATGCTACCGTTGGATATTCCGGAATGGAAATGGGATAGTATATCGATGGATTTTGTTACGGGATTTCCGAATATGCAAAGAGGTCATAATTCTATTTGGGTGATCGTTGATAGACTTACTAAATTTGCTCACTTTGTTCCAATTGATATTAGTTATCCTTTGGAGAAGTTAGCCGAGATTTATGTTTTTGTGGTTGTGAAGTTGCATGGAGTTCATAAGAGTATTGTATCAGATAGAGATCCTAGATTTACATCGAGGTTTTGGGAGAGTTTGCAAAAGGCAAAAGGCTTTAGGTTCTAAGCTAAGATTGATTTTGGCTTACCATCCACAAACGGACGGTCAAACCGAGAGGACAATTCAATCGTTGGAGGATTTATTGCGTGCTTGTGTGCTAGAGAAAGGTGGTGCTTGGGATAGTTATTTAGTTTTGATTGAGTTCACCTACAATAACAGTTTTCATTCAAGTATAGGTATGTCACCATTTGAGGCTTTGTATGGTCAGAGATGTCGAACACCTTTGTGTTGGCATGAAATCGGTGAGAGAACGGTAGTTGGACCGGAGATGGTACAACAAACGACAGAGAAGGTGAAGTTTATTCGGGAGAAGATGAGAGCTTCTCAAAGTAGACAAAAGAGCTATCATGACAAGAGAAGGAAAGATCTTGAGTTTCAGGAAGGCAACCATGTGTATTTTAGGGTTACACCGGTTACGGGTGTGGGTCGTGCTTTGAAGTTGAAGAAGTTGACTTCTCGTTTTATTGGACCATATCAGATTACTGCATGAATTGGTGTTGTGGCTTACTGTGTGGCGTTGCCTTCGAATCTTTCGAATTTGCAAGATGTGTTCCATATTTCGCAACTTCGGAAGTATGTTCCGGATCCGTCACATGTTATTCCTATGGATGAGGTTGAAGTGAGAGATAACCTTACGGTGGAAGCTTTACCGATTAGGATTTTGGACCGTGAAGTCAAGAAGCTAAGAGGCAAGAATATTGCGCTTGTGAAAGTAGCGTGGGGAGGAACCTCAGAAGGCAATATGACTTGGGAATTAGAGAGTGGGATGCGAGAGTCGTATCCGGAGTTGTTTGAATCAGGTAATATTTTCGAGGACGAAAATTGCTAAAGTGGGGGAGAGTTGTAACGCCCCGATTTGATTATTCCATTTTAGTTGAGTCTTTTATTTAAATTGAGTGATAATTGTTTTAACTATGAAATTGGTGTGTTTATGTGATATGTTGATATGTTATATTATTTTACCGTTTTGAGAATTTTCGGGTAAAATTAGATTGGAGGGTATTTTACACATTTGCTAATTAATGTTAAGTTAGAAATTATGTAGAATTATAATTTTGAGAGAAAATGATATTTGGTAGAAAAATAAAAATAGAAATAGATAGAAAGATATAAGAGTAGAAAGAGAAGAAAAAGGGAGATAGAAAGAAATAGAAAGGAAAGAAAAGGAGAAGAAAAGAAAAGAGAAGGAAAAGAGGGAAAGCTTGGAAATTCTTCAAGATAGCTCCTAGGAATCAAAACAATCGGTTAAGGGTGTGAAATATTGTTATCTTATCATTTTGTATGATTATGTATGTGTTAGATTGATTGGGTTTTTGTTTTGGAGAAGTTTAGAGAATATGAGGTTTTAGGGTTTTTGATGAAAATCTAAGAAATTGGTAGATTAATCCGTTAAAACTTGATATAATCAAAGTATGATAGTTAATACATGTTAATGATCATGTTTGTTGAGGTTTGGTGGGGTTTTGGAACCCTTTGGCATGATTGTTACGCGACTGAGCTGCTGCTGAAATCGCAGTGCTCGCTCAGCGAGCGATTCCTCGCTCAGCAAGCTATCCAGAAACATTTTCGCTCAGCGAGCATGCTCCTCGCTCAGCGAGACCTGCAAGTTGGAATTTTGTGTTTTAATTCATAACTTTTGATCCGAGTATCTGTTTTAAACGTTCCACGTATCGATTTAAAGCTAAAAACATGTAGAAACTAATGATGCTAAAAGATGTAATTTTTAGCCGACTTTTCCGATAGAACGTAATTATGTTAGTTAAGGAATTGTAGGATTGATTGTGGTATATTGGTCGTTTGGCAAATAAATGCATTCCGTGAACTGAATATGAATGCATGTTGATAGTGAAAGAGTTTGTTGTCGTTTGGCATAATTGATGCAAATGTGTATAGTTTTTTGTGATTGTATGAGATGAATGCATAATTATATTGTGAATATGTATGCATTTTCAAGAATGTATGCATTTTCAAGAATGTTGTAGGTCATTTTGCATGTGAAGCATAATGTATGCATTCTTGTATTATGGGATTCTATGTAAATCTGTTGTAACATCGTGTGCCCATGTGGGGTGTGAGCGATGATTACAACATGATTGTGTGCCCATGTAGGGTGTGAGCAATCGGATTGTGTGCCCGTGTGGGGTGTGAGCAATCCATAAACATTGTGTGTCCGTGTGGGGTGTGAGCAATGGGTGATTTAATCACGAATGATTGTGTGCCCGTGTGGGGTGTGAGCAATCATATTGTGCGCCCGTGTGGGTGTGAGCAGTCCATAAACATATTGTGCCCATGTGGGGTGTGAGCAATGGGTGAACATCGTATGCTCGACGAGGAGTTACTTTAGGTAACGAGCGATGGTTCCAATAAGTTCCTGAGTGAACTTGAGATGATTGAGTCGGTACCGCATTACATTTGTATAGAGTCGTGAGTCGGTGGTCTCTATTATTTGCATTTATCATCTATCATTGAAAATTGGTGAATAAACATGAATAATGTATGTTTATGTGGAGTGATAGAAATTGGTGAATAAACATGAATTTATATGTTTTATGTAGAATGATGTGAAATGGTGAAATTGTGCATGATGAATATGCTTGGTTTGTATATATACATTATGATGTATATGTGTGATGGGTGATGAATTATGGTGAGAATATGTATATGTGTATTTTTATGTTAAGATATATAATTATATGCATTGTTATTATGATAATATTTCTCACCCTTCTGCTCTTTTATGATGCTCTATGAGGCATTGCAAAGTAGGTTTGTTGGAGGTCTTTTTGTGAAGCGTGTCTTCATTCTTTTGGTTGGTCGGCTCTGATATGTAGCACTGGGTAGCTAGGGTTGGCTTGATGCCTTTTTTTGATGCATTTGTATATGTATCTTGGTGATGAATGTTTATGTAAACATGAATTAATGTGGTGGATCAAACTTGATGATATATATATATATATATATATATATATATATATATATATGCATATGTTTGATGTTGATTAATGTTTAGTTTCCGCTGTTATTTTAATGTTGAGGTATGGGTGTAAGGATTAAATCCCTCTGTTGCAAGTTACCCCATTGTTGCATATCGTTAAATGAGCAGGTGTTGGATGTTTTAATTTCATGTATAATGTGACATGCCTCTTTTATACTATGTTTTAATTATACTCTGATGGAATTTTTAATTTGTGCCTAAATAATTAATTCATTGTCTGGGGGTATAGAAATGGGGTGTTACAGAAAGAACCTAAAATCTTCAAAAAGATATTTGTCATCTATTTCTCTTCCAATGGAGGAAAATCTGAGATGCAAGTTCGCACCATCTATACGCATACTCTTTGAACGTTTCTTTGTCATTCTGGGACATAACACGGAGCTTATCTCTGTCTGGTGCCATATCAACATTATACTTGTACTGTCTTACAAAAGCCTCTCCCAAATCAATGAAAGTCTTGATTTAGTTGTTGTCCAATCCCATATACCATCTCAATGTTGCACCAGTCAGATTGTCCTGGAAGTAATGAATCAGAAGCTGACCATTGTCTGTTTGAGCAGACATTTATCTTGCATACATAGTTGTCGCTCCCGAGATTTTTTGTCCTAGTACAAATATGAAAGTGAGCGGAAAAGGTAGAGTCATCAGCCAGGCATTTTTAACCTGAATTAATTGGAAAGGTAATGCAACACAAACCTAAGGAAAAAGGAAAGGAAGAGGTCCTGCGAACCAAAGAACTGGGTTCGGGAGTCAGTTAAAAACTGGGAAGGTATTAGCACCCCAGATTGTACGTCGTACCCGACGGGATCAACGCTTGCTTGAACTATTTCAAAGGGTAAGGAATAAGTCTGATGTTGAATAAAAAATGCTACTTGAACTGGAATGAGTAAGGGAACTGGAAAAAGAGAACAAAAAGGTATGGGAAAAATGTAGGAAAAATAAAGAGTGTGCTCGAATAGGCCCTACCCCACTGCCTACGTATCTCATGGGAAATGAGAATCAGAGTCAACATAGTTTGCCTAACTAAGGCAGAAACTTGTTTGTATTTTTTATGAATTGAACTGCTTATGCCTATGCTCAGGGGTTGCAAACTTGTCTGGAACGAGTGCAATACCATCTTGCAGAGACACGTCGAAGCGAGTTCGCGTTTATGAGTGAAGGAGATGAGAAGAGAATTCCCGCAGGAAAGATGCTTGTTGTTTGTTCACTGTCTTTTAGAAGAAATGTTTTTTATTTGTTTGTGAGACATCCTCATGATAAGACTTATTCATCATGATGGATATCCTACACCTCATCCCGAGATAGAATGTGTGCAAATACTTCATGGCAAAGTCTCCTGGTGCATAAGAAAGCTCAACCTTTATTAGGTATTTAATTTCTTTTTATTTTGAGACGAGAAAGAGGACTCAAATCGAGAAAGGACAAAAACTAGGGGAAACTAAGACTCACCCTAAATTATTTATTCAAGGGATGTCCTATGGTTAGTATGATTTTCTATTCCTAAAAAGAAAAATAAAGATAATTACAACTCACTTCAATGAATTGTAGGTGAGTTTAAACTTCAAAGGGAATGAACAAAGTGAAATGTCGAAGAAGTATAAAATGCTTATCGCAAACACAAGTTGAAATGTAAAAGGATAAGAAAGAAGGTGTATGTGGGATACCCCCCCCCCCCCCCCCACATGGCTTACCATAACCCCCTATAAAACAGAGGTTAGTAAAATAAATCCAAAATTGAAAAAAGGAAAGAGATAATCAAGTGCCAAACATGTCCTAACAATTATGACCTAAACTAGAATCAATCTTAAGTCTAAGGACACTTAAAATCTAAGCAAAGCCTAAAGTCAGCAGCTACTACAGCTCTCTAACACACAATCAGCCACTAAATGCAACTAACAATGCAAACATCCTATTACATCTACCAAACCACATGAAAATAGGTGTAAAAAGACCAAAACAGAATAATGTAGCATGTATTTTACAACTTCTGTTTCAAAATGCAACAGTGAAAAATGGCAGATTTTCAATTATTTTTCAAATGCAAAAATGGATTTTTAATGCAAACAATGGATGTAATGATCAAGCATTTTAATGCAACAAACCTGAAATGCATCATCAACAATGGAATGCAACACATAAACAATCAACAAAGAATGCAAACTATGTGAATCGCGCGGTTTTAACAATATGCAACCTTTTCAATTACGCACATAATCGACCAAAACATGAGCGGATCGCCAACACAATGCAAAACAGAATTATGAACACTTATTAATGTGCTATTGATGATGCTAAATCATGTAAACAACAATCACAACATGTTATGAACACATATTCAACTTTAATGTCAAAAATTGGAACCTAACGAAACGCATGTCGAGAGTTATCAAAACTACACATACCTGCACTAAATCAGCTCCTAAAAACTCCCTAAAATAAAACCCTAAAGATCCATGATGATTGGAGGGGTAATGGATATAAAACATGCAAGAAAAACAAGAATTTTTCATTCTGGTTATGTGGTAACCGGTTACTACCTATGCAGTAACCGGTTGCCAGTTCAAAAATTGGAATTTTTTGCAAATTTAACACAGGTAACCGGTTACTACCCATGAGGTAACCGATTATTTTGAGACCAAAATAATTTTTTTTTGCATTTTCATTCAAAAACCAGTAGAAAATTATTCAAATAATCTATATCCTAATGCCTATCAACCTAGCACGAAAATCACACCTAAATGCAACATTCTAACACCTATTAACACTACGACCGCACTACAATTCTAAATTCTACGATCAAACCAATCAAAGTATCAAAAAGCGAGAAAAAGTGAAGAATGCGCGAAGCAAGATGAAGAGAAATAAGTTAAAATGAAAAGTGATTATAGATTCACCAACCTACAAAGTGGAGGCTTGCTTTGGCAATTGTTGCAATGTCGAGCAATACATGGAAATAGAGAAACCGGAGATTCGAAGCTTCGATCCGCGAATACGCAAAATAAATGTGATTGGGTAGTATTATCTGAAACCTCTTCCGATAGGTGAAATAAACATTGCAACCATAGAAACTTCTTCGATAATCCACTGAATTGATAAAAATGGTGGAGGCTTAGCTTCTGATTCTTCAAGTTTCAATGCAAAACTCGAAGAATCTTGACGGTGATGAAGCTTTGGTGTGAGTTTGGAAAATGGAGAGAAATGAGAGAATTGAGATTATGAAAATGGTGAAATTTATGAAATATGTCTAATATTTTTTTGGCTTGATGAACAAGGTTTATATAGGGGTTAGCTTTGGAGTTAGGTTTAGGTTAGGCGCGAGGTTTAGACACTAGGCCCGGGTCCTAAGCTAAGGGTTGGTTGAAGTTAGTTGGGAATATTCCTAGAATATACCATTGGCATATTCTGGGAATATTCCTTTTGAAGAGTGTGGAATATTCTAGAATTTGGTGGAAATGCAAGGCAAAGTGAAAATGAAAAAGTGATGGAAGCAACCAACTGATTTTTGACTTTTTGAAATTCTGCATGAAGTAACCAGTTACTACCTATGAGGTAACCGGTTACTAGTACAAAAACTGGCTTTTTCCTTCCAAATTTCAACAGGTAACCGATTACTACCCCCGAGGTAACCAGTTACTTCAACTAAAATTTAAATTTTTCTTCTTTTTAGTGGGAAATCTTGGGATATTCGGTCTTGGTCATATTTTCTGAGATTATTTTCCTTCCAAGACCCAATGATTACCGAATAACCCTTGATCACATGCCCCGCACCTCGACTAATGATGTATGCTCTATATTATTATGAAATGTATGGGTGTATATACAAGATGACACACAAATGAAGCATAAGCTATTCGGAATCAGTGATAAATAAGAGGGCAAAATTTGGGGTGTTACAATAGTCAAATGACTCAAAGGACAAGAATTACCCTTGTACTTCTCAAACTTAGGCAATTTAAACTTGTGAGAAACCTTAACATTAGGAACCAAACAAAGATCATAAGTATCTTTCCAAAATAACTCCTTACGTCTCAAAGCTTTAACTTCCTTTTGTATTTCATCAAAACAGTCTTTAAAATCATCAAGCATTTCATTCACACCAACGCCTTCACTAAGCTCAGCATGGTAAATCACTTCATCAAGATGTAGAGTAGTATGGATCATAGGTGGTGTCGTTATCATCACAGGTTGAAGAGGAGCAAACACAGGGATCTCAGGAGGAGGAGGAGGAGGATAACCCTCAGGAATAAAATTAACCGGCATACCCCACGGTGTACTAGCAAGCATGCGGTAACATAGAGAAATGACATTTTCCACATGAATCGATGTAGTGATAATCTCAGAGATGATTGTCCGCTGAACCGGAGAATTAGGAGGAGGGGGTGGCTAATTCTGAGTAGCCACCAGACTTTCCATCATAGTATTATTCTTTCCAGACTATCCTTCAGAGTTGTGACTTCTTCGCGGAGCTCGCGATTCTCTTTTTGTAGAGTTTCCAACATCTTCCTTTGATTAGCCCGAGTACCATAACGATGAGTCAGCTAGCCAAGGGAACGCTAGATGAAAGACCAAGAAACACATAAGAACCCTGTATAATTCTCAAAAGCAAGACCAATGCAAGCATGATGCATGGTATGTGAATGCTAATGCAACGATTTCAAAGGACTATAAGGTAAATTGAAATATTTATAAAAAGGATAACACATTTTGAAAAACTAAAAAAACTCATCTCATTAATATTGAAAGAGAATTACAACTTTAAAGTACAAGTCTCAACAATCCTAATACATGTGAGGAAAGAAAACTAAGCCTACGTGATAATATATGATGAAATCCCAAAACCAGGATGGTACTTCAAATGAATCTTTCTAATCTTTTTCGTGTACCGGTTCTCCAAATATTCCTTATCCTTCACAAGCCGATCAACAATAGCTTTCCAAGCACCATAAGCAGGAGGAATAACATATGAAGTACTAGAGGAAAATAAATCATCTTGCACTCTAGGTCTCTTCGCGACACATCGCTCAAGTATCTCAATGAGATCATCTTTCTCTTTTAATTGTTCTTAAATAGTTAACCTCTCAAGTAACCATGCTTCTTTCTCACGCTTCATCTTGTCTAACTCTTCTTGAAATGCAACTTTCTCATCAATAGGAGGGAGAAAAGCTGATAAAGGGAAAATAGGAAACAAGTTTCCTCAGGTGGATAAGGCATCATGAGCTTGCAAGTTCTAGATCGAACCCACTGAATATAACACTCGGACGGAGCAAGGTGTTTTCTTCCCAACTGACCCTTCTCTTTCATGCGAATATAATGCCAAGAATGAGCGATCCTTTTCTTCATCTCTAAATGATATGCACCATTAACAAATAAATCAAATCAAATCAGTAAATAAATCAAAGTAGGCTAAATCCACTTAGAGCTTACTCCCTAGCAGAGTCGCCACTTTTCTATAGCGGAAAAGTCATGAGTGTAAGCTATCAATTAACTTAACTTAAAGTAAACAGAGTCACCACCGCACTTTTATTTTATTCCAAGAGGAAAAGGAAACAAAGAGTGAATAAATACTAATGAGTCTAAAAGCAAAACGCTAAAGAAACAAGCAGAGAAAAGGTAAGGGATAGGTTACAAAATAGGAAGGTTTTAAGCACCCAAAATTTATGTGGTACTCCACGGGAGCCCTTTGAAAAATGTATTGATTTTGGTTTGAAAATGGTTTTTTTAAATGAGAATGGGGGGATGAGAAAATAATTAATTTTTAATGTTTTTGTGTTTGGAGCGGATTACCACCTCATGCCTACATACCCACAATGTGCAATGTAAGATCAAAACCCCGTAGTTCGTGGTACAAATAGTGAAAAATGGTTGGTTTTGATTGATTTTATTAAGTAAATACAATTTGTCATTTACAAGTGGATAGCCTCACAAATCTACCATGAGAATAATTGATGGCATGGACTCATACATCATTATGGGGAGGGAGCCAACTCTAATAAAACCAATGAGTATGCCACTAAACCCCCATGAATGACAAGAGACTCAATTACATCAAACTACAACTATGGATATATGAGAGACTTGCACCCGACTAGAGAAGACTAACTCATAGTCTAAACTTGTAAAGAAAATAAACAAAGGTACACAAAGGCACAAAACAACTTGAATAAGTTTTGTTCTTTTTAATTTTGAATTAAAGTCAAAATGATTAAGTTCATTGACATTTATTTAAGAAAAAAAGAAGTAAAAGTCACTTGACAAAAGTCAAGTTTTTGTTTATTAAAGAGATGATGGTTTTTAAAACAATAGTCCTTTGAAAAAGAAAGAAGTTTTGAAAATTGAAGAAGGGGAGGAGATGAAAATGCTATCATAAAAAGAAAATAAAAGAGATAAGGGAGGAAAGATCTAACCAACTTGATTCCAAGCATAAGCACAAAAGTTCCATCCTTATAAGCATAAGCTAGAAAATGGTCAAATAAAGGCTAAAGTACAACCTCCATGATGATTAAAGCAAAGGGAAAGTGTCCTAGAATCTAAGTCCAAAACTTCATTTCCAATTCTAAGGATAGTAATCATATTCCAATATCAAGGTCACAAGTTTTTTAGAGGTTTAACCCTTTATTAATATTTTTGTGTCCAAGTGGACAAAAAAAAAGCACAAAGATAAATAAACATAAACATAAACATGATAATGGATGATAAAGCATAATAAAAGTAAATGAGATAGGGGAGCAAGAAGGAAATTAAAATGTTAGAATAGTAATAGTAATAATAATATGTACATAATAATGGTATGATGAACTTAATCATCCACAACCAAAAGAGGTAACAAGCACTTAGTGCCAAAACCAAAAAGACAACCGATTCCGCTTAGTATCTTACACTATAGTGATTCACCGATGCGATTAGACTCAAATTCAATGAAACTTGAAAGAAGATTGGGATACCCAAAGCAACTACGCACCAAGCTTCAAAAGTCGTGGATCTAACGCAAATGACTAACCACTTTGGGATTACGCGACCTACACGAGGTCCGGTCCACGAAAGTGCTAGTATCCAATTGGATTTTTATTCCGAAGTAGGGGCACATTTAGGTCTATGTTAAGAAATTGTCGAGTAATTTACAGAGTAATTACCCTATAAATGAGGCCTACCAAAACCAATTAAGGTTAACGCTATAGTGCTAATGCATGCGAGATAAACGATATATAAATCTCCATCCGAATGCAATGCCGCACAAAAATAAATATGAATACCAAATTGAGTTACACTTATGGTATTCTTTCATCTTTAAGTTCAATCACTCATTTTGGTGGATTCAAGTATGAAAATATCTCACTAATGCAAAGTACCTACGTGAATTAAATAATTCACTTAGAGGTATATTTGAACTAATGGATATTAACAACTCTAATCTCACTCAAAGTCCATTGAATTTAAAGAGAAATCAGTCCCAAAAATGTCTCCCAAGGTAAAAATAAGAAGAAGAAAGAAAAGGAACCAAAAACAAGTAAAAAACAAGTGAAAAAGTGCTTCTAGAACAGTGTTAATCGGTTAACCAAAATGTTAATCGGTTAACACATGAAAAATTTGAATTCTGGCGCAAAAATACACTTATTAACCGGTTAACCATTTTTTAATTGAAAATGATTAATCTATTAACACTAATTAGTAGCAAAAAATTGGTCAAAATTCAGTATGATCCTCTTTTAAAATAACTTTCAAACACCTTATGATCATGAACTGAATTGACACGAATTTTAAAGTGTAAAAACAGTGAGATCTCTGCAATCAAACAATAATTTATGATCCAAAGGATCAAAAACCAAAAGCACCAAAGATCTACATCTTGAATGATTGTCATGTCCAAATTGTACTGGTATTGCTCTAGGAAAGCTCTGGATAAATCACTCCACAACCAGATACGACTACTTTCCAAATCCATATACCAAATTAAGGATGCACCACTCAAACTGTCTTGAAAACAATGAATCATCAACTTATCATTGCGGGCATAGGAAGTCATCTTTCTGCAGAACATCACCAAATGACGCTTCGGGCAACTGACACCAGTGTACTTCTCAAACTTAAGTGCTTTGAATTCTGGAAGAATTACAAGACCTGGTACCAAACACATGCTTAAAGCATCAAAACCAAAAGCATGACAACTCTCCATGGCTTTGAGTTTTTCATCCAACACACGATATCTTTCATCAGACTCAGTAGCTCGAGGATCCTTGGTTTTCACAATAGGGATTTCCCTTTGGAAATTCGGCACAAAGAAAGCAAAACTCTGATAATCTGTAGCTTCAGAAGAATATGAAAGTCCACCTTGGACAACAGATTGTTCAAGTACACCCCAATTAATGACCGGGCTCCGTGCAGGCTGAGCTTGAGTAAGGTTATTAACTTGTGGAAGATCATCATCAGGAGGAAGATCATACAAAGGATTGGTCATCATAGTAAAACCAGGTGGAAAATCAACGTTCTGAAGGTTATCCCTTGACATAGTTACCAACAACTTTCAACTTGGCTTCTTAACTCTTAACACTTCTCAATATTGTTTCCAATACTCTGTCATCTTCCAACAGTTATCACTTGTTCAGAACAGGTACTGAGCAATCAACTGGCTGGTCATGGACAAAGAATGAATGAGCTTTCTAGAAAAGGATATGCAATGCTCATGAATTAAAATGCAGTATGATGATGCAATATATGCAAAGACATGGGATCAATACTGTCACAAATGTTGGACAACTACTGCACTGATAACGAAACAGGTTGAACAGGATCAGAACTCTACCGCTGTAAGAAGACCAAAAACCCGGGTATGATGAAGGTCATGGTATCCTGTCAAAAGCCCTTCCTCTCACAGGTGTGCTCCGGGTCAACACCATGGACTCTCAAAGCTGAGCAACGATAATACGTTCACCATCTCCGAGAAATGGTTTAATATTTCCACATCATGGAAACGGTTTAGAATTATTCACTACTCAGGGAGGTCTCAGCTGAGTCCAGGAAAAACAAGCATACAATAGGTTCCCAGATTCAGTAACTCAACTTGAAAACATTGACATACGACGAAAATTCATCACATTCCAATATCTCCAAGAGAATCTACTCCGAGTGATGTTTTTCTCTTCTTCCTGCGAGGAAGATTCCCCATAGTCCTCCACTATACAACCATAGATCTCAGATTTCGAAAACAGGATTCTAAGACATATTCGATCGAGGTTGAAAATATTACTGTCAGGTAGTAATACATTCAAGGGATCTAGTATGATTGTTGTTTTCGCATTAACCCGTCGAGTAACAAAGATCTCGTAAGTTAATACTACTAACCACTATGGATTGACTTGAATGTCCCCAGAGTCAACAATTCAACTTGAGAACATTGATATACGATGAAGATTCATTGCATTCCAATATCGCCAATAGAATCTACTCCGAGTGATGGTTTTCACTTCGTCCCACGAGGAAGATTCCCCGTAGTCCTCCACTACACAACCATCAATCAGGCTTTGGTAGTGAGCTTATCTCATTCAGTACCAATAATCAAAGAATCCACATAATGACAAAAATAATATGGATAATAAAAGATAAGCGAAAACAATAAATAATGGAAAGCATGCAATTGAAACGAATAAGATAAAGCACACAATAAAACAAGAAGACAAACAAGCAAGGCTAACACACAAACGCAAAATATCCTAAGTTAGGCTCGACTCTCTTATGCATAAAGCATTAGTCCCCAGCAGAGTCGCCAGCTGTCGTACCTCGAAAAATACGATCCTCATGAGGATGCGGAAAAACAAACAACATAGTTGCCACCTAATTCTATTTATTCTAACTAAAGAAAAGGGAGATATAGATAAAACCTAATAAGGAAAGAGCTCAGTCGTTGGAACCAAATTCTAGGTTCGGGAGTCAGTTACGCAAGAGGAAGGTATTAGCACCTCTCATGTCAATTGTACTCAACAGGAACCTCTTAGTCTAGTTTTTGATCGGGTGTTAGCTTATATTATTGTCTTTTCTTCTTAAGGGTAAACGATACGTTATGGAAAATGGGTGGTTTTGGTCCTAGGGTGCTCAACAAGGATTGAGATCCTCGTGCCTACGTATTACCTCGTGCAATGGGAAAGTCTGAGCCTCATAGTTAGTGGTACTACGGTTGGTTGGTTGTTTGTTTTAGAGGTGTCAACTACTCATGTGCATGACAGAGGCCTCACACGTGAACAATTGAAGAAAAGCATCGGAGATTCAATACCATTCTTTTACACCATTAAAAATAGTGATTGATAGTCGTTTAATGTCTTAATTTTGAATTAAGATAATTGTTAGTCATTTGTTGATTTTTTATAGGTGTCAACTGCTCGTGTGCGTGACAGATGCCTCACACATAAACAACTGAGGAAAGACATCGGAGATCCGACAACTTTCTTTTGCACCTTTGAGAAAAGATGTGTTTATAAAAGTCAAGTGTTTTGACGTTTAGAGGCGTCAACTGCTCGCATATGAGTCAAATGCCTCGTATTCAAACAGTTGAAGAGGGGCATAGAAGATTCCACACTTCTCTTTTACACCTTTGAGAAAAAAGTAAAGTACTCGATGTTGGATTGAGGTTTGAATTTGCATATGAAAATTTTTAAGTTTGGAATCGAAGAACCTAATGGACTAGGTTAAGATCGATGGAGAGGCACGAAAGATGTCTCTGACATGCTTGAAGAACATATGTAAATGTTTTTCTGTGATATCAGATCAGATGTCGTAACATCTGTGTTGTTCTGATGCAGAAAGTTTTGATTTAATTTCTGCACTTTTTTAGCAGGTGTTTTTTTTATGTGATTTGCTCTAGTGTATGTTAAAATCGAATGGAGGAAGGCAATTTTGATCTTTACACCGTATAGTTTTTGGAGTGTTAACTTTGTTCTTGTTTCCTAAACAAGTCAATGTTGTTATCTTCATAATTTTCTGCTTCATCGTTTTTTTATAACAAGGCAATGATGAAATTTTGTATTAAATGAATAGGATATTGGGTGAAAAGTTGTTTCATGGCAAGGTGATGACTTGTCTGTGGAATTACATTTGTTGTACTTTTCACATATGGTAGACACAACCATTTGAAACCTTTTTTGTCGCTTGTCCGACAAAAGGTGAATTTGAGCCTTATTTTATTCAGGTCTATCAAATTGTTTAATTTGTCTGTTATATGGTCGAAGTTCGAAATTGTTTATAATGACAAGATATATTATGTTTTTTATCCCTGAGAAGATATAAGTATGTTCAGTGAGATTGTTGATTTTATCAAATCTCTTCACATTTGTGAGGTTTGTCACGGTGTGGTTAACATGTTTATGGTTTCTACCTATAAGTTGTAATTGTCAATTTATCTTATCATGTCAGTTATCATAATGCATAAACTTAAAATGAAACTGCTGTGTCTTTTTTATCTTGCCATTTGGTTAGGAATGCAGAATGGAGCTTCAGAACTTGGTAGAAACAACCTTCAATTGATAATGCAAACCTAAGTGTTAAGTTAAGTATATAACTTTTGTTATTTGTTGTATAAGCAATGTCTTTTAAAAAAACTTTATATTTGATATTTTTCATATATGCCAATATTTATTAAAGGCTTTCTAATTTTTCATAGATGCCAATATTTGAGTGTTTTGTTATTTGATTTAAGGCTTTCTAATTATTCATAGATGCCACTATATATGTTTTTTCGTTATTTCATTTTAATGTTTACAGTCCATTATTTCATTAATTCGTTTTTATGTTTAAAGTGATGTATGAAGTCATTCTCCCACTTTAAATGTCTTTGTATAATGCCCCATCATAAGATTGATTGTATTTAGAACTTAATATGAAACTTTACCATTATAGTTCATTATTAAGTTATAGTTTCAAAGACAATTAATGCATTCAAATTTTCAAAACAGGTCAGAAGATGAAGAGACACAATCAGGATTATATAAACCTAAAATTCATTTCAACAACATGCAAAAAACAACACCAGGTCCATATTAAAAAGTATGGCCTCCAAGAATGTCAAAACACCTGGACAGTCCAATCCAACTGTGGATTTGCAGGAACCTCTAGAACACAATCATCGTGACGCAGATCAACAACCGCCACAAGTCCAGTTGTTGCATAAATTCATTACTTCTCCATTATTATTTCAATGTCTATTAAACATGTTTTCATCAATAGGTGCCACACATTGAAGAACATGTTGTCTCTCTCAACCAATAGATGGAGCTGCAGCCACCTCAGGTGTTGCTTCAACCTGTGTCGGGCCTACAACCTCCCAGCGTTGAACAACCTAATATGGTCCAACAATGATTTATATATTATTGTGTTTATTTTTTCATGAACTTATTGCTATTAGTTGTTCTGACATTATGAAATAGTTTTGTTAAACAGGTCCAACATATGCATCAAGAGGTTGAAGATGGTCTTGTGGTTGTTCAGTCGCCTGTAGAGCGACGAAGAAGGAAATTAGGGTGAGAAGGAGACAACGCTTCGAGGAAGAATAAGACAGTTCAATATTTGACTCAGATGACAACGATGAAGCAGATTATACATAGTTAAATTTTATGTCGGCACGACGTTTTAAATTTGGCAATTAACTCTTCAGGTGTAATTAACTCTCCTGCATTAGCTGCTGCTAAACTATGTTTTAATGAGAGATAATTTGGAAGATATGATCACAAAAATATATCTTTCTAAAAATACCTTTTGTTTTATTAGATTGTAACTTTTACTATTGCTTCTATCAAATTGGTGTGTTTCCTTTCACTACAACTAAACACAACTAAACTTTGTTATGCCTTTTAGGGAAAATATTATAATATTATTAGATATGGTAAACTTTATTGAAAGTTGTTTAAATTAGAGTGTAGTATATTACTATTTGTCTATTTATAGAAACTGATTCCATGTGTTGTCACATATTAATTTGACTATCAATGCTTGCTACCTGCACTGTAATCCAGAATTCATCGTTCATTTATTCTTATCAATGTTAAGTTATAGTATTTGAATTTCATCCACTCACTATTAAAAAATGTATAGTACAATATTATTAAAAAAATGCTCATTAAAATATTGACTATGATAATAGCTTTTTAAAATGTCAAATTTCCTACTGCTGTGTTAAAAATGGTCAAAGCCGCAACATTTAATCAAGAAAGGCATGATCCAGCAGTAATAATATATAAACTTCAAGTTTTTAATTTTATAATGGTCAAATCAATAACATTTAACAACATCACCGTCAATATTATTTTTTATACTCCTTTCTTTCATTTTTATGTCTTCATCAACGTACAACCTATTGGCTACTAGACACATTCAACCTATAAGGTACAATATTGTTTAAATTTTGTAATACAAATTTAAATAATTTTTAATTTTAATCATATTATTCTTGATATTATTGTTTATATTTATTACTATTTCAACTAAAACTTACTACTATTTTTAATTTTTTTCTATTTCAACTTTCAACTTTCTATTTTCACCTTCTTCACTATTGATTCAAATATTTTAATAAATATTGTCAAAGAAATATATAATATTTATATACGGGATACAATGCATTGTTGATTAAAATATTTTTATATACGGGAAAAAATATATTGTTATGAATGAGATATAAATTTATCAACATTTTTTTTCTTTCAAATATCTGAAATAGATTAAGAGAACTTAGTAAAAAAAGATTATTGTCTGGTTATACATATATTGTGTTTTGAAAATTACTATTCTTTGAAACATCTTTGTTACATAAAGAATACATTAATTATTTTATGATATTCAATTGTATTTGTAAAATCATAATGGTAAATATCTTTTAACATCACTATTCTACCATTATAAACTTTTTTCTACATGTTATTTAATAATCTTAACATCACTTTTTCATTTGAGAATCATATATACGTCCTACACATCGATTAATCGAACAAACGTGTCCGTACAAAGACACAAGTTTTTTACTAGTTATTATTAAAAGTACTATTAAATAAATTCATTAAAATATCTCTAATGGTGCAACTGTTCTCAGGTTTTTTTATGAGACCCGTTAAATCACATCATTTTGAAGTAACACATTCAATTTTATCTTCAATAATATAAGTTTAAAGAACTTAACTTATATTGAATCCCACAATTTTTTTTTTCATATATTAATAATTTTTTATATTAAATTTTATTTTAACTTAAAATATTAATTTAAGTTATTTAAATTAATTAACACAATAAAAATGAATATTGTCAAATGAAAATCAATAAGATACAATTATTAAGTTATGATTTTGAAGAAATAATTAAATGTTAAATTAAGAGGAAATATGAATTTATGAAAAAAGATTAAAATAATGTTGTAAAATTAAAATTATAAAATTAAATTTAATGTAAAATTAAGGGTATAGATGAAATGTAATATTTTTAATGACAGTTTAAAATAAAAGATATTTTTTTATGAGAAATAGAACTTTTTAGTTTATTAATTAAAACAAATACTGTTATTTTACTAACCAAAAACTGAAACTATGTTTAGAGCTTGTCAATTTTAAAGGATAGGGCCTACAAAGTTAGACCCCCAATAATGGGGTCCCTATAACTTTTTAAATAAATGAATTCTAAAATATTTTGTATCTTAGAGTGAAGATTCCTAAAATTCAAAAAGACCCTAATATTTTTGAAAATTGATTTTTTTTAAGAAAAAAATTTATTTTTATTTTAAAAATAATATACTTTTTATTTTTGAAAAAAATTTGAGTTTTTTTTCCGTTAAATTGAGTTTTTTTGTTCGATAAAAAGAATATTTTACGAAAAGTCGAGTTTTTTTTTCGAAAAATCAAGTTTTTTTCCAATAAATCGAATATTATTGAAAAATCAAGTTTTTTTCCTGATATATCGAACATTTTTCGAAAAATAGAGTTTTTTTTTACAAAAATTGAATATTTTTTGAAAAATTGAGTTTTGTTTTTCTCCCGAAAAATCGAGTTTTTTTCTTCTAAAAATCAAATATTTATCGAAAAATCGTGTTTTTTTTGGAAAATCTTTTTTTTTTTTAATTTTTAAAATCGACTTTTTTTCTCTCCACAAAATCAATTATTTTTCTTCGAAAAATCGAGGTTTTTTTTCCAATAAATCGAGGTTCTTTTTCGATAAATCGAATTTTTTTTTGAAAAATCGAGTTTTTTTTTGAAAAATCGAGTTTTTCGAGAAATCAATAGTTTTTGAAAAATCGATATTTTTTCGAGAAATCGAGTTTTTTTTCTTCTCAAAATCGATTTTTTTCGATAAAATCATGTTTTTCTTCGAAAAAAACGAGTTTTTCTTCGAAAAATCGAATATTTCTCGTAAAATCTAGTTTTTTTTTTAAATAGAGTTTTTTTTTCGAAAAATTGAGTTTATTCTGAAAAATAGAGTATTTTTTTCTTCGAAAAATCGAATATTTTTCAAAAAATATGTTTTTTTTTTTCTTCGAAAAATCAAGTTTTTTTCTCTCGAAAATCGAGCTTTTTGTTATGTTTCAAGATTTTTTTTTTATATTCGAGAAAAATCGACTTTTTTAATTTTCGTAAAATGACAATTTTTTTTTTTATTTTCAAAAAAATCATTTTTTTATTATTTTAGTAAGTAAATAAAATATTTAGTTTATTAGATTTTGAGCCCCTTAATCAGACTCCATAAAAAACAAAAAATATGAGGGGTTAAAAAAATATTCATGATCTAAAAAAAGAGCCAAATAGAAACTTAAATCTTAGTGCCTTATTATATAATCTCCCCGTCTCAAAATAAATGTCTTTTTAGCTTAAAACTTTTGTCCCAAAGTAAGTGTCATTTTATCTTTTCAATGAAATATTAATTCATTTGTACCATTTTACCCCTAATTAATATTATCTGCATTACTTTCAATGCATTGACTCATACATTACATTTATCATTATGCATGTGTAACAAATAAAAATTAAAGATATTTTTGTAAAATTGTTCCATTTATCTTTTACTCGTTACATTTCTTAACTTGTGTGCAACAATATTAAACGACTTTTATTCGATTTTTAAAAAAAAATATTTTAATCAGAATCCGATAAAAACAATATTTTAATTAAAAGAATATCATTATCTAAAAACTCGAAAAAAATGATATTCTTTTAATTAGAATATATTTAAACTCATTTGGCAGTAAAAAACAAAATTGAAAACAAAAATATATTTAAACTGTTTTAGGGCCTCTTTGAATTGATTTTTGAAAATTGTATTTTAGTTCTAAAAAATTATAAAATTAAAAACTTGTTTAATATTACTTTTGTATGTTACAGTTTTAAAAATTAATTTTAGTATTCTGTATTTTAAAAACTAAAAAGTGAAAACTTCATTTAGATATTTTTCTTCTCTATTTTCTGTTTTGAAAACACACGGAAATTTTCTATTTTCTGTTTTGAAAACACACGGAAATTTTCATTAATGGCAATGCCGTAAATATATTAAACCTTTTTTTTTTTTTTAATTTTGTTGTAACAAGTTTGTGAATAATGTTTTTTGTTTTCTTAATTTTATTTTAGCATGTTTATGATTTTTTTTACTGTATCATACTTTCTATTTCTTTTTAATCGCATGAAAAAAACCACTGTAATTGATAAATTTTAATATGATAAATTTTTTTACTGTATCATACTAAATTTTAATATATATGTTAAAATTGATAAATCTTTTTTTTTTAATATACTCGATGACTCATGAAAATTATTATATCTTATATTTCACATTATTTATTTAAACTCATAATATATTTAAATTTTATTTTAGATCCCTAAATTTCTAATGGTTCTTTGTTGCTTTGTTATATTATAATACAAAATACTTTAGCACTTATATATATATATATATATATATATATATATATATATATATATATATATATATATATATATATATATATATATATATATATATATATATATATAATATAAAAAGACAACATTCAAATAATAATAAAGTATTAAAATAGAAAATCTCAAATAGTCCTATTGTTTATTAACTTATCCTAATGATAAAATTATATATAACTTTGATTTGTATCAGAGGAATTTTACTATATGTTTAAAATATTATATTTTAGGATCTTTAAAATATCCATTTTAAAAATAAAATTAGAAATTAGAAATGATTTCTGTAATCAAGTTTTTAAATATTTTATTTTAAAACAGTTTTTAAAAATAAACTACCAAACAGATTTTATTCGATTTTTTTTTTTTAAAAACAATTTTTAAAATTTGATTTATAAAATCATTTTTAAAAATAGAAAATCAAAATTCAATCAAACGAGCTCTTAGTTTTTTAGATTTGAAAACTGAAAATTTGAAATAAGTTCTTAAAAACTCTTAGAAAACAATTCTATCAAACAGGTTTTTTAATTTTTAATTTTTGAAAATCAAAAAACAGTTTTTAAAAAGTGTTTCAAAAACATGCTCTTAATTTCTTGAAATTCCAAAACACAACAGAAAACCATTCGAACCTAAGCTTTTTCTATTCTATTAAAATCTTTAACCCGCGCATCATGCCATAAATAAAGCGCCAAATTCAATTCGATTTTTGTTTCCATTAGTTCCATCTAAAAAAATGCGAACTCGTTATCTGAACAACGACTACTTCACTCTCCCTTCATCCCAACGCCACGAAACCAACCCTTTCCTCCACCTCCCTGTACCTCGCCTCCCTACGCCGATCTCCTCCGCCGTCAACCACCATCTCAATTTCTACTACCCTCTCCCCGACGTTTCCCTCCACATCGATCCCTTCCCGATCCACTCCGCACTCTCCTCCTTCCTGTCCTCCGTCCTCCCTCACAAAATCGCGATTCCGAATCCAGATCCGGCCTCCTCCGTTGTCGATTATCCAAATATCAATGTTAGTTTCATTCTACGTTCTGTTTCTCCAATGGATAACTAGTGTATCTCGATCCTCTTGTAGATTTGTTGATTTTAGTTCGTCACTGTTATAATTTCATTTCAATCTGAAAATTGAGATTCTACGTGTTCGTGGTCGTCACTGTTCTCGTTGCTTTTGGATGTGTAGAATGCGTTGCTGAGAGCAGCTGATTTTATCTACGAAGATCATGTCATCGATGCTGATATTGAATTTTCCAAAGTATGCTAACACGCTTCTTGTCCTCTGAAATTTTTATTTATTTAGTTTATTGATTTTTGTTAGAGCTTATTTTTGTATTGTTCGCAGGAGAGTAAAACGGTTGCTAGTAGTAATGAAAATGAAGTCGTTTATGAACCGTTTCATTTTGAAACACCTGAGCAGCTGGACACACTCTTGGTGAGATGCGTGTTTCTAATTTTGTAGTTATAATAATAGCTTGTTCTGTTTATAGCATTTTTTTCTTTCAATCTTCAACTTCATTCATTTTATTGATTTTTTAGTTTTAAAGGAAAGTGTATGCTAATTGAACTAGTGTTTGAATTTCACATCACATGAAATAGTGTTTTGTTTAAACTCTGCTGCGCTAGGGTTCTATAGCGTCACTATAGCTGTTATTTGACAGCATTTGTAGTTGTATTAAATAGCGTATTGTGAAACTATAACGATTTGTACAAATTCTACTACGTTATAGCACTATAGCAATAGCTCCTATTTAACAACATTGATGCTAACTTCTTGTACGTTTAGCATCTTAAATCGATGCTCACATTTTTTTTTTTTTTGTATTTTAAAGGAAAAAGTATGCTTCACTGAGAAGGAGAGGATGCAAATGCTGTCTCATACTACAGAGGTTGATAATTGCACGGTAACTACTAACTATGCTATAGTATATCAGCACTGACATGTTTACTTGCTTTTATTACACCTTGTACTGTCGCTGTAGGTTTTTGAGCTTGCATTCTCTAAGTATGAACTGTCATTAAAAGAGTCTGATAGTTTTTATTGGAGTAATCACATTGCTTCATTCTTGTAAACTTTGATCAGATAGTCTCATTAAGTATATTACATCTCAATACTTAATAATTTTTCGTAGTCGGTTATTTACTGGGTGTGTTTGTTGAATTTGCAATACGAAGGAGCTAAATAGACTTTGTTTTAGTTTCTTACTTCTTGCATCATTCAGGAATAGGGATAGACTTTTCAGCCATCAGAGTGGATTTTAAGGAACAAATGTTATAACTTATATAGATATAGGACATGGGCAAAGATTCTCTTGAAATACAAGAGACTAAGAGACATTTGAATAAACCGTGTGTTTTGAAAAACACTTCGGAGACATTATTATATAGAGTGAGATTACAACTAATTACATGATATAGTCGATGTGAGATTATTCTATATACAAATATTCTTAACACTATATATTTACAACTATCAACAGATTCAATTCTTCTTTATTCATGTGTGCTTGTCTCCGAATTTCATTGAGAACAAGTTTCTGTGCTTTTTCCTTGCAGAAAATGTTAATGTCTGAGTCATTGATGCAGTACCCTTACGAGGATCTGGAATCAGTATCACGGATGGAAGATGTTATTTCTGAGTACCTAAAGGGGGGGAATGCATGTGCTTTAGAAGGTAATATTTCTGTTCAGCACCTGCCATACTCTGACAAAAAGACATTTCTCATTTTGGAAGTGGATGAAGAAAGTTTGGGAATTCCTAAAAGCTTATCTATGGTAGATATTGTTGAATCATATTTTGAGAATCTCAGACCTCAAAGTTTTGATGAACAAAGTCAGTCCATAACAGCGGGAAGGGAACTTTTGGATTCTAAAGTGCATGACCTGGTGAAGTTGTTCTCAGAAGACTGTGTATCAAAGAAGAGTTTGATCTTATCAGATCTATTTCCTGAAAGAGATTTCTTAAATATGTTGGAAAATGAACATGTGGATGGGACATTGCAGGCTGATAGGGATTTGTTAGTGAATCTAATTACCTTCCAGGAGTTTGTGTTCCTTGATGAAGACATGATTAATAATACCTTTGAAGCTTTTTATGATACAAAAGCATCCGATGATCTAGAAGCAAGTGACTGGATGTTCAAAAAAGAGTTTAATTTTAAGAGTTTTGATGAATTGGTTGTTAGTAATGAGATGGCACTAGTAGACGACACATTCAGATCATTGCCTGTACCTGTACTCTCTGACCACATAAAGGTGATTAATGTACATGATATCATTGGAGAACTATTTTCAAACATGAAGACCCAACCTCTATTTGCATCCGATGGAATTTACTTAAACTGGGATCTACTGGAAGAAGATAAATGCAATTACAATATATCTAATTGGTATCAGAATATATGGGCCCAGATAGATATGAAAAACCATGATTTCAGAGGAAAATCTTTTGACAATAGAAAAATGATCTTTGATCTAGTTTTCTTTGGTGATTCAATAGTTGAATGTAACCATAAAAATAGTGAAGAGTTGCAGAATTTGCTTTCTGATAGAATTTCTCAGCTTGACAGTCAGCCTGTAGAATTTGCTGTGAGCACACTTTTAGAACATGGATCTTCCAATAAAGGATGTCAAGAACAATTACTTGAAAAATATGCAAAGAGGAAGTCTATTTCAGATATCAGAAACCTTTGTGATACTACAGGTAAATGTGATCTTCAACAAAGTGAAAGGTTTCAAAAGTTGCTTTCTGATAGCATTTCTCAGCCTGTAGAATTTGCTGCAGGCAAATTATTAGAAAATGGGTCTTCCAATGAAGCACATCAAGAACAATTACCAGAAACAAATGCAGAGAGGACTTCATTATTATTTAAATCTGTGTCAGAAATCAGCAACCTTGATTATTTCTTAAACCCTCAAAAAGCAACTGTTAAGGAGAGGTGTTATTTTGCAGTAGACTCCACCAATGCTAATGTTAATATTCCAAAATATGCATCCACTGCATTGAAATCTGGTCTACAATCACAAGGATGGCACACTGTTCTGCATAGAGTTAAGCTGTCTGATAATATTGTGGCTCTTGCTAGATATTTTGGAAAAAGCTATCTGGCCATTTTGCAGAGCGATACAGAGCTGACAAAGACACATAAATCAGATGTTCATTATTTTGAATTGCTGAGTCTTCAAAAGCACAAACTGATTGAATTCCATGTAAATGGAAATAATATGGCGTTTATTGTGTTAAGTGCAATTAAGCAGGCAGTTTGGTACTTATGTTTCTATGGTCTTAATCCAGCATGCTTGTATCTAGAAAAACTATGTCAAAACATGGGCTACTTGAAATCAAGATTAGGCGCCCTCCAATCTTTGATCAAAGATGAAAACAGGAAGATGGAAAACAATATTACTATGGCACACTCATCGCTAACAATTGTCAAGGAAATTTTACAGGCAAACATCAAACAGGATAGTTTGAAAGCTTTAATCGTGGCTGAAGAACTATTCTGGGGGTCTTTGAAAAATCTCCTTCTCTCCCTGAGGTTATCATTTGGTGAACTAAATGACACTTACAGAAATCTGCCATATGCAAATAATCTGCCCGAGGAATCTGATACTAAAATGATGGAACTTCTGAGTTCAGACTGCTTGCTGGTTTCATACAAGTAAGCATTTGTTTCAGAATATTTTTTCAGTATTATTAATCGATTGCTGAAACTAGCAGTTTGTTCAAGTTTGGCGATGCTGCAGCCTTATAGCACCACTCTAGCCGCTAATTGACAATGTTTTGTGCTAAATTGCGTTTCGCATAACAATAGTAGTTTGTTCAAATTCCACTATGCTATATCGACATTATTTGACAAGTGATTTTATTTATCATGCATAAGTGAAATTTAAATTTATTTCACGTAACATATCTTTTGCATTCTTTATTCAAACTTTCTCTAATGATATATCTTTTTAATATGGGTATATTTAAGCAATGAAGTGCACTTTTCTTGAATTTGTTGCATCTGATATATAGTACTTCTAGACTTGGTCAACAACAAATTCTTAGTTATACTTTCCTCTTAGGTTTTATACCCTATGTCCTGATACAAATTGTCCCTTTCTTCTCTCACTTATTAGGAGCTGTCGAATTAATAAAAAAAAGTAGTTCATATTCCTCATATTTGAGCAAGCAAAATTATGTTCAAAATGAGGGTCGCGACTAACAACACAACACAGGATAAAGTCTAGATGTACTCGTTCAACATATCCAAGAGATTATTTCATGATGTATGTTTATATAGTCTTAGTTAGAGAACAGAGAGAAATAATAAATGACAAGCTCAAGATATGGAGACAAGTATTAGAAACACACGATCTTCATTTAAGTAGAAGAAGAACAATGAATATGGAATGCAGGTTAAGTAGGACTAGGAGGCACCAAAATACTAGCACACAGGTGAAAAGTGGTGAACACACTCTACCATAAGTTTTTCAAGCTATCTTGGATTCATCGTATAAAATGATGGGGAGATAGGTATGTCAACCATAGGATTCAAGCAGCATGAATGAAATGATAGAATGCTTCAGGCATAACATGTGAAAAATAAACACCATTCTAGTTCAAAGAAAACTCTACCTTACAACTATAAGATTTTTATGCTGTATGAACCTTAATGCTGATTAATGAAAAACCCAACAAGCAAATACAGTGTTGCAGAGATGATAATACTATGTTGAATGGGTATTACACACAACAAGGTAAGATTAGAAATGGCATCATGAGAGAAAATGTAGGGGTTACTACTATTGTAGAAAAAAGTCGGTAGAATCTTGTATTAGGTGGTTCAGGCATATTTAGGAGTAAGGTTGTCAAAATCGGGATCTTGCATAAGATCATAACAAAAATCGTAAGATACTACTTAAACAGAAAATAATACTACATATTTGAAGTATTTCTACATGATATTTCCGTAGGCAAGTGTATTTGTGGGAAAATGGATGCTCCCGAACCGAAATTGTTGCACATTTGTATCTTGTCATCCTTCTTGGCTTGTAATGGTAGTGGCCAAAAAATCTCGCATAATCATTGGTTTTATCATTTTTGTTCACAATTTGAGTACAAACACACAATTATATTTAAGATCTAGATCGTTGGGGGTGAGTGACATCGTAAAATCGTAAGATTTTAAGATTTAGATCGTGATTTTGATAACCATGGTTAGGAGGGTAGACTGGATGGATGATAGTTCATTTGTTAGAAATAGAAGAAGATCAATGCGAACTTTAATTCATACCATTATTTAAGATTCGGAGTCAAACAGTAAATTTTAAACAAGATCCATGACATTACACTGACATTATTTGATCCATGCGGTTTACTATGCCTAGTAGAAGAAACTTTGATTGTTGTGGCTATTGTTAATGAGTTTCCTATTGACATTTGTTAATGAATAATAATTGAAAAATGTTTATTGAAAAATCCATCATTTAATACATTGGTAACCTAAAAATTTCTAGTTTTAGTGTAAAATATTCAATTTTTGAATATTTGACACATTAGCAGAATATGAAGAATCTGTTAAATGACTCATGCTTGAACTAAATTTAAGATTTAAAATCTCTAGAGTAAAAAGATACAAAAAGTGTATGCAACTTGCAGTTTGAAAAATATGAACTTGACAGTGCTACTAATATTTTAAAATGCCACGTACTTCCATTCTATTTTTTCAATTCAGTTGATTACATCGTAAATTGTGAACATCTTGCAGCACATAATAATTTTTGGTGAAACGTTTTAGGTCATACTTTCTGTTATTAAACTAAGTAATTGCTTTGTTAACTCGCAGCATGTTTCTCCATTGTTTCCACTCGACAAATTTGGCATTATCTTGTAATTCTAATGCAGCAATATAATATTTATGTGGATATTTTTATGTCATATACTTCTGCTATGAAACTAAGTAATTATTTTGTTAATTTAAGGCATGTTTCTCCATTATTTCCATTCAACAAATTTGGCATTATCTTGGAATATGGCGGTCCAAATGGTTCTTCTAGAATATCTGAATTTTCATCAAATTCAGTTGGATTGCCTAATCTTCATTTTTTGACGGTTGAATTGAATGACCATGCCGTTCTCAAAGCACTCTGTCAAGGTGTTGAGTTGCCCCCGTACACTGAAATCTTGCCGGTAATCCTCTGTGATTATGATAGTTTAATGCTTATAGTCATAGATTCTATATTGTATATATGATATGATATGATGTTGCAAATGAATATCAAAATCACTTATCCAGAAGTTTCTGTGTATATATCTGGTATTTTTAAGGGATTATGCATATTTAAGTTGCACAATTTCTACTGCCTGAGTATGATGCTTTGCAATATAATCAGATGACATTGTATCTCCTGTTTTATGTAAATAAGTACAGGAATACTGGTTGGTAAAAAAAAAGTACAGGAATACTGGAATATGGTTTATGATAGACTCAACTGGTTTTGGAAAGAGAAATCAGCAATAATCAATGGAAAATAGACATTTTTATTTGGAACAATTCCCCGGATCAATATGATACAGATCTTGAAATCAAATGTTATCATTTGTCAAATTGTCACCGTTTTAATTGGAGTTACTGAATCAACTGCATCAGCTGATTGTTAATCTTATCTCTTTGGTTATACTTATTTACCAATAATTATGCAAGAATATTAAAACTCACTCATGCAACTAACAATGGTTGTCTGTCAGGAAACTGAGACTCCTCTTATTTTCAATCACAAGGAAAGTATGGTGAATCGAAAATTAGAGCGACTACTGAACTTTTATCCTATGGAACAAAGCCATGATATAAAATCTTCAAAGGCTGCACTTGAAACAGACAACTTCATGTCTCTAATTCCGGCTGTGGAAACTGGGAATGACTATCAAAGCTTAGAGTCTTTTACTGGATCAGTTATCATTGTCAATACTCAAAATGTAGATAAGGAAATGATAGTGTCCAGAAGAAGCTCTTATCAATTAATTCTTGCGTTGGAGAAAAGAGGAATTCAAGTTGCTGAACGTGATTTAGATTTACCAGTGGATATTATATTAAGTTCAGCAGTTTGTTTGGCATGGTATGATAGTACAAACCTTTGGAAGAAAGCAACTCCCGCGACCGAGGCATCTTCAAGCTTGACTTTATGTATCGATAATATTGCAACTGATGTTCTGCCATTGCTTTGTTTTTACTTCTGTGGATGCTTTCTGGTAATCAGTTTTTCCATTTTAGAACTTTCCTTCAACCCCATTTGAATGATTAATGTCTCAATGAGTAAAAACATTCTAAAATAAACACCAGCTTGAAGGGGAATAACGGATTTTCATCATTTGGAATTTCATATTATTATATGCATGGAAGATATAATCTTTTATTACCATGGAACTGATAAACATAGTTTACTGAATCAGATTTTGTTGCTATATAATGGTGGTTGTTTAACATATTATATTGACGACCTGTTTGTTGAACTGGCTTTAATATCTTTTGTTCTCCTTTCAGGTCTTTGAAGGGGAATTGAACTTTCTTTCAACTGTTATGGAGTACTCGGATGGACTTTATGCAGCAGCCACAAGCCTGGGAATGGATTTGCAGATCTTCTTCTCTTACTCACCAGAGTTGACTAATGAAATTATGATAAGCTGCATTAAGAGTACTGCCATTCAGACAAGGGGTCTGTATTCTAAAATGCCTGATTCAGTAACTCTAGCAGAGTCCTTTCTTACGCAGTTTCCTGGACTAAATCCTTTAACAGCACATTCTATACTATCTTTAGGGGTCACACTCAATGAGTTTCTTGCTTGGTCACACGAACAAAGGATACATGTTTTAGAAAAATATAATGTTCCAGAACAAAGTCTTTCTCTATTGAGCGTCTTCTGCAAATATGGGGAAAGGGAGGATTCAAAATCCATAATGACAGACTGCTCTTCTTCGGTATCTTCTGGTCCAGACTCCGATAGGTGTCGGTTTTATCAACTTGACAATAAAAGAAAAAGACCAAACCCTGTAGTCATTGATCAGAGTGATGAACAATGTTTTGATGAGTTGTTGCAATTCGAAACACTAAACCAAGTAGTTGAGGCTGTCTCTGGTCCGTCTATCTTGCAAAACCCTTATGATCTTGGTATGTCAAAAGATGCTTGGAGATCTAGAGACTTGGGAAAAGCTAGTTTGCCCATGAGTGACCCATTTTACCAAAAGCAAAATAACATTGTGAAAACAATGAGAAACCACTCCAGAGTCTCCCCATCATCATGGAACTGCAAAGCTCCCCAAATATATGAGCATCTAGAACAGCCCAGTTTTTCTTTGAAAAATAAAGGGTTGGCTCAAAATGAAATAATGGATAATGATTTGATGGGGAAAATTTTGAAATGGCACAACCTTGGTAAATTTGAGAAGCTGCACGTGGGCATCCAAGGTGAAGTGGTTGACTTGACTAATAGTCCTCTATTAGATGAAAGGTTCTCCATTTCTGAATCCGCGTATTTCCCAAATCGGATAGATGAGACAGAGAAAGATCATTTGAGAAAGAACAAGATTGTAAGGAAATTGTCATTTGGTAACAGCATTTACCCAGAAACCAACTCAATATGGAGATCAATGAAAGATACAGGAGAAGTTGATCACCGTGCAGAACCAGATTGTGGAAAAGATGCATTTCCTCTTGATTTCAATCCCCATGGAAACATTGATTCAACTCCGGTAAGAAACTTAGGAGGATTAACCTTTAAGGAAGGAATATCATATTTGAGCGAAACTCCACTCTCACGTGTCCGAAGGTCAGCTACTCCATTAAAGCATTCACCTTGGACAACTGAATTTATTAATAAAGTAAAAGAAAAGAGCAAACTGCGTCAAAAATCAGTATTGTGTGGGAATTCCAGTTCTTTTTTTGGGTATCAAGGGAATATTTCGAAAGCTTCTAAGAAGAGAAGTCCCTCTACGCTTGATTCCTTTAGGTACCAACCTAATAAAATACCTGGAAATATTCAGGAACAGAAAAGACAGAAGCAGTCTGGACAATCTTCAAACTCAGCCAAGAAAGGAAGATATCCCGTTCCCATATCCTCATGGACTCCTAATGACAAGAGATCGACAATGGTATGCTTTATATTCTATGTATTGGTCTTAAAGTGAATTTTCATTTAATTGCATTGATATTTGTTATTGCTAGTTTATACTTGAGTTCCAAGCAACCATTTGTATGCATGACAATTAAGATTTAATAAGCTTGAAAAGTGTTAAAACAGTTTTATATACACCTAATCATATACTGCAATACAACTATTTATGGAAATATTTTAAGAATTAATAAAACCGGGACATAATAATAAAATGTGATTTATACTCTAGTTTAAGAACTAATATTTTAAGAATTAATAAAAAAAAAACTCTTGTGAAATCAAACTCATGAGATTTTGTATTGAGCATATTTATTTTGGGGGATTTATTGACATTATATTACACCACATCTTTCCTTCTTATTCATTAACATTCAGTCTATGGCAGGCACTGACATTTGGGAAAAGTGCAAGTGGAGCTCAAACTAAGCTCGTCTGGAGTGATAAAAGAAAGTTTCCAAATCAGGCACAATAATCTATCATTGGAGAGAAGAATGGAGATTTATATTATTGATACTTGGTTTATTAACATTTTGAAATGTAGTATGGTAAAAACATAATTACGAATACATCTCACATGATTTAAGTTTCATATATTCAGTTTAGTTTCCTCAATATAAATAACTCCCAATTCAATTATCAGAAAAAGGAAGGGAAGTACCAATTCAGTTCCTTTCTGAACTGGTCATATATCCAATATTTCTCCACCAAAATGATCAAATTGTTGATAAATGATAGTCCATGTCCACCATATATTTCTCCACCATATATGAGGCAGCATCCTATGGTACCAGAAACTTCAAATTTGGATCAAGTGATCATGCAAATTTGAATGAGGTGAAACTTTTGTTTGATGTACAAGATATAGGATACACAATGTATGAAGTGCACACACACATTAGATACAACACTCACTGACAAGTAGACACCGTTAATTTGAGAAAATAGAAGTAATCTATGTAACTACTATTTGAACGATCATTTGGACTATATGGTACTTTGTGAGTAAACACCTGAAAAGAATTACTGTTCTAACCATTATTGAGGTTACTACACAGAGCTAGTTATAACATTGTCTCCATCTAACTCAGCAAATTTAAGGCTGAGTATCTGAATATCTTTCAATTCTTTTAACTCACATTCCATATATTTGTCCCTTTCTTTTAGGAATGTGACTTTATTAAGCATTTCATTTTGTGACACAATCATGGTTGTAACTGAGTACAATAACTTAGTTTGCGACCATGTTTATACATCACTGTTAGGAGCGAAAGGGATTTAACAAGAGTGCTAAAAAGATTTGAACAATTTTATTCTATTTTGATCTATATGCACGCTTCATGCTACCTTAGATTCTTAAAATTGATGAAGTTCACTACTGCTATAAGTTCATAATACACACACGAATATTTCGTTTTTGACTCTCTTAATTTACTCATCACAAAAGAGACGGGAATTTGGGAAAGATAAAAAGTAATGTGACATATCTAATTCAATCCATTAGTTATGGTTATATTATAAAAGATAATGTAGAAGTAGTTACAAATCAAGTGGTATATGATAACATTAACTCTTTATACTTCCTATTTCACTTTTCCCTTTTGCTCTCTACAACATGCCAAGAATGAACAAGTGGATAAACTTTAATCACCTTCCTTGATGATATAAATTAAGAGAATCTTCCTCTACACCATATTGATGATATTAATTATGTTTAGGAAAATCCAGTTGGACTATAAGCATCTTCCTCTACATTGTCAAAAGCAGCTTTCCCAGTTATCATTTTTATAGCGATTTCTGAAACTTCAACAAACCATTCATCCTCAGGCAAAACACTGCCATTCAAGTCTCTTTGATTAGTACTATGAAGCAGTAGAAAAAGAAAGACAGATAATCACATCATATATATGTACCTCATGGGATCTAGCCCTGTAGCAGCAACAGCATCAATAGCCCTACCAATAATGTTTTTAATAGCTTGATGCAGATGACGAGACAAGTACCGACCTTGTGATGAAAATATCATCACAAATTGCATGTCCAAATAAAGCTGCACAGGTTATTTACCTTTAAGTTTCTAAAATCAACATCTAAACCTTTTTAATACTCGCATAATAAATCATTTACCTGTTGAAGGCCGATAGGACCCAAAGGAGTTGGGCCTGTTTCAATTTCTTCCCAAAAGGCTTGGTCGTCAGAAAGCCATAGTATTACTGTTTCTGCAAGTCTCATCAATAAAATAGTTGCAAACCTTTCCCTTCCCACAAATACATCTGATACAATGCCTGCCACTCCGGTAAGCTTTACAAAAAGCTCCTGAACAAAAATATACAAAATGATCAACCTGATTATACTCTATCTATCACTGAGACTTCATATTGAAGACATGCCTGGTGTCTGACACACAAAGTAGAAGTGTAGAGCTATAGCCAAAGGAAGCATGAAGCATCCTTTGATTGCTTACCTGAAAAATTGGAGAAGGAAACCATTCAGGTATCTCCCCTTTCTCTTCCATACTCAAATACATTTGAGCATTCAAAAGCGGCTCTCCATCTTCAGTGAAGATCAGTTCAAGGGCATGTTGTCTGCAGAAACTGTCTCTCAAACGATCAACTTCGCGCTGAAATCTCTTCTTCAGTTCGCGCTGTTCTGGAAGTCTTTGTTTATCTGGCGCTCTTCTCTGAGAATCATCATCGCCTTTTGTGATAACTGAAAGTTTGATAACAGCGCGTGGTAGGAGCTCGTCAGCTAGCAATATTGCATTGGCTAGCAATGCTATCTGTTGCATTTCTGTCTCAGCAATCTTAACAATTTTGGGTCCAGTGCCTTCTAGATTCTCAATCACAGCCGAACCTGGCATTGCATTTATTAACAGATTGACATAGAAGCCGAACACCTGGTGAAGTCCTTCTAATGCAAGACCATCCAATTGTAGGATTTCAAGTGGCCCTACATTTTCAAAAATTTCCTACATATTCTCAAAAAAAATGTGTTACTAGATATTTTCTAATTCAAATTGTAATAATAAATAGACGGATATAATCAAGAAGTAATCACCTGAACCATCGAGTTGAATTTGTGAGCACTGATTGAAAGCTTTGGCTGGTTTGAATTCAAACTAGAATAAGAAGAAACTGGATGTAGGCCAGTATTATTATTCCTACTTGTTGGCGCGTATGCGAGCAACCAATCATCGGCAGCAGCTAAAGCCGCACTACTTTGTTCAATTCTTTTCAAATTTGTGTGAAGTGCTTGTTCAACAAATGGTCTAAAATGTTTAATCAACACAGGTGAAAGTGCCATCCCACTAGCCTCTAAAAGATGACAGTGACTAAGACAAACGTGAACACATTCAGATGCGATTCTAAGACCTCCTGATGCGGCTATCGAGATGAGAATCCGTTTCTTAAGGAGGAGCGAAAAATGCTCGGCTTGTCTTACTGCCCAAGTTACTAGTTCGGAAGTATACGCAGGTTCTTCTCCAGCAAAAACTGTCAAAGAATCTGATGCTGCTTGTGAAATGGTTGAAAAAACAAGGTGTGAAATTGATGCAGTGTATGCACTAACTCCTCCATAAGTCGTGGACTCGATACTTTGCATGTTACGGCTCAACTTTTCTTTATGAGATTTAAGTAGTAACGTATGAGCACGAGGACCATCCCCGAGAATTTTCAACGCTAAGGCTGTTGATCGAATCTCTGCTCCACGAGTTGATGGTTGGCAGATTGTTTCTGCCAGCTGATCAGCTAGCTTTTGTCTGTGTTCAGTGATGGAATTCTGAAGCGCGTGAAATAAACTCGGACTTAAAGTTTTCCCTTGTATAATTTCTTTTGTCATTTTTTCTCCTTCTTCCAAAGCAGCCATTGATTCATCCACTCTTTTCTCAGCTAGTAGAACATCAAGGGTTTCAAGATATCCTATTAGCCATTTTTCTGTCTTGGATATGTCTGTTTTCTCGTTTATCATATCGTCCATGTCTGAATCTTCGTTTCCGGTCACCAAGGAACCGAGTTGACACCCTTCCGCTAAACCATGAACCAATGCAGCTTGGTTTGATAAAAGGTTTCTCATGGATAACAGCTCTCCTTCAAGATCTGAAATCTCTTTGGAAGTCCTGCACATAAATATCGCAGAGTTAGTTTCCAAGATAGCAATAGAATCATAATAGAGTTTGGCTCACCGTATGAAGGCAGAGTAATTAGCAAGAACACTTTTGCGCATTTCTTCTGCAGAAGCTTTCTTAAGGTCAACAAGATAAGCACACAAGTGCCTTATCTCCTGTAATTAATAAGACATTATATAAGGAAAAATCAGTGTTATGATTGCAGAAAATCTAGATCGATGATGTTGCACGAATAATGGTGATACCTTCTCGTTCATGCTGCGGGATTTGGAAGCAACATAGGCATTGGGATCAAAAGTAGAGCTTTTGAAAACCTTAAGCTTCTCACTGAGTGTGAGATTAGCATCAAGTTCTGCTGAGTTTCCAATGCTTGAGGAAACGGATCCTCTAGGAGTTATGAAAGGTGTGTGATCCAATGACATTGTTTGATTCACTCTCTCTCTTTTTTCTATGTTACAATATTATACTAATATGCATGTGCGCATGCAATAAAACATTACAAATAAGAAGTCCCTATTAATTAGAATGAATTTGGAAGCAAGAACAATCAATATAAAGATGAAGAAGAATCCATCAAAATATGAGATCGAGTGTGATAGCTGACAAATATAAAACTAAAACATTGAGGAATGATCTAATATTTAGGATCTAGTGATTGCAAAAAGAAAAGTAACATAGTTTAGAATGATTCAAGACATTTTTGCTTTCATTGATAACAAAATACCTTCATTGATAATAGAATATTTAGGATCAATTAGTCTTGAACACCCAAGGCGTTTATATTATCTTTGGTGGTGAATATGATTAGATTTTTGGAAATTTAACATTCAAAATACTTTTTATTTTTTATTTTTTTAACATTGTAGTTATTTTTGATGATTAATATATATATATATATATATATATATATATATATATATATATATATATATATATATATATATATATATATATATATATATATATATATATATATATATATATATAGATAGATAGATATGAAGGAAAATTGCGATCTAAACGCAGCGGAAAACAAAAATTTCCTTTAGTGATCCTTACGAATGAGCATGGTCAGTGATAGAATCGTTACCTCTTTGTGGCGATTCAGATCTTTGATGCAGCGATCACAAGCGTTGATGAAGTGCAACGCCTCTACTCAGTCCACACGAACAGCTTCCGGTCACAGTGCTAGCTGCTTACGAACGAAATTATTTGAGTGAGAAAAGAGAATCAAAAACGAAATTGCATCAAGTGAAAGCTTCATCACAAGGGTTCCTTTTATAGACTCTCTTGTGGGCTGCGGGCTAAAAGCCCAATTCACATGATCCATAATAATATTATATATTATTATAATAACTATTATTATATTAAATATTTATTTTATTATTATTTTATAACCATTATAAAATAACAATAATTATTATTATATTATCCGAATTTCTATTTTCACTTAAGTGCACCGTACCTTACGGTGTTCCTTTGATTTCTCTATCTCTCATCAAACTGTCCTTATGTGTGTGACCCTGTAGGATTTCGTAACGTTGGTAATTATATTAAATTATATATTTAACATAATAAACAGTGAGCGGTATCTAGCAACACATCACTGCTACCCAAGTCACGAAAATGTCATGTGATCTGACAAAACCTTTTTCGTGATAATATATGTTTGTACAATTACCCTTTTGCCCCTATGTCTATATTGAACACAAGGCATACACTGTGTCATCCTTGTCCAGTTCAATATTGGGCCCTTAGATATTTCTCCTGTTATGCAGGATTGGCAAATTCCATCTAGGACACTCATGTCCCTCAGCATGCTTCGTGGAGTGCCCATCAACTGTCTTTATGATCATCCAGTTACGGATAATGTTTGATCAGCAATAAAGCACCCGACTCTACATCTAGGGTCCATAGTGGTTTCAGGTCGAAGGGTGGTAATACACCATTATCACCATGAGAATAACTTATGACACTTTGCATAACATACTATGTAGTATTCTCATAGCGGGTCAATCCGGTATAAATATTACTCCTAATATTTATACCTATGTCAAGACTTGATAACTCTTTATCCATGATCCATGAGATGTGATCATCAGTCTATCTTCATAATAGTCTCAATGCTTTAAAGTTATCCCACTTTGCAATAAAGCTTGACTACGGATATTTTAAGAATAATGTCTTTATGTTTAATGGGATCTCATGATTAAGTCACACTTAACATTTCATTAAACAGACTAACTATTCTAGGGGCTTTATTATTCTGAAAGACAAACATAATAAAGAAATGCCTTTTATTATTAAACGAATAATCCGATACAAGTACCAAAAAGTATTGGCCTCTAGGGCTTACACCAACAATCTCCCACTAGCACTAGAGCCAATTAGGCATACCCTTAATACCCATAGATCTAGTATGACCATCATGCTTCTGTTGCGCAAGAGGCTTTGTTAATGGGTCAGCGATATTGTCAAGTGTAGGTACTCTGCATATCTTCACATCTCCCCGATCGATTATCTCTCGAATGAGGTGATAACGCCTAAGTATGTGTTTGGATCGTTGGTGAGATCTAGGCTCCTTAGCTTGTGCGATAGCACCATTGTTATCACAATATAAACCATTGGGATCCACAATGCTAGGGACTATGCCAAGTTCACTAACGAACTTCTTGATCCAAACAGCTTCCTTTGCTGCATTTGAGGCAGCAATATACTCGGCCTCAGTTGTAGAATCAGCAACTGTTTCTTGCTTTGAACTTTTCCAGCTCACAGCGTCACCATTGAGACAGAACACATAACCAGATTGTGATCTAAAATAATCCTTATCTGTCTGGAAGCTAGCATCAGTGTAACCAATTACATCAAGCTCTTCCTGACCTCCATATATCAAGAATGAATCCTTAGTCCTTCTCAAGTACTTAAGGATATTCTTGACAGCTACCCAGTGAGCATCACCGGGATCAGATTGGTACCTACTCGTTGCACTTAATGCATACGAGACATCTGGTCGAGTACATAACATGGCATACATGATAGATCCTATTGCAGATGCATATGGAATCTTATTCATGCGATCCCTTTCTTCCTTAGTTGAAGGGGATTGTGTTTTTGATAAACACAGACCATGTTGCATAGGTATGAATCCTTTCTTGGAATCATGCATATTAAAGCGTCTCAACACTTTATCTATGTATGTACTCTGACTTAGGCCAAGCAGTTTTTGTGATCTATCTCTATAGATCCTAATTCCTAATATATAGGCTGCTTCACCTAGGTCTTTCATAGAAAAACAATTCCCTAACCAAGTCTTCACTAGTTGCAAGGTAGGGACATCGTTTCCAATGAGTAATATGTCATCTACATATAATACCAGAAACACGATCATGCTCCCACTAACCTTATTGTAGACACAAGGTTCATCTTCATTTTTGATGAATCCATATTGTTTTACGGTTTCATCAAAACGAAGATTCCAGCTTCTGGAAGCTTGCTTCAATCCATAGATTGATCGCTGTAACTTGCATATCTTTTGGGCATCTTGTGGTATGTCAAATCCTTCAGGTTGTGTCATGTACACATCCTCAAGAAGATTCCCATTAAGGAAAGCAGTTTTGACATCCATCTGCCATATTTCATAATCATGATATGCAGCGATGGCAAGTAAAATCCGAACAGATTTAAGCATTGCAACTGGTGAAAAGGTTTCATCATAGTCAACTCCATGAATTTGTTTATAGCCTTTTGCAACCAGTCTTGCTTTATAGGTATGTACCTTACCATCCATGTCAGTCTTCTTCTTGAAGACCCACTTGCATCCTATAGGGTTAACTCCTATAGGAGGTTCTACCAAGGTCCAAACCTGGTTTGTGTACATGGAATCCATTTCAGATTTCATGGCTTCTAGCCACTTCTCAGACTCAGGACCAGTTATGGCCTCTTTGTAGGTCACAGGCTCATCTTGATCCATGAGTAATACATCACCCTGATCACTTATGAGATATCCATATCTCTCAGGTTGGTGACGTATCCTGCTTGACCTACGCTGGTCTTGTTCTACTTGAGCAGGTTGCTCTTCCACAACTACTTGTGTTTCCTGCTCTAGTTCCTCCATAGGTGTTTCAATGTTTTATGATTCTTGAATTTCTTCAAGCTCTATTTTCCTCCCACAGTTTCCTTTGGAAATAAAATCCCTTTCCAGAAAGACTCCAGTTCGAGCGACAAACACTTTGCCCTCAGAAGGATTGTAGAAGTAATATCCTCTTGTTTCTTTAGGATACCCCACAAATAAGCATTTGTCAGATTTGGGCTCAAGCTTGGTTGAAATTTGTCGTTTGACGTAAACTTCGCAACCCCAAATCTTCATGTAAGACATATGTGGTTTCTTACCACTCTATATCTCATATGGTGTCTTATCAACCTTTTTGGATGGAACACGGTTAAGTGTGTAAGCTGCTGTTAATAATGCATGTCCCCAAAAGGAGTTTGGAAGATCGGCGTGACTCATCATGGATCGGACCATGTCTAACAAGGTTCGATTTCTTCTCTCAGATACACCATTCCATTGTGGTGTTCCAGGAGGAGTAAGTTGGGATAGAATCCCATACTCTTTTAGATGGTCATCAAATTCTAGGCTTAAATATTCACCGCCTCGATCTGATCAAAGAACTTTAATATTCTTACCTAGTTGGTTTTGTACTTCATTCTTGAATTCCTTGAACTTTTCAAAGGACTTAGATTTGTGTTTCATTAAATACACATATCCGTATCTACTGAAGTCATCAGTAAAAGTGATGAAGTACTGAAAACCTCCTCTGGCTGGTATGTTCAGTGGTCCACATACATCAGTATGTATGAGTGCCAAAAGATCATTAGCCCTTTCACCTTTTCCTGTGAATGGGGACTTTGTCATCTTTCCAATTAAACAAGATCTGCATGTCTCATATGATTCATAATCAAAAGAGTCCAAGAGTCCATCTTTATGGAGTTTGGAAATGCGTTTCTCATTTATGTGGCCTAATCGACAGTGCCAAAGGTAAGTTGGATTCAACTCACTAGGTTTCAACCTTTTAGTATTAATGTTATAAATTGGCATTTCAAGATCAAGGACATATAGTCCATTATTCATTTTTGCAGTAGCATAGAATATATCATTCAAATAAATGGAGCAACAATTGTTCTTTATTATGAATGAAAAACCAAACTTGTCCAAACAAGAAACGGAAATAATATTCCTGCTAATTGCAGGTACATAATAACAGTTCTCTAACTGAATTATTAAACCACTAGGTAAAGTTAAAACATAAGTTCCTACAGCTAAAGCAGCAACCTTTGCTCCATTGCCAACTCGTAGGTCAACTTCACCTTTTGCCAAATCTCTACTCCTTTTTAGCCCCTGCACATTAGTACAAATGTGAGAACCGCATCCAGTATCTAATACCCATGATGCAGAAGTAGATAAATTAATTTCAATAACAAAAATACCTGAATTTGAAGTCTCTACTCCATTATTCTTATCTTCCAGGTACTTTGGGCAATTTCTCTTCCAATGTCCGGTCTTACCGCAATGGAAGCAAGTGCCCTCCTTTGTTATTCCTCCACTAGGCTTCAAAACAGGAGGAGTGGGTTTGGGTTTGGCAACTTCCTTGCCTTTCCCTCTACCACCCTGTTTGATGGGCCTCTTGTTCTGTTTCTTTCCATTACTGACCATCAGAATGGATTTCCCTTTTGTCTTCATATTCTGCTCAACAGTTCTCAACATGCCTAGCAGTTCTGGAAGACTTTTGTCCAAGTCATTCATATTTAAATTCAGGACAAACCGACTGAAGCTCTCTGGCAACGATTGCAAGATCAGATCAATCGCAAGTTCTTTTCCAAGGGGAAACCCTAATCTGTCAAGGTTCTCCACATACCCAATCATCTTGAGTACATGGGGACTTACAAGGGCTCCCTCAGCTAACTTGCTGTTAAAAAGGGACTTTGAAACCTGAAACCTCTCATTTCTTGCTTGCTCTTGATAAAGCATTTTCAGATGTCCGATCATATCGAACGCAGACATGTTCTCGTGTTGCTTTTGCAACTCAGAGTTCATGGTAGCAAGCATGAGGCAAGCGGTTTCATTGGCATCATCGAAATGCTTCTTATAAGCATCTCTTTCTGCCTTTGGTGCAGAACTAGGAGGTTCCTCCTCAGGAACTGGTGTCTCCAAGACATACAGCTTCTTATCGTGCTTGAGGACAATCCTCAGATTACGGTGCCAATCCAGGAAATTTGTCCCAGACAATTTTTCCTTATCTAGGATGGATCGCAAAATATTGTTCGATGTGTTTGTTGTCATGGTAATCTACAAGAGAAATATGAAAATATAAGTATCATTAAAAACAACATATTTAATTAGGCCTTTAATCAAATATGCTCCCACTATTTTATTCAAAACAAATGACCCTCATCATTTGATTCGGAAAATCCCGTTGGAAGACTTTCTAGTGGGTCGAGATCCATGTTTCACTTTGTTTTAAGTCAGCGTTAGGCTGATTACACAAAACTAAGTTATTTAGGTAGGAACTCCTTCCAATTGTATCTCATACAACTCTCGAATATTTTCAATTGGGTGAATAACTCCTTATTCTGATCCATCACATGAATCATTCCCAATTCTTGCTTCTAAACATGTATAATCTTATTATAATTTGTTTAGTTAAGTTTGACCCATTGTTTTAGCAATTAGATATTACAATTATCCCATCACACCTTACTAATATAGAACATGCACCTCGCGTAGGCGAAACCTACAATGCTCGATACTAGTCTTGATGAGTGCTAAAAATTGGAAAGCATAAACTTAATATTTAATTTTGAGGGAATTTGTTATTAGTTTGATCTCACCGGCTTAACATGCAAAACGTCTCTCACATGCATCAACATACAATTACATGCATCAACATACATATAAAAAGATACAATTATGGCCCCTAACGCAATTGTTCTCTCAAGCCAATGAGAGAACCTAAGCTAACCTAATAACGATCTAAGCTTCTCCAAGCATGATCTCCAAGGTTATCCTCCTTTAATATTGAATACTTCCTTTTTCTTCATAACATAATATTACATTACATATAAGAAAACTCGTTTTACATACGAGGGAGTGAGATGAGAAAAGAAGTTACATAAAGAGATTGAGAGAGAGGCACGACACGCAGGCCGTATTTAAAAATCCCAAAACAATAATAAAGGATAAACTAAGGCCATAACTGATCACCACAAATAAATAATAATAAACACACTTTTATTATTAGTTTAAAATTCCGATAATTAAATAAACTAAATTAAATTTCGGCTGATTGATCACACTTTGCAGACTTAGTCGGGGGTTCCGATGCCCGGTCAGCGGACGGTG